>WBMY01014432.1:828663-913014 GCA_013397315.1 Donacobius atricapilla
CCACAAAACAAAAAAGTTTTTTAAAAAAGTGTGTTTATGCCAGACCTTCGCAGGTAGCTTTCAAGTCCTTTGTTTTCTGCATGGTCTTGAGTTGTCAATGTTACTGTTCATTTGCATTTCACATCTCTGAGTAAGACAATGTCCTGAGGGTTCTGACTCATTATTGGATGCCAGAGCTAAAAACTGAGCCATACCTTCATGTTCTATTGTATTTGATGGGGGATTCTCAGCAGGGCTGTGTCTCTTCCTGTTTGGAGGATATCTCCTTTCCTGACAAAGTTTGATACCTGCTGGTGATCAAGGTGTATCACAGAGTTAACCCTGTTCCTGCCAAGCAGAATGCTGGTGTCCTATTCCACCAACATGTTTAATGGAAAGTGAGGGGGAGCGATGCCTCTCCTGCAGAGAGTTGTAGCTGATGGATTCTAACAGTCTGTTCAGGAGTCCCTCTCCTTGGCAGATTTACTCAGGAAAGATTTTATTAGGCACTGATCTATAGCAGTTTGGAGAGGAAACTTTGCCGTGCTGATACAAAGACTCTCCCTGCTGTTCTTAGATGAGCAGTTTTGTTAAAATACAGTTTGTGCCACTTCATTACTGAAGGTGGACAAGAGCTATTGCACTGTGAGATATAATAACAGAATACACTCTACAAGTTTGCTGAGGGATTGTTAAAATCAATATAGTTTTTGTTGCAGGCTTATGTGTCTGAAACAGCTCTGCTAGAATTCTAGTTTACTGAGACCAGGTAAGCATTTGCAGAACCAGGGAAATCACTGGTGGAGGAAGACCGTGGAAGATTTTTGCAAACTTTGTTGTCTCTGTCTACACTGAGAGATTATGAATGATGGGCTTGTGACTCTCAGGCAATGAAGGACTCAGTTACAGAAATTTCAAGTTAATAATAGACGTCCTCGTCATTCCTCTAACTGACGTTTCTCCATGTACTTTGCTGTATATTTCTAAGAACAATTCTTAAACCAAGATTCCTAATTAATTGTTTCAGGTATTTAATTCTGCCATAAAAAAGAAGAATATTACCCAATGGAAAATTAGATAAGCAGAAACAATATTGCTCCATTTTCCTGAGTAATAAAGGTGAATATTTAGTTTCACCCAACTTTCATATGCAAGACATAATTTGTTTTGCTACTAGAAGAGACCAGAGAAGAATGCATCCTGTCTTCTGCTTACAGAATCACTATGATTCCCTCAGTTTGGTTTCTATAATTATTTAATAATAGTTAATTCTCCATTCCAACCACCTTGCTCTACCTCTAGGAAAGCATCCACTGTGAAAAACATCTGAAGCAGTGACTGAGTCTGCTTATCCTTTCCTGAATATCTTAAGGAATCGAATCACTACTCAAAGGATAAGACATTTCTCCTCATAGTGCTTTAGATTATGATGTTTTTACAGAAAAAGCCCTAGGTTTCCAAACACAGAGAAATTTTCAGTGGAAGTATAGAATGGAAATCAAATTGCAAGACTAGCATGCACCTCGCCCTGCAGCTGTCCTGGCCTGACATTGTTTCTGTGCTCTGTGCAGGGGGCATTTGTCTCATTAGAGCAGGGACAGTATTTCATATGCTTAAGTAAATACATTATTTAGAAAAAAAAGTGGTAGAAAAGACTCCTTTTAAGGTGTCTGTAGGATATTTTCTGTGTCCAGTTTGGTGTTACATCATGTCTTTCCATACTGGCAGGTATTCCTCAAGACTCCTTTTGGTCTCTCCAACTAGCAGATACTGTAACATCACAATCCTTTGGATATATTTTGCTGTTTTATAGATTAGCTATTTTGATGTATCCTCTCTGGATACTTACCTTATATTTTACTTATATTTTCAGTTATCATCTTATATCTGTTACCTGAAGCATTCTATTGTGTTTCACCCAGTTCTTCCCTTATTTTTATTCCTTAAGGACTTCCCAGAAGTACAGGCCATAACTGGGCACACTTTGTTCAGGTGTCCCAAGAGAGTTAGACATCCTTTAAACATCTTGTGATTAAAAAAAAAGAAAAAAAGAAAAAAAGAAGAAAGAAAAAAGAAGTGCAATAAAATAATAATAAAAAATTAAATTGAAGAACTTTAGTCTGGAGATGACCTGACTAAAAAAAGCCCTATTCAAAAGTCCCCAAATCACCAGTCTACCATGTTTCACTTGCTTATTTTTTAGCATGAAAGGTGCTGTGGCATTTTTGTGTCTCTTGCATCACTTAATTGTTTCACTGGTGGTATGGAAAATAGAAATAGAAGTTTTGTTGTAAATGGTACTTTTCTGTGAGAAACATAGCAGTTTGATTTTCCCAAGAGCAGCAGTTCCTCATTTGACGGGGGAACTCAGGGTGAGCATTGTGGAGAAGCTTGGGATGGCCCTGAACAAGGTTATACATGTGCTGCGCTTCACCATAAATTAGTAATGTCAGGTGTGTTGCCCTTGAGGAGTGGCTACACATGTAAACAGAGGTAGATTTAAGAACATGGTTCCACTTGTACTTTCCACTGTTAATTCATAAATTCACACATTCAGTGTTTTGTTTTTTTTCCTGGATTGTCCTATCATTACCCAAATTATGATCATGTTGATTTTAGCTACTTGTAATACAGCTTCAATTCTAACAAGATTTTGTTTCTATAAGGACAAGAAAGCCATGTTTTTGTGGACTGTTAGAACTAGTCATGTTGGTAGCAGTATGGGATGTGTGCATATTATCCAGGATAACAAAGTTTTTAAAACAGTAACATGATTTGCAGATATTTTCCTGATCTTTAAAAAACAATTAAAATTTAAAAAGTACTGTATATACAGTCCACATTAAACATTTTCATTATTAATTTATTGTTTGTAATAAGTTTAACCCTAATCCAATGTTTATTAAAACTGGACAGGATTTATTAAATTGGTTCAAGATTATCAAATATGTGCAGATCTTTACATATATTACATTAATTCTCTTTCTAAATATTTGCAAAATTTATTAAGTCTCTGTAAGTCTTCTAAAAATGTTACATGACACTCAGATTGGCCATATTCATAACACTGTCAGAATTTACTGATTATAAGAATAACTGAAAACAGCATCTGAAAAATGAAACAGCGTGACATGGTGATTCCAACACCATTTTGAGTTGTTAAATTAAAAAAAAAAAGTTTTTGCAAGGGGAAACTCCTTTGGACATTTCAGTGCAACATCTCCTTCACAGATGGGGTGAAGGTGCAGCTATGTGTGCACTCTACTTTGTGTCCTCCTGGTGTAACTGGGAATTTTGCCAACTCCAGGGTGCAATTTAGTCAGTCCTGCAACCCCAGTGAGCCTTTCCTATGTTTAGTGAGGACATTGGATTCAGACTCAAGGGATCTGGCTTCAGAAGGTTTATGGAAATTTGTATTAGTAATACTTAGGTGTCTTGCACTGAGTGTTCAACTCCAAGATGGTACAAATCATCAGGAATTTAAAAAAATCTTAACATCACTCTTCCTGTGTCTGCTTCTTCTCTGCCATATAAGGAAGAGGACACAATCCTGCAAGTCAGGGCAGGTGGCATGGAGATAAGATGATCATTGCTTATAACATTTTTGGAGAGTATGTTGATCACAATCATGTAAGTACTTTTTAAGTAAAACAGATATTTTTGCCAGTACCAAAACATTTTCAGTGTAGGAAATATTTTGTTTCAAACTTGAAAATTTCATTTCATAGAACAGTTCCTGATGTTTACCAAAGTGTGTATATTCAGTTTGGGATTTTGTTTTTTGGACTTTGATGATGCAAAGCCATGGTGTAGAGCTGATGGTGGCTGTGACCTGTGCCCAAGGTCCAGTCCAGGCCAGCCTCATGAAGCTGCAGCAGTTGTCTCTCAGTCCTTCACAGCCTCTGGTGGACACAGCCACACGTGCTGCTTGGGATGCTTATGGAAACACCAGAGGTAATGTTAATTTTCCAGCTGAATTTTGCAACTTGAATTTCCCCTGGTGGTCTAAACAAGAGGAAAAGCATATTAGGAATCCTGAGAACCCGCTCCTAGAAAGTAAGTTCTGGCTCAATAGATAAACAGTTGCGGGGAATAGTAATATTCTGCTTTTATTTTCTCAACAGAACATCAGAAATATTATCCAAGACAGGGCCAGAATTCAAAGATAATTTCTCTTTTTGTAATATTCCTTTTAGACATCTCCATTTAAATACACAATGCATTTGTCTCAAGTACACAGGGAAATATGTTATGAACAAGATCATTGTCTGATGCAAACCAAAACAGGACTATGGAATTTCATTGGAACCATGGAAATTAACATGAACTATGGTCATGGTGTTAATGCTGAATTTTAAGTCTGTTTTCTCTTGTATTTAACCTTTGGGTAGGCTTATTACAGTAGGCATTGTATACAATCTTTTTCTGAGCTATTCATTTAAACAGCCTTACACAGAATACATGAGCATTTTGCTTTGGGTAAAGAAAACACACACTTAACATTTCTGTTCTGAGCTGTATCTTAAATGAACCCTTTTGTAGTTATGAAATATGTAATTAAAACTGTAATCCAGTGGAGCACTGAAATGTCTGTTTAAGAACCTCTACAATCTCATGGACTTTCTGGGTCTATGTCCTAGATTATATCTCTCCTGACTTTGCCTACATTTTGTTTCCAGGCAGCTGGTACCACGGCATGAAGGTTGTCTTGCAAGGAAATATTTCATCCAGCTGTGGGAAATTCTCATGTTTAATTTGAGGCTAAGGAGAATTATTATCAACCAAACAGATGATGTAGAAGCTAAACTGGGTAAGAGGATGTTCCTGTAGTTTTCTGCACTGGTCACACTGTTGGATAATTTGGAATGCATTTCTACCTACAAAGCAACTGTCTGAAATTTTCATTAAAGAACTACAGCTCTATTTCAAGAAAGGTGTGGAGGTATTCAGACAACTATGGGCAGCCTGAAAGAGTGAACTGGTCAGTCCCAGGAGTGATGGCAGAGCTGCGGTCAGTACACAGGTCCAAAAGTAGGGTCCAAAAGCAGTACAGGAGGGAGAGTTTAGGTTCTAAGCAGGGAATCAGTTCCAACCTAACTCCTGAGATGTTTCTACCAGCTGGTAGGAATTGCAGGCAAGGTGATTTGTGTGGAACTATGAACAAATAACAAATTCAGCACCAAAGGTGGGTACCTATGTAAATGATGAATTCAGAGTCTTTTTACAGACAGAGAACCTGTTCTCTTAAAGAGATGGAGAGGAAGAATCTCTCTCTGACAAAATTCCAATGACTGCGCTCTTGTACACAAAAAGGAAGGATGGGTTCTAGTTTACTCATGCAGGTAGCATTTGATGTCACATTTTTTTACAACCCTGGAATATGTAAAAACCAGAAAGCTGTAAGATTTTCAGAGGACAAAACCCCAACACTTTTCATCTCACGAGACTGTTAGTCAGTGGAGAACTGAAGATATAGAGTCAGATGTGGTGCAGAAGGTCACTCCTGTGGGAGTGAGAAAAATCAGTGAGATTGATTTATAGTAGATAATTATTGACTTGTATCCAGAAACTCTTCAGAAGGAAAGGATGAGAGCCATAAGCCCTTTTCTCTCCTAGGTGAGGAGCATAACTACAAGATGAGGATCAGATATTTCTGGAGCCATGATTCTTCCATTCCTGACTGCATAGCAGTTTGAAAGTTTTCATGGTTTGTGCACTTTCATGGGATTTGTGTTCAAAAGCCTCAGGCTGAAGTGAGGCCCAATATCTTGACTTCACAACTAGATAAGAGCTGTAAGTGCCAGACTATTTGTCAAGAAGTAGGCACCATCGCTGGTGTGAACGAGTATGAACATTTGTAATATACCTAACTTCCCTAGGGACTTACTTACTGGGTTTTGTCTTTCCTAAATCCCAAACAGCTTCAAGCAGAGATGGCCAGGTGGCCAGCTCAAGAAAAGATAGATATCCTTTGGGACATCCTCTGTTGTACAAATATAGCAATAGCTCTGTGCGTAAATTCCTGAACACTTTGTTGAATGCTGACCTAAAATAGTTCATTGTAATATCAGAGGAAGCCATTTAATTTCATCCAGTCCCTTCTTCATGGAGCTATACAAGTTTTTATTTGGCTAGAACATATCAGCCAGAAAGACATCTTGTTTTCATTTGAAGGATCTAAAAGATGAGCCCACCATTTCATCCCTTTATTGACACTTGTGTTAAATTATGCGCCCAATTCCTCAGTTGCCTGGCTTTCATTTGCCAGATGATAGGAGCACAGTCTCACGGAATAGCTGCAGTGACTTTGTACCAATTGTGTTGGAATAGTTTTTCAATTCAAGCATTTCTTAAAAACTGCAAATCTCTTTTCTTTGGCTCCTCTGGAGGTCTGTAGCCTTACACATACAACTTGTTTACTAGAGCATTCATTTGAGCTGAATATCACATCAGCAGTACATGGGAGTTAAACAGCTTCTGGTGGAGTGGGAAGTTATTGTTTATTAATTGTTATTCTGTGTTTGTTAACATTTGGTCTCCTTTAACACCTCACAGAGATGCATTTTTGGTGGCACAGTTTGCCCCAGTTTGGATAGATCAATCTGATGTATGTGAAAGACAGCTTCATTTACCGTCCTTGACATAACTAACCTTACGTTAACAGGAACACTTCTTCCTAGGTAGACCTACTATTTATTCAGAATCTTAATAGATAGGCTTTGTGCCCAGAAATTTTTAATGCTGCTTATCCTATATTTTAAGTCAAAGTGTATATTTCTGTTGAGAATTCTCCATCTTCTTTTTTTAATTTTTTTTTTTTTTACAAAAGAGGTAAGTGTTTTCATTCACCTTTTGTGACTTACAAGCTATTGAGTAGCACTTGTTGTGTTTGAATGTCACATTATATGTATTATAGCTGATAAAGAAATGTCATTTTCCCTCTATTGCTAATACCCTTTAGGACACTTAAAAACAAGGTGTTTTGACTGAAACTGTTCGTCTAGCAAAATATATTTAAAATAACATCATGAATTTGTTGGAGAAGATGAAATTGTGGTGAGGTTCTTCTTTCCCATACATTCAGTGTGATGATTTCCTCTAAATCAATAAATATCTGAGTACTGAGCTGTGCAAGGCATGTAGGTTGGGAAGATGTTTGTCTTGATAGATTTTCTATAAACACATGCATATATATCTACACACAGTAACCATTCACTGTCACTGGCAAGTCATTCCAGAGCTAGAGATTGCCTCCAGGCTGTGTAGTTTAGCTCAATGGTTAGAGCATGATGCTAATAACGCTGTGGTGTCAAACAGGCAAACAGGACACCTGTGAATCCTTCCTATCATTTGCAGGTATGATTGCTCCATGGCCCAAGGTCAGAGCATGTTTTCTAGGGTTAGACTTCTCACTAGTGCAGATTTTCTCTCAACTTCTGCTATTCATCACATGAAGGTGAATTTTAATATCCTGTTTCTTTAGTGCTTCAGAAAACTACTGAAATAGGCCTCTTTCTCTGTGGATATTAGAATTAATAGCACAGCTTCCTCCCTGGCCCTGGGCCTTATTTTCCCCTATGCCCCTTGGCCTAGGAATATAGAGAAGTTCTGATAGTGAGAGGAATGGCTGAGACTGGCCTGGTTCCCCATGACAATGAGCAAAATCACAAACGGGGCTGGCTAGGCAAGATCTGTTCTCTGGGGTCCAGGACAGCTGGATTTATGTGCATTCCTGCCTCATCCTTTCCTATTCAGGAACTTGTGTCTTCCTGTAAGGAATGGGTAGTGCAGAGTGAGTCATTCTGGCATTCGGCCACCTGGCATCGCTCCTTTTTTTTGAGGAAAATCCCCTGGCTTTTGTAGGGCACTCCTGAGGCCTAGCACAAAGGGGCCAGAATCTGGCCCAGGAACCATAACACATGCAGCTCACTGGAACTGCTTAACTCTGTCCCACAGCTAAAACACACTATTGTCTGCCCATCATATCTCGTGGAAGCTCATGGTGATTTTTTCCATGCATCTTATCCGACTGTATGTTGTTATCAAGTGCAGCTTCTGTTTGTTAGTTCCTTAGATAAAGGCCTCCCCAAGTCCATGCTCTGCTATTGTGCCTCTTCCTACATCACTGTATGTGGTGCATTTCTTCTTTTATGTCTCTTCCAAAAGTATCCCAGAGCATCCATCCGTCATCTGGTGATAGGACTTGCTCATTGTGATTATTCTCTTTTCCAGAAATAAAATGTATGGCATACATAGTATTTAGCAACATTGTACAGAACTCTGCTCCGTATCATAGAGAGATTAGGACCTCTTAATGTAACACAGTTTCCAGCTGCAGCCATAGACTGTACTTTTATTAACTGAAAGGTATGTATAGATGTGTCCTGTTTTCCTATGTTTTATTTCTGGATTCTACTCTTTTCAAACTTATCCATGCCAGGTTTGCTGGGGCATATGTGTGTGTTTGTAGATACCTGGCTATAGGTAGCAGCCTGTTTCCTTTATCCTCAGGCATACTAAACACGTGAGACACCCCAAAGTGAGCAAGTGAATACGTTTTTCTACATAGGGCAGAATGTTTCTTGAATTTTTTGTTGGTTTTAATAGCATTTTTTGGTATATTCATCAGCTATATCATTAAAGACTTTCCACCATTTTAAATGTCAGGATTTATCGTGACATACCTTTCATGCTTTGTTTCCCATCTTTTCAAAATTCTAACACTGTGAAACTGACATTCATAGGGTCTTATCGGGTTTGTGCTGGAAGAGTGTAGTTTTTTGAGCTTTTTGTGAGCTCATAAGAGGTACAAGTTGGGTTATCTAGGAATGAAGTCACATGCCCTGAACAAGCTCCACATGGAATGAAAGGCAGCAGCATTTTAGCAACATGAGTCGACATGAACACACAAGCCTGGTGTGAGTTCCCTACCCCGGGTTTTCAGTCAATAGCAAGGTAAAAATCAATGGAGCACTGGTAAGGAAAATAATGGGCCATTTTTTAGAAATATTGACTCTGAAAAGCCACTGTCTTAAGAACATTAGAAAAAAAATACAAAGTCAAAAATAATAATAAAAAAGTAATTTTAGACATGTAAAATTTTATGCCAATTTTTAAAATTTTGGTACTGTTGTTATAAGAAAAAGCAAACAAATTTTCAGTAGGAGTGACAGACATTTTCCCTAAAATTTGACACAAGTTGTCTTTTCTATCATATTTATATATCCAAAGCATAAGTCCTGGAGACAGTGACTTGGATCTCTCTGTATTCCTGTTCGTACCTGATACCTCTAAAAAATGAAGGAGCTTAAAATAGGGGCTACCATAAATTATTTCTCCTGAGGCTTTTCTTGGTTAGGGTCTGAGCTCGAGGGTGATTCTTGAAAGCCTTTGGCTTAGGAGTCATTCAATGGCAACTGCCAGGGCTTGTTATATAAAAGAAGCCAGTCCTGGCATCTGTAATCTTCTTGAGTAAGCTGTAGGTTCTGTACAGATTGGGATCAAGCAGGCCCCACGGCATTTGAATAGCATGTGAGACTGAGTCGGAGAGCTGAAGCTAAATGCATACGTGGAAACTGTCCACACATCAATACTTGTCAGTAAATTAATTGTAATTCAGAACTGGGATAAGAGATCAGAAACAGCATGAAAAACAAAAGCTAGACTGCCTTGGATTATCTGATGCTTGGGGATTAAAAAAGTCTAATAGAAATCTACAGCAACATCTTTAGGCTTCTAGGCTGGTAGATTTTGCATTAAGAAAGTCTTTGCAGAGGTGTTTTAGGAAAACCAATAGAGAGGTATACTTTTAGTGGGGTTGCCTCAGCTTGTCTTCGGATTTTCATTTTAGGAAACAGGCCCAAACGGTGATTTCTGAGCAGTTCAAACTCAGGAGAAGAGCAGAAAGGAGGAGCAGTGGGTGACGCCTCAAATCTCACAGTGTCTTTGTGGTTTCTTTGTGGCCCATGGTCTGCCAGGTGGCTGAAGGAAGACTGCTTCTCTTTCCACCTGCTTTGTCCCTGATTGGGCCCTCTGGGTTCCTGCCGTCTGTGGGCTTTGTAAACTCTGTAAGCATTGAAGTTCACACTCGGGAGGTATCAGCACAAGGTAAGAGCCCAGCAAACATATAATTAAACTAAGCACAAGTAGTGTGAGGTCACCAGCATTAGGGCTTTTGGAAGTTTTGGTGTTGGATTCTTTGTTCTGTCTGTCTGTCTGTGTAGGCACACAAACGCATGATAGAATAATTGAGCTAAATATATCCCAAAGTTGTTTGAAACAATGACTATTTAATTTTTTCAAGAGGCTGCACAGAAGTATAGCGTTGTACCACAAATAAAAGTGTTGCCACAATGCCTGTAAATCAGAGCTTTAAACTATGTTTCAATTATCCTTCTATTATCCAGCTGGTGTTTAAACATGTTTATTATTCAAATCAGTAGAGAATGTGCTGCTGTTGTGTAAACAACTGTCAATTGCTGAAACAATGATTACAAGGCACCATCTCTTTCAGGTGTACTTAGAGGTACTTATACCTCAACCACTTGTATTTAAATAACATGCAAACACAATGCTTGAGTGACTACTTTCACTCCTGTTTCCAATACCTCGTGCCAATTCTATTACATTAAGAGGGAAATCTATTACATTTTTCATTTATACACATCTGTACTCTGTTTTTAACCATTGTATCATTAAGGCTTGAGTTAATATAATAGATATGCCAAGAGATGCAGTACATATTGAGAAATCCTGTTCAAAATAAAAGCCAATTTCTCTGTATTATTTTAGGGCATTTGAAAGCTTTTATGAAAACAATAATAAGAAAATTATTTTCTGAAGAGGAAGCCTGAGAAATAAAAGATCTGGTTGTGGAACTCTGGTATTCTCCAACCTCTATTTGTTTTGATGTAAACCGAGTACATTACAAGTTAGTTTTGGGTTTTTTTCAGGTAGGCATTAACAAAATGTAATATTGATGGCCCTGAACTGTCTTTTCTTGCATGTGACAGTATTCAATATCTTTACACACACTTAGTGCAGGGCAAAGGTAGTTTAACAAGCAGTGTTTGCCAAGTGAGCTTTTGAGGCAACTCTCTCCTGATTTGTCACAAACCAGAAGAGAGAATGTTTTAAAAAACTGCATTTGGTAAAATGCTGATAGGATCCTCAGAAACAGTAACTGAAGGAAAAAATTATACTAATCTCAATGAAGCAAAGACAGTCTTTGTCTGTCTTCAATCTTCTAAGAGAAGGAAACCTGGAAAACAAAAGGAGATTCTAAATAAAGTAAAAGAAGTGAACCTTCTGGCACATAGCCATTACTTCATGCACCTCTTCCTCCTTTTCCTTTCTTTTAAGTTAGATGCTTAAATATGAAGCTAATGGAAGAAATAAACAGTACAACACTGCCACAAGGATAAGCTGTTGTAGTGTTCTGATAAAATATGACATTCTTTTTCAGAACTTAATAGAGATGCTTTGACTGTTGTTCTACAGTCAACAAGGCTGGTCTAATTGGTGGCCATGGCAACAAAATCAGGTCATACAGAGGTTCATACTGAGATCAAGCATATGTAGATCTTCTTGTTCAAATATACATAAAGATAAGAACCTGTAGTGAGAGTCCACAGTGAAAGGCTGAAGATGGATACTCCCACGCACATCTAATATTACTTAGAAATATTTACCTGTTGGTAGCATAATGATGTTTTGCAGAACAGGAATAGAGAAATCCTTCATAGCCATTGGAAAAAAATAATTTTTAGAGTCAAAGTAGAGTTTATGCATGCACATTGCTTCATAGCTGCTTGTAATTGACTCCCTGGAGTTTTTAGTGATCTGACTTATATTTTAGATGTAATTAAGTAATCAGTGGTGTACACTGTAAAATTAATGTTTAGGCTGCTTAAGGTTGAATTTTCACAGCCTTAGCAGCTGCGCAGTTATGATTCCTGCCCCCATCTCCCTTAGTACAGCCATCCATTTACAATTATTACTTGAGTTATTTACATAGTGATGATATTTCATAGAAATGAAATAGCAGCTACCTGGTAACGGCGGGCAGCAAATATACAGTAACTCTCGAGATTACATCTCTCTTATTTCCCCCTAAGTGCACTAAGGTGTGCAAGACTTGGGTGGTTGGTCCCCAGGTAAACTAAGCCCTGCTCAGGGAAGCCAGCAGCTACTGGCTATATTCCTGCAGAACGGAGTGTGACGTCCTTAACAGATCTCCTCCCTCTCACCAAGCGCATGTAATCAGGTCCTCTATAGCCTTTCAACCTCTCCATCTGTATTTATAAGCCAGGGTTGTAATAATTAAAAGTTATAATCTTACTATACTCAGTGGTCTAGCAAAAATATGTAGATAGTCTTGGGCAGGTACATCTGGGACAAAATCCACAGCCACACCCAAATCAATATCTAAAACTACCCTGCTGCAAATGCTCCTGGTCTGGGTTCTGAATCCAGTTGATACACGAATGTGCCAACATATTGTTGGCAAACTCTCTCCATGCTCTCCACTTTCTCCGAGGGGACGCACAATCAGTACCTGCACTCTCAGCTGAATTCATTTTCTCATAAGCAAAAATTTGCACTTTGAGTGCCTTTTGCAATAAGATTTTGAATAAGTTGAAGTAGGCACACCAGGGTAGAAAGAGAGGAAAGAATTTTGAGGTAATTTCCATCTCTTCTGGACAGTTCCCCAGAGGTTTTGCATCAGGGAAATATTTTACTGATTTCCTGCTTCCTTCTGGTCTTTGCTAAAGATACGCGTAACCCACAGATGGTGGGTCTGTGTTGTACTGGTGGAGCCTCTCTTGTTCTTTTCTCAGCTTCTTTTGCCTGATATTATCAGCAAAGCCCTGCCACCAGCCCCTACCCCCTCCTCCTCAGCAAAGCTGTTTTCATATCTACAAGGATATGCAAAAAATCTGATTTTAGTTATCTGTTCTGCTAAAGGCAAGGATTAAGATTAAGATTTAAATTTGTTGCTTTTTTTCCCCCTAGAGCAGAATGCTCTGTCCAGTCCCTGTGCATTCCCGAGTCTTTCCACAGTTCCTTACGAAATCACGCATTTTATCACCACCAGCTAGCGTGTGTAAGTCCTTTTCCTCTCTAAATCACTGAATACCTGCATGTACCCACTGCAGGAATTGGAGACTCTCCCTTCCCAAACACACAGTTTTGAAAACACATGAAACTCATCTGTGATGTTCCACATTCTTTTCCATCAGTATAAATTGTTGCTACTTTAGAAGCTACAAGAATAAGCTTTACTCATGAAGCTGAATGATAGGTGCATGTGGTTAAACCTGATCCATGAAGAGAGACTGATCAAACACTGAAAAAATAAAGTCCATGGGTGAGGTTTGGAGTGGTGATCCATCTGGATAGGGAAAATGTGGAAAGGAGAAGAGATGCTGGCATGGATCTGTATCATGCTGGGTGTGTTTGTGAAATGAACGTTAAATTTGTTGGCCCTTAGCTGGGACATGAACAAATACAAGGTTTGCATAAACTTACTCTAAATATTTGTATAAGACCATGGAAGAGAAGTGTCTTGCATGGTCAGTCAGTTTTCATCTCAGTGGGCATATAGCTCCTTCCCTTCAGACACACAGATCTAGAAAAATATTGAGGTGAAAAATATTAAGGTGAAAAGTCACAGAAATATTCCAGGCTTGACCCAGTGTCTGCTTAAGGCACAGGATGACTGGGCCAGGGGCTGGATATTCTTTCAGGTACTGCTAATCCCTCATGGGGAGCTAAACAATTCCCTTGTTCAAGTAGTCCTTTTCTGGCACGTAAGTGTCAACAGGTGTGAACAAGAGCACGGAGGTGCAAAGTGCCAATGCCTTGCTGCTGGCACTGAGCATGGCCTTCATGCACAAGAGATGACAATTGCAGTGTTGTGCAGTCTGCCCATCAAAAAGCATTGTTGCCTGGCACCTATATATCATTCAACTTGTGAGCAGGCACCGTGCCATCAGAACAGATGGTAGGGAGAGAAAGCAGCCAAACTACCTCGTACAGGAGATGCATTAAAGTATAGGTGTGGAGAGTGATTTCCAGCCAAGAACGTCAAAACAGCTCTCCTCGTCTTGAATTTACATGCCCAGAGTTAAGGGGATGGGCAAGCATTTAACTGCTCTCCCAGCTGGATACGGTTCCATACACACACAAAAAGCTTCTACTTCAGCTCACTTCAAGTGACATTTTGGCCCAGCTGAATTAGGCAGGGTATTGGAAATGACAGAGAGAAGCATTTTAAAGTGATCTCCACCTTTTCTGGCTCTTCTCTAGATGTCCCCCTCTGTGGAATAGGTGAAAAGAAACTCTCATGGCCAATTGTTATTTATGGAAATTTGCAGGGTGCTGTAAAGTACTCTTTGCTTTCTAGTGTAAATGTCTTTACAAAGAAGACTATAACACTTAGAAGTAATGGCATACTTAAAAAAAGAAAAGAAGAGTATTGCATTGTTGCTAGGCCCTCTCCTATGGATAGACTCACATTCAGCAAAAAAAAACCCCTGAAACATTTTCAGATAAAGACTGTGGAAGTGTATGGTATCCTTGTCTGGCATACATATTGGGAATGTCCTTTCATGCTACTAAAACAAAGAAGCATTAATGGTATCCTAACACGGAGGGGGAGAAAGTTGTTTGATATAATCCTTCATGAACCGTTCTACTGAACCATTTTACTGACTCTTAAAATGACACACTGCAGCCCTCTATGTTTGCATCTTGGTGCTTTCCAGGGCAAATTTACTTAGTTTATGACTAAAAAGACATTGGGTTTGGGTTTTTTTCAAACCTCAGTTTTTCAAAATTCTACCTAGGAATTTAAAGTCAGCCCTCATCTGCCATCACCATAAAGAACTCAGGCTGAGTTCTGTCCCCATTTTCACTTGTGAACTGTACTGTCTTTGGATTATGACCTTCCTCACACCTGAAGCCTCATTGTTTTCAAGACGAAATTTTACTCCTTTTTGGTTGTTGGCCTGGTTTTCATAGCAGTGAGAAGAAGGGTGTGTTTCTCTGAAAAGCTGCAGGTGCAGTAATACTTTCATTTAAGTCTCTAGAGCTCTAATAAGCACAGATGAAGGGAAAGAGGATTTTTTTTTCAAAAGGACCTTGTATTCTGTGGCTGCTGTAAGACTGCTTAGTGTCTTTCAGAATCAGCCTTTAAAGCTGGCACTGACTGGAATCTCCTTAGATGCCAAATGTGTTTGGAATTGGGGTTTGGATTCAGCCCTATCTGTTGAACTAATGAAGTGAATCTTGGTGTAAGAGGAAGAGTGGGAGAGGGGAATAAATAGGCTTAAAGAAGAGCAAGACATTACTGAAGATGCATTTTAACTAATTACAGGAAGCTTAAAGGATTGATAACAAATATTTCTCTTTTAATAAGGTGGAAGTGAAGAGCCCTTATCTTCACATGGGCAAAATCATTGGGCTGTCTTCTAGGGAGTTTCTTTTCCATGGGATTCTTAAGGGAAATAATAGTTCCCATTGCTACAGAAAACCTTCTTTAAAGGACCCAAGGAACTTTTAATTTCAAAATTCTAATACAATAATAGATGTTTCTACAGTTTACTGATTTCCTCAATATTTGATTTCCTGCTTTTCCTTCTCAACTGTTCTTCCCATAATATCATTTCAGAAAGCAAAGGTGTGTGCTAGGTCTTAAATTACAGGATCTTGGTAATTCTGTGCTTTAGTGGAGTAACAATTTTAAGTCTTAGTAATGAGTGTGAACAGTATGATAAGGACTTCCTGGGCCTCAGTTTCCCTTCTGCAAAACACAAGCAAGGATTATCTTTCCTTGCTTAGGGAGACTGTAAATTCTTCAGGACAAAAGAAATCTCACAGAATCCTACGAAAATGGGATTTGAATGAGAGTTAGTGCAGGAGTATGAACCTTCAATGCTAATTGAAGCTGAGATGTAAGGGGAAATGATGAGTGAAGGGGTTTCTCATTTGTGAGCATAGCCAGAAGTTGCTTAGAGGTTCCTGTCTCTGCCCCTGTGGAGACATTGGCAAGAGGAAGCCCAGGGTGACTGCAGCCCTTAATGAGTGCCTCAGGTACACATGGTTCTAACCTGCCACAAAACATCAGCATTGTTGTGGTTTAACCAGCCAGCACCTAAGTCCCTTACAGCCACTCCACAATAGAATAGGGGAGAGAATCAGAAGAGTGAAAGTGAGAAACTTGTGGATTGACATAAAAACAGTTTACTGGTAAAACAAAAGCTACACGCAGAAGCAAAGCAAAACAAGAAATTTATTCACCACTTCCCATGGGCAGGCAGGTGTTCAGACATCTCCCGGACAGGAGGGCTCCAAATTCCTCCCTGCTGCCTTCTTTCTTGCCCAGCTTTATATGCTAAACATGACTCCATATGGTCTGGGTTATCCCTTGGGTCAGTTGGGGTCAGCTGTCCTGGCCCTGTCCCTTCCCAACTCCTTGGGCACCCCTTGTCCAGACACTGGTGGGGTGGGGTGAGAGGCAGAAAAGTCCTTGGCTCTGTGTAAAGGCTGCTCAGCAATAACAAAAACATCCCTGTGTTACCAACACTGTTTTCAGCACAGATACAAAACACAGCTCAATATTAGCTACTATGAAGAAAATGAACTCCATCCCAGCCAAAACCAGCACAGTGATCTATCCAGCAGATTTCATACCAAAACCAGATGGGAGGCAGTTGTCTTCTCTTTAGGTAAAAACTGATGTTGCCATGTTGACTGAAATGAAGCTGTGGGGTTTGTTTCCTGAATGGTGTGAAACGGAAAAGGTCTTATTCTAGCTGGGTTGAAGGTTGCTGTGCCTTGGTGCTGAGTTTGAAGGGCATGGGTGTGTGACTTCACTTCTGTGCACCTCTCATGGGTGTGTGACTTTCACTCTGTGCTCCTCCTTCATCCACTTGCCTGCATCAGCTGCGTGTAGGATACTGTGTCTGTCCAGTAAGGATTATTTTGATTGGGACTAGTGATGTAAAGGCAAAAATCCCTCTTAAGAAGAGAGTTTATTTTCTTTTTAAACACAAAATCTGATTGAAATTTTTTTCTGGGTGTTTTTGAAACAATCCTTTGGTTTGGTACTTTATAGAATTTAAAAAGTTGCCTACTTTCTTCACCTCTCACCTGTTTTTTTTGATGAATAGGATTGAAAATGATGCAATTCAGCACCATCACAGTGTTAGTGTACCTGCCAGACTCACTGGAGTCTTTCCTCTGGTTTGTGTTCTGTCATTCCCTTCCTGCCTGTGGAGGATGGAGGAAACATTAGGCACATGGGTAAGTTGTGATGGTCCCGTTTCTTGGGCTGGGATGGATTTTAGCTTGTGTCTCAGTAAAACCCCTTTTCCAAATCACTGTGACTCATTTTGAGATATGAGGAACATCCCAAGTTTAGATGCAGCTGGGCTAAAGGTGGCTTAAGTGTCTGATGGTGGTCATGGCTTTGCCAGCTGAGTTTTGCTGGTTTGGCAACGGTTGGTTGAGTAGGAATCTGACAAGCATTCCTCTTCAGAGGCAAACATGGAGAGGCTCATAGCCCTCTCTTGTGCAGTGATTTCAAACACAGTTTTAGGTCGATGGGGGAGGTAAGAAGAGAAAGATCTCGAGACATTATCTGAGCACGTGTCTATGTGTGTGCATGCATCACACAAGGACAACAGAGCAGAGCTGAAAAAAGACCCGCACACTAAATAGCTTTTGTTGAGATTTTAGCCTTCAAATGCAAATTGGAGGGAGGTATAGAGGGAACGGAAAAAGATGTGATTGAGCAGTAAACATGAGTGATGGTTGCAGGATAAATAATATTATTAACTTACATTTTATTACTGTGACTGCTGTGATAGCAGAGGGCACTTTTTACAGACACACAAGTAATAATAGCCCAGAGAAAAGCACATGGTCCATCAAACCCTTCCCTCTGGCAGCAGAAAATACAAATCACCAGGTATGGTAGCTGACCATCTTATGCACAATTATCTCTCTTATGACTGCATGGATACATTCGCTCCCTGCTCCAAACGTATTCAGCTCCCTCTTGAACTGATGTTCACCATTTACATCTATTACTGACTTCAACAAAGACCATTTTATTCTGTGCAATGACAGTCCTTTGCAGAAGGATATTCTGCTTGAATTTCTCATACTGCTTTTTGAAGTCTTTCCTTTTTCAATGTCAGTCTTTGTGACCTCTTGCTTTGAATGATAAATTTTCGGAAATCTGATTTGGCAGTAATCAATTCTTCTCTTTCAGGATCCTCTACATTTTAAAAGAGCTTCTCTTCTGATTCTTGTCCTTTCAAAGCCAGTGTACATTGACAGTCTTCATGTACAGTTTGTCTACAAAACCACAAATTAGAGAAAGCTTTAAAAATGAGGGGTAAAATAAATCATTGCTGACTGGCTGAATGGCATTCTTCTCATTTAACATGGATATTATTGAAAGGAAAATGTACATTTAATATAAAAAGGTGTTCTAGTCACTCTGTCCAATTACAGCAAAGCATGAGTGATGGTAATGTTTTTCAAGCTTCCAAATAAAACGAGAAACATTAACCTAAATGGGATGTTGGTATTCTGTTGCAAAATGCCTTAGAGTTTCTTTCTTCAGTAGCCTTTCTTTCTGCTCTTGTTTCCCAAAGGGAATGTTGCACCTCCTGAAACATGGGTGGTAACTTGATGTTCTGCCTCAGCTGATGGAGATTTTTTTGCTGACCTAAGACCTATAATGGAAGGCTGGTTATCTGAGAATAAATAATTCTAAAGAGCACACTAGGAATGTATATGCACCTCCTCAAATTGATGGATGCTGGTGTCTCTGTTTCAGTGGTAGGAATATTATGACAAATGCTTTGTAGGCTACTCTTGATTGTCTTCTGATTGTCTTCAGCCCCAAATTCACTGACACTGTTGTCTCTCTTTCTGGTTCACAGCAGTATTCTGATGACAAATGCTTTGCAAGCTGCTCTGATTGTCTTCTGGTGTTTGCATCAGATAAATATTACTACTACTACTACAACAAATATTTAGTACCATCAGTACCTGGTACTAATACTAGGCACTAGTAATACTAAATTCTAGATACTACTGCTACCCTCTAATACTAGTCAATAAGGTTGCTAAATATACTATAGAATATAAAGTATATTTGTGCTATTAAAGGTAAAAGAAATTCTTTAGATAAAGACACTTCAGACTATGGACTCTTCAAAGTTGATCACATTTACCCTTTTCTGTGGGCAAATCTAGACTGATCCCATAAATCCACACAGGTGGTTCAAGAGAGATATTACAGTAAGTTTCATCCATTATTTTCAGTTTTATTCCACTATGTTGTAGTCTTTGATTTTCTGTTAGACTCCATGACTTCAAATTTCATAGTTAGAACACTGCCTGAATACTGTGGTGCTATAGTCACAGTATAGGCAGAAACTAAGACTTTGTGTTTATTTTATAATTCTTACCAACGTATCTCTCTCCAAACTTAATTAAGACCACTTTCCTGCACTTTCTTGCAAAAAAATAAATTATTTTTTTAATAGCTTTCATTTTCTTGTTTAGTGAAAGACCCTTGGCATTACAGATAAGAAATTATTTCAAATAGTGAAAATTCTAGGTTTTAGGTTCAAGGTGAGCTAATTCAACTTATTTGGGTTTGCTGAGGAGCAAGAGTGCTTACACAAGGGAGTAAGCTGTTGTAAATCAGTGGCTGTGTAGTAACTAGCCTGTCAGTTCTCTTCCCCTGTCATAAATGCAAGGTGGTTTACTCTGAAAAATGAGTGAAAGATGAGGAAGCGCCCTCACTGTTACCATGAGAATATACACCACTAATTACCCCAGAGCAGCTGATACGGGGCAGCTGCTTCCCTGTGTACATTGCATCTTATGATATATGTGAGGTAATTTGAAGGAGTTTATCCCTAATAAGTGACTCCAGGATTGTCACTCCTTACAGTATGAGAAAATGTAGTATTAGATTTGAAATAGGACCTCTTCTTTGGCAATCTTTTATTTACAAGGATTGATAGGTTACTCAAATTATGGCATAATTCCTTTTCTCTTGCTGGGTGTCTGAATTGCAGGTGGCACTAGTTCTCATGATAAATTCTGGATGAAAAAATCTCTGTGCTGAAATCTTTTTGTCTTTGGAACTTAGGGTTATTTTATGGAGGCACAATTCTTGTCCAGGACCTCACAAATAATGACTCATGTGGCTTTAGAAAACAATAAAGAATCAAATATCAAGAAAATACTTTCCAACTGCTTTTCAATGACAGATCCCAGCTACAAGAAAGAAAATGATCTATCATCAGAACCCAGTTTTCCAATGGTTTGTATGTTAACTTTCACTCTAATATGTGAAATGCTGTGTTTTCCAGCTACTGTCTTTGTTTTAACAAAAAGATCTTTTAAAATATTTTGAAAATAACTGAAATCCCTTAAAAAGACTATCAGAATTCTCCCCTTTCAAGCTGCATATAGTCTTTTCAAACATAGGATTTAAAATTTATGTGTGGTTGGAGACTTTTTCAATGAATGGAAATCTATCAAGAAATTGGTGAACTATATTTTGCCTTTCTTTTTTAGCATTTTATCCTCTTTATGTAGGTTACTTTATTGCTTCTTGCAAAGACTCTTCACTTGCATTCTGCATCTCAATGCCATAAAAAGTTTTTGTGTGCCCACTCAGAGTAGATTGTCTTCCAGTGGTGGTAAGGAGAACCATCTAAGTCTCTTATCTCTTTTAGACATTGTAAATCTTTGTAAAGTACTTAGATTCTCGGGATGAGAAAAAATATCGAAGGCCAAGGCATTATTTAGTTCAAGTCCCGTTGACAATTTTATGTTTTTGTCCTTCAAAGAAGTTCAGGGCTCAGTAAGTGCATTATAAAGAAAGATAAAAGAATTTTGTGGTACGGAGCCTAAGGAAAGAAGTGTATGTTTTATTGCTTATGAAATTAAACTAAAATTATTGTCTCTAGAATTGAAGATAACACATTAAATCCCTAATAGGCTGTATTTCATGGAAAAATATATTGCAGTTTGAGAGGTTCTCTCTTTGAAGTTATCTGATAAAGGATTTTAATTGAGATCATTTCAATATGCAAATATAGTCTGGCCATTACACATCATTAATGCTCAGGCTTAGTGTAAATATTCCAGTCTAAAGGCTCGCTTTCTTCATGCTTCCCACCTACACAGAGAGAGCTTATCATAGGCAATTATCTTACCCAAATAAAAAATGAAAATGGGAAAGTTAAATAAATAAAAGAACATTCTGATGGAATCACAGTAATGTGCTTCTTGGTTAACATTAGCCCTGGCTTTTGGACAGCTGGATTGGTTAATGCTTTTCCTTTGCTTTTACATCAATCTCAGTGAATCTTCCTGTATTCCACAGTGACATATGCCTAGTCATATCTTTTCTGCCTAACAAATAAGCCATTGAGATAACAAAGGCAGGATCAATATGGAAAACTGTAGTCCTAAGAGAATGTAATCTTGATACTTGGTCTTGATCCCAAGTAAAAATCACAGAATAAAAAACTAATAAACTGAACTCCCTCTGGAATAATTGATATTCTTTGGATTTTTGATGGTATATGAGTTAGAAGGTATTTAGGAATCAAGATCTGCCCTTTCCATAAAAATACGTAATTACATATAGGTTTTTCTTCGGATGCACAAAGAACAACAAGAAAGGCATCCAATTCTCAGTGACAGTTGAAAGGCATGAGATGCCAAATTTTCAGTTGTACTACTGAAAATCTCCCCTATTGTGGCAGAGTTCACATATGCAGTATTGGGAATGTAACTCATGTTCTGTCTCTCAGCATGTACTTAAACTGGCTGCAATGAGAAAATCCAATTCTCAGAATTAAAGCTGTTGCAAACAGCTGATCCAGGTTGTGGATCTCATTCTGCATTAGAAATGCACAACTTCTCAAGGTCTTCTAGAGCAAGAATTCATTCTGTTGGGAAGCTTAATATAGCAGTTGTAACATTCATAACCAAACCCAACCTGTGATTTACAGGTTATGGTTACTAATTTTAATGTGGATACACTTATTCAAAGCACAGTCTAAATAAAGGTTTAGTGTCGATCACATTTACAAACACTACTGTTTGAAATAATTAAAACAAACAGAAAAAAATACCTGCTAGTTAATTCCACTTATACATGTATTTATTATTATGCAAATTAGGGAAAAACCTTTTGAAATGGTGTCATCTCATCCCTTAGCAGCATTTCCAGTATCTGTATTCAAGCTGGTTCTCTCTGCTGCCTAGGCAGTGGGCTGGAAATCTGGAGGGCCACTTCACTCCCCATTTTTGCTCACTCATCATTAGTCAAGACACTTGGTCCTTTGGCACGTCTGTTTCATGAACAAATAAAATGAGAAACACCCTCCTCTGTAACACATTGTGAGGATGATGTATCTAAATCAATCACAAAGCTTTCTCTGTGTGTGGTGCTTTCCGAGCTGTTTGTTTCTTCTGCCAGTGACATACAAGTGGGTACATGAGGGGGTTTGTAGGAATGAATTGGCCACCGTCTAAGGCCTGTCCAGTTAGTAAGGACCAAATTCCACAGCTTCTGTAAACCAGATTGTTTTGTACAGCCTCTCCATTTACTCTCCTGTTCATCTCTGTCATGCCAGCTTCCATCTTTTTTTTCCACTCCTATCTGTATTTTCTTTCCAGCCTGTCTTCAGTGGATTCTATGACAGTTGTCTGTTGAAGTATCTGTACTGCTTTTCTTTCCTGGTCTACAAAATTTAATCAAAAGGACCATCATAGTATATTTCAAAATTCAAAAATTAACAGAGCCACTTACACATGAGCTGTGGGAGAAGGAAGAAAGAATCCTATAACAGAGCGGGGTCACTGGGTTTTGAGAGTCTTAGAGGCCCTGCTTACTTTGGGTGGATATAATGATCAATGCTGCTGGACACATCCAGGTGTTTTGCTATTCACAGTACTATTCACTTTAGTTTGCCCTGGCTCTCTGTCTACGTGTCCTACAGACAAGGGGGTGATGACAGACTTCTGCAGGAGTCTGAGCCTCAGAAGTGTGTGTAGATGCCTCAGCCCTTCTGTCCATTGTGGGCAGGGGTTGATCTGTAAATTCAGATGGCCATTTGCTGCTCAGACAGGGCTGTGTGGGCACAGGTGTCCCTGGCTGAGGAAGAGGACATGCCATAGCTGTGCTTGTTTGATAGGACTCCTAGATTCAAATAGGCTGAAAGCAAATGTTTACCTCAGATGTTCATGTGGCAGCTTGGTCCTCTCAGCTGTCCATTAAAAAGAAGCAGTGTTGAGTGTAACGCGCTGTCTCAGCGTGCCCCAAGCTTCCCGCAGGACACTTCCTGCTCCTGGCACTACCCTTCGTGTCCCAGGGCTGCTGTCATGTAAGAGACAGCTCAGCAATGGTTGTGCAGGGGTGTTTGCTCAGAAGAGGATGAAATGTGTGAATTAGCAGCTTAGCTTGCTTGTGCACAGGTCCTGCTGGCTGCAAATAATACCTGAAATCTGGTCAATGGTGTTCAGGCTGGCTAGGGACAGTGAGGGCACAGGACACAACTATTTGTCCCCAACAACTCACACCCTGTAGAAATCAACCCAGTGGCTCCAGCTGTTGCAGCCAAACCTATATTACCTTTAAACTGTGAAGACAAGACACAAGAGGCCTTGTTTTGGGCAAACTTTCCCCCTGTTTCCTTTGGTTCACGGGGATCATAATTTTACCATAACTGTGGTGCTAGCAGAAGTCACATTAGCTAATTTAAAGCTAGCTCAGTTATGTCCATAGAATGCCAAGGTTAAGGTGACATTTGATCCTGTTTGTCATGATGTACTGCAGAACAGCAGTGTGTACCCAGGGACCATACAAATGCAAGGCATTTAAAAAATCACACCACCATTTCTCAAAGATCTTCAAACTGTCATGGTTTCTTCCTGCCTTTTCGGAGCAGTTTGAAAAATCCTCTTGAATTAATGAAAATTTTGTGCAGATGAAAGTCTAAGGAGGACATGCTATCTCAGTATTTAGAAAGGAAGGATGCATTTCCAGTTCTACTTTAAAATAAAGATTTTTTTGATGTTATATATTCTAAATACCATGAGTCAAAGTATTTTTGTTTTTTGTAGCATTTTAGATTTTGGATATTTTGTTTTGATTCAGAACAAAGCCAGTTTATAAAATTCAGAACCAGAAGTCTGCCATTCATGAGGCTTTGCCAGCTGCCAACCTTTGCCAAAATCTGGGAAAATTCATCTGACTCTCACAACTGGACACTGTGTTCACAGGGCATGGGACCAAAACTCTAGATCTGAGTGCTGAATCTCTGAAAATTTTTATTCAGGAAAACTTTTAGTCTTGTCTTTTTCCTTAAAAATTTTAATTATAAATTTCAAAAGAATTCTGTAATAGGAAAGAGGTTTGTGTACTGGAATGAGGCTAGAAATTAGGGCTTCTTGTCTTGGCACAGACAGCTGCAACAATCTGATTCAGGTCAAAGAGGAAAAGAGAGAGAAAGAGAGAAGAATAGGGAAGAGGCAAGAAAGAAAAAGAGAATGAAAGAACTGGGACCAAGGAGGGACTGGGATATGGAGAGAACATATGCTGGTGAGGAGCAGAGAAAGAAAAGGGAAAAGAAAGAAGGGGAGAGGAGGGACAAGACAAAGAAATGGGGGAAAAATAGAAAAGGTACAGAGGGCAGGGAACAAAAAAAGAGAACTTAGAGACAGAAGGAAAAGCTGCAGGGAAGAGGGTTTATTAGAGAAAAAAAATCGCAGCTTGCTGAAATAGGGTTGGCGTAGAAGATTTTTATTTCATATCCTGCTGCCTAGGCTCTGATGATTCCTAGGCTGAAGGTGTATGACACCGGTAGATAACATACAGGCAGCTTCTGTGCTCTTCTGAAAAGCTTTTTGTGTCCCTGACAACTTGTTCTAATTGCACAAGTTCAAACACTTCAGATGTTCTGTGTGGCTACAAGCACTTTAGAAAAGGTTGATGCAGAAAAACCATCTCTCTGTAGTATCCGTGGACTGACGTTTCTTCACAAGTGCTTATGTTGATAGTTAACTTGGATAATTAATCCAAACTCAGAGAAGATACTGCTAATATCTTGAATGAAAAAAAAAATAGATTGTAGGAAATTTGTGGGGAAAATGAAATTTGCTTCTGTATTTTAGGTGGGACTGTCTCTATCTTTTCCTGAACTAAGGAATGTTTGTTCAAGCCCTTCCTTCGGTCTGCCTCCAGCACACCTAGGTTCTTTTTCCAAGCCTAGCTCAGCCACATCAGCCGCTGACTTAACTTTTAAT
Source organism: Donacobius atricapilla (assembly GCA_013397315.1). Lineage (NCBI taxonomy): Eukaryota > Metazoa > Chordata > Aves > Passeriformes > Mimidae > Donacobius > Donacobius atricapilla. The sequence goes on from WBMY01014432.1 coordinate 854,002, forward strand.
GAGTAATAGAAAATGCTTTCAACCTTCAAAGCCCTGAGAAGTACATGAAACTTATTATGATGTGACCAGGGAAAGAATAGTCTGTGTCTCACCTGGGACCTCATTTGAGGTCCTCTTGGGAACTGATCATGGAAATGGCAGAACTGACTAGAACTGAAAGAGCAGCATAATGGGGAAAAAAAAGGGGGTTAGCAAGCAGAGATGGGCTTCTAAGTTTTAAGGCTCCTTTCATTGCTTAGGGGAAGAATTGGTTGCATAAAGAGATTTTGGAGGTAGGAATCGTTCAGAACCAGAAAGCAAAGGTTGCAGATTAAGTTGAAATAATATTCCAAGAGAAAGGAGGTGCATTTAAAGGGGAAAGATTATGTGGGAAAAGAGGCAGGGGACTAGGACTTTGAGTCACCGGAATGCTTTAAACTGTGTATATTTTACTCTTATTTCTTGTTGCTGGCTTGCATCACCTGAAGTGAAATCTTGGAAGTACATGCTCTGCTTATTTTGTACAGTAGTGTGAGAGAAGACAACTGCAGAAGATCTCTTATGCAGAAAAGCTTCTCAATGTCTTTGTATTTTGTTCTTTGGGCAATCTTAAAATGAAGAAAATTTAAATTAATCAAAATGCAAGAGAAATACAGGAAGTCAGGGAATGTATGGTATTTCTTTCCGCTTTTTTCAACCACACCTGACTTTCAGGCTGAGTGGAAACAAAAGCATCTTAGTTGAGGTGGGAGAGTGATGTATCTTCATAAAACATTCTGTGGAAGGCTGCAGAAGCAGAACACCCAGGCTATACCTAATCTGTCATGTCCTTGGCTATGCAGGTGTCCACCTTGCAAACCTGTACGTGTAGTGTTCCCACAACACCACTCAGATGGAAGAATTGCTCTTGCAGACACTTTTCACTGTTCCCAGGTAAGTTGCCATTGGGCAGACATGTTATTCACATTTGGGCTGGACAATGTATTCTCAGTCTGGTCTGCACTTTGTCAGAGATCTGGAGTTGTGTAAGAGCTCCAGATAGGAAGTGTAGCTTTGTAAAAAGCATTGATATGGAAAAAGTAAGAAAATAGACATTTTCTCGAATTTCCAGCAGGATCGTTCCCTAGATTTGCAATCATAGTAGCACACAAGAGACCCATCACATTACTGGGATGTTGGCCCCAAGCATGTAGACTCGTTTGAGGCTGTAAGGAGGAGAGGTGACAAAGCACACTCAGGGAGTTGAATGTTAGGATTTTAGTTTCTGTGAAACAAGGCTCCCTCTCTTAAACATCTACTAAAATGATCTTTACCTGACACACCCACACAGGAAAGGTGGCTATTCACAGATGGTGGGGGGAGCTGGGGAGAGAGATGGACCTGTAAAAGTTAATCTATAGTTTAAACAGTCTCAGCTACTCATAAAATCAAAAGACGATAACAGCACGATTTTTCTTCTGCCTGTTTACATTTGTTATGAAAGGCACTACAAAGGGAACAACAGTGGTATATTCTGACAGAGTGCAGGAGCTGGCAGATGTTTGCTAATTAAAAGAATTCAGGTAATGAAACAGTACCGAGAGTTCACAGGAGGCCACATTTGCACATGCCAGTGCCTGTGTGCATCGTCTCTCACACCCCCCTGTTCACCAAGCAGCACCTGATCACATAGTTGTTTGCAGGCCATAGTCAGCATAGAGAGTAAAACATGTAAAACCACATTTGAGACAAGTGCCCTTTGCTTGCAAAGATACTGCAAACGTTAGTTGGTTTTGAACTCATGCAAAATTGGCTCTGCTTGGCTAAGGAGTCTGGAACACCTGGGTGCCTGTGCATCTCAAAAAAAGGAACTTCACCTGGCTCGGGAGGTACTGGCAGGACTGAGGCCATGTCTCACAAGACTGTCAGACCTTCAAGTGAGAGAACCAGATGTAGTGGCATGGGTCAAAGTTGGTTTAGGTTGTAGTTCTTTCCCAAAGTCCTTACAGAAGATGGTAGTCTTCAAACAAACCCCAAAACACAAAAACAAAACAAACCAAAAAAAAACCCAAAAAAAAAAAGAAAAAAGAAAAGAGGCTAATGCCCTACCCAAGGAAAACCCTCATTATATAAAAAACAAATGAACAAAGTTCATGTTCAAGCTCAAGTGTGGGAAAGCCTGACCTAAGCAGCAGAGCCTTCTGGCTCTGTCTTCAGGTGCTGCTGGCTTTTGGGATCCTGGATAACAAAAATGTTATTTTTCAGCCAGCAAACTTAGAAGAACTTTCCTTTGCATTGATGGGATGTACTTCTCCACAGAAACTTCAAAAGTGTGTGGAGCAAGGTTTCAAGGAGGTAGTACTGAGTGCAGAGGACATCTGGAAGTGCCCAGCTCATAGTAGGTGCCTATCCCAGCTAAGAAATAAGAGTTATCTTATTTCTGGATGCTTGTTATTTTATTTTATTTTGTTAAAAACTGAGATATACAATGAAAAGAATCAGAAAAATACCTACTGAAGCAGTTGAGATAAACTTCTAAGCTGGGTTTCAGGGACAGGCTGGGGACTAAGGAACTTGGTTTAAATTATACCTCTGCCATGAATTCCTTTGCAATGTTGCTTGGTGTGGCTGTTCTTGGATGTTCTAGTTTCTCACTTGCCATATGAGGGTCATGGCTGTTTCACAGCTAGCCTCACAGCAAACTGAGATTAGATTTATCACCTAGATCAAGGTGCTTGGAGACCTTTGCTTAGTATATGCTGAAAAGTCCAAATTTATATTGTGTTGAATATTTCTGTTTGAAAAACTGGTATGCAACAAGTGGCATGTCTTATTGGCATTATAGTTAATCAAAGCATAGTTTGAAACTGATTTTCTTTGTGGTTTCTTGCCACTTCTGCTTAGAATTCCAGCAAAAATCCTGAACAGCAGAGGTGTGTTAATATACTCTCCCATTGCAGCCCAAGTTAAATATTTATTCTCTCTGCATGATTTTTACCTTACTAAAAGCTCCATAAAACAGATATCTGTGCAAACTCTGTAGCAAAAATGATTGTTTATTCATTTCAGGTCATTTTGGGAGTTTGCAAATTCATCATTCAACTAGACATGAGTTATGTTTGCCCCAAGAGCAGTGAAGACTCAAAATGTGTTCAAATTTACTGGTTATAGGTAAATGTGGAAGAAAATTAAAGATGTGGTTAATACTTGTTGTCTTACAGCCCCCCAGTTTTTCTCTTAAAGTAAGTATTTCTCACACTCCTACAGCATTTCTGTAGGAGTCCTGTATTTTATCTTGGAATATCTCCATAGCCTAAAGGTGATATAACAGATAATCTCATTTAGGTGAATGAAACAAACTCTGGTCTTCCCAAATATTTCAGTTATAGTGAAACGAAAAGAAAACCTCTGTGGAACAAGTTAGTAAGTGTTGAAAACTGTTTTGTAGTAATTTTGGGAGTAGCTTTTAAAAGTCCACATGAAATCAGTATCCTGGTTGTTTAAGAGCCTTATGGTGGACATGTTCACAGTGGTCATTAAACTTCCAGTCTGACACTGGAGTTTAGAATTACTCTAAAGCTAAATGAAATCTAAAATTCTTCAGATTGTTTCATTAAATTAATTCAATCATCCCAAGTATGTCTGTTTCAGGACATAAAGCAAAAGACAGGAGTACATTGGAAGTGAATTTACAGCAAGCTGAGATGTATGGCAACACATCTCCTCATGTCAAACCCTGATTATGGAAGAGCTATTTGTTCTTATGTCCTTCCTCAAAGCCATATGCACTTTCAAAACCCAGGTTTTTAAATATTTCTGTTGAATAAGCCTTATAACTTTGAAGGCAAGACCATTCCAAGGCTTGCTATTCATACTGGTAGGCAGACGGAATTTCTCCTCCACTGATGAGTGAGAAGGAAGGCCAAGACATGGCCCTTCTGTCTTAGTACAGCAGTTGTATCAGTAAAAGGGCTGTACTCCCCATGCTGACTTTAGCAAAGCAGTGTTCTGGTTTGTACCCCCTTGTGCACTGCTGCCTGAGCTGTGAGTGCTACTGGAAGATTCATGGTAAGTTCTGAAAAGATGTCTTGAAAGGGGTCTGACTCTGCACACTGCAGTGGGTGCCTTGAAAAACTTGTGGTCTTGAGTTATACATTGTTGGGATGCATTAATGATGCCTTTTTCTCCTTAAGGACCTCTTTCCACATTCACCCAGCTCATTCTAATAAGTGCAGATGACACGTATTCAAATGGGTCTATGTTCATACATGCTCAGATTTCTGTGTGGAGTTGGAATTTGTCCTTGGAGCATTTAATCCTCAGTCTGTCAAAGGTGGGAGTTCAGTATGGTAGATTGTAGTGTCTCAGAAGGTCTGTGAACAGTGGATCAGGAAATCACATTTTTAATATAGGAGAAGCTTCTGTTTTCTCCTCTCTTTCTCTATCTGTGATAGGTTACCTTTCAGTTGCAATGGAAGTGCTGTGTATGCTACAACTGATGTGGAATATTTGTGAAAACAAAGCTCTCTGTAGCAATCAGGAATGATATCCTACTGTAATCTGTTCATTCATAACTGTTTGAAAGCTTTCCATCACAATGCTGAGAGGATGCATGATGTGACTACCACCTTCTAAGGTGACCTCTACCTTCTAAAGTAAGCAGTCAGACCTCATAAGCTTAATTCTTGTGTAAAACTTTACAAAATATGAGGGTCTGCCACTTGATTCCAAGGCAGCTGCTGCAATTACATTTCCCAAGAGCTATTATACTTCCTTGTCACCTTACTGTAATTTCAATCCTTCACCAGCATGGAACATCATCAATGTAATCAGGGCTTTGTCATGAGTAGGAGGAACCATGTGGTAAATGCATTGTGGCTGAATAATGAAGGTGGAGTGAAACACACTTGTTTCCTGTGTCCCACACTGCCCATGAGTGCTATGAACAAGCCAGCTGAGATTTTAAAAAGTTCTTATGGAATTCTTGCAATTAATACTAATAGGATAGAATTTCCAATTTTCTAAAATAGCTTCTACAATCTCAACAACAGGATTCATTAAACTCTCCTCTCCTCTCCTCTCCTCTCCTCTCCTCTCCTCTCAAGTGGAATGAAAGTGTTTGGCAATGTTATGCTCACTAGCAGGCAACAAGCCACTATGAGATACCTCTATGATATAATCTGTAATTATAATGATATAATCTCTCCTCTCCTCTCCTCTCATCTTCTAATGCAGTATTTAAAACTCAAGTTNCTCTCCTCTCCTCTCCTCTCCTCTCCTCTCCTCTCCCTTTTCTCTTCTTCTCTCTTCTTATCTCTTCTTCTTTCCCTCTCCCTCCTCTTTTTCTCTCTCCCTCTATCTCATACTCAGTTTTTGTTTTTGTTGTTTTTTTTTTCAGTAACTAGCAAAATAAATGTTAAAATAGAAATGGGAATCAACAAATGGAAAAAGCTGCTGACAAAACATACATAACAGTTGTGGTGTAAACACCCTGCTCAAAAGAACAGATTTTCCATAATATCTGTCAGTTTGCAAGAAGGAAAAAAAATAATGCTTCACAGAGCAGTATAAATAAATAACAGTGTGATGTGTAACTAATATTTTCTAATTTTCATAGGAGCCACCATCTTGGCAATATTGTGTTGCCTAGGAACTAACAAAAACATGTCTTTTTTTGTTTTGTTTTTAATGGTTCCTTTGTGCCCTGATATTTTTCCAAGTTGGCAGCTGCAAGGAAAAACAATGTGATTTGGTTAGATTCAGCCCCTCTCTCTCTCAAGTCTGGAACAGAACAGATAAGAACTTGTGTGTCAGAATACAAAGTTTACTCAGCACGAGTCAAAAGCTTTTGATGTTTGCTATCCAATCTGGCCCGGCATCTTTGAAGTTCAGTTACTCATACTACAGCCCCATCCATAAGGAATAGCCACTTTCCCGGTGTGAGTTAAAACACTTGATGGATAGGAGCAGCCACAGTAAAAGAAGGAGGACATTTTTTTTTCACACATGATCTGGGTATTTTTATTTCTGTTGATCCAAAAGAGTGAAAATATTCAATGAAATATAAGGAAGAAAATGGAAAGAAAACTGTACAGTGTAATTTCGTATGCTGTTCCTGGAATGTTCTTTTGTGTTTTTCATCAGTTAAAGGTAGTACACAATTTAGTCATTCTAAAGGCTCTAAAATTCTCATCTGGCTTTGAGGTTAGCTATTGGTCTCATTTGTTAAAAGGAGTGAAACTTCTTAAATGCCTTAACCAACATCAACAAGCAACTCTTCTGACACAGAAAATGCATTTCCATTCCCATCTTTTTCTGTTGGTCAAGAGGTCAAGTTAACAACTGGTGTAAATAAGTAGTGCCTTTCCAGTTGGTGGACCTCTACTGATTTACACCAGCATGGATGTGGCTCAGGAAGGCTGAGATGAAGGAAGCTGCCCCCAGTAACCCATCACAGAGCGGGAAGTGGAGCCCAGCCCTGAAACCCTGTCATGTGCTTCAACTACAAATTCATAATTAAAGCAGGAAAAGCAGTATGGTTTGTGGTGTACCTCTTATCAGGGTCTTTTGAACTATGCAGTGAAATATTTAATTGGCATGGATAAATTCTTTTCACTTGAACGAAATCCAGTTGTGCTGTTAAATATTACGGATGTCAAATATTAAAATGATTTTCCTGTGCTACTGGTAGTGTTCTTTGAAGGAACACTGTCTTTGTTCCAGGAAATAAAGCTGTACAATCAGTATACAACTAGTGAAGTCTCACATTCCCTACCTTTTACTGAGTAAGCCTTAGACAACAAAGCAGGAATTCTCCTCTTTCATCCTTCATGGGCTCTCAAGGAGACTAGTGTTTGTGATTTTTTTGAGGCTATTCTAAAGGATTGGTTAGTTTAAATTCAGTAGCCAAGTAAAAACCTGTACAGACAGAAGGAGTATCACCACATTTAATTGGAAATCTGCAGTCTCAACAAATTGTGACAAATCCAACTTCTGTTTTTATTATAAATATGCTCTGAGTTAGCTTTGGGAAGATGAAAGTCTGGTATAAAGGATACAATTGAGTTAGAAAGAAAAATGCTGCACAATGGATAGAACTTTTTTTTTTTCAAGCTTTCCTTCTGTGAACCTTGTTAGGTAACCATTGAGGATTTTTACAATTAACATCTGGGTATTTAGTGTATCATATTGAAATTCTTTTCTCTCTTCTCCCTCTTTCGTTACCTTAGCTCTATTTCAAGCTTTGCCTCTTACCACCAATCTGTTGACCTTTACCATTAGAAGGATATGAAATCTGGGTACCAGCTCTTACCATGATAGAAGACATTACAGACAGACTGACACATGCTCACTCCATCCAGTAAGGGAAGGACTGAACAACGTTATGTCCCAGAGATAGATATTTTGCCTTACTGAAATATGTAGAAACTGCTCACAATGTGACAGAGTGTTTGAAAGAATTTGTCTAGCCCTGACTTGCTCTGTCTGACCTGGAATATACTTGAACTTTACCCTTTTTTAACCTTGTAGTTAAAAAAAAAAAAAACCATACAGGAAAGTTTATACTAAAACACGGGCATTGTGATTGTTGCTATTTCCACAGTTAAAAAGACAGACATTAATATGAGTCCTCAGTAAAGTACTAGGTTACTGCCAAATCACCTTTTCCTCTAAGAAGGAATGAAAAACATAGAAAAGAGGGTTAACACAGATGCAGTGGACTATGCTACTGATTTTAAGACCTCAAATCTTTCTACAGAAGGGCACATCTCCTGCCAGAGACAGCATTTGTGCTACATGATCAAAAATGCAGATATTACTCATTTCACAACAGGCAGAAGTGAGACAAAGTTAGGACAGAAATGAGGGATGAAAAAGTGTTTGTCCTTGACCTGTTGCAGACCCAATTCTGTTGTCCCCTGGCAAGCCCATGGGAAGAGGTGAGGAAATGGATGTCTGTGGAGATACACCTTCAGTTGGTTTACAAGTTGCAGTTGTGGCCTCCTGAGTCCCACTGAACTCCCTGTTCTCCAGAGGCTTGATGCAGGTGGGTTTACCACTCAGGGTTTCCTTGTGAGAGATCCTGTAAGAAAGGACAAATGTACATACAGATACACAAATACTTCTTTAGAAATGTGTTAATTAATGCAGTGTGTTTAAATGCAACAGGGTAGTCTTGCTGACAACTGATCTGTTTGTGCGCACGCATGTTCTGTGCCCTGATCAGAGTGAGAAGAAGTAGGTCATGGAATGCTGGGCTTTTTTTCATTTTACTCCCTGGGGAATAATACCCATCTCCCATGGTAATACTAATAGCAAACTTTTCCTCCTACACAAATACCTGAAAGGTGGTTCTTGAGATATAGTCCAGCAAGGGAAAATCAGCATAGCTCTACAAAGCTGATTTACTGCAGTCTTTGTTCTGATCCAATAGATCTGGTCTGTAAAATGAACCTTTGCCCAACAGATTGAAAACACTATGTAATCCTAGAAAGATAAACTGCTAGGAATTTTTGTTTTATGTGCAACATGGTTCTTTTTTTTGTTGTTTGAAGAGTGGAAAGAAATCTTAGGATTTATTTGGTGTAATTGTGAATGAGATCTGTGGACTTTATTTCCCATACATGTATAAACTCTGAAATTAGGCATAAAGTCTCACTGTATTCTGAATAATCCACTTCACTGCAATATTGTTGCAGGCACTAAACAACACTGTTTTTCCACATCTATCTGCAGTGAAAGTATCTGTGTTTGGACTTTGGAATAGGAAGCTATGTGATAAATCTGCATTTGTCTCTCTATTCTGAGCTATACAGCAACTGCTGCTGGTGGGTTGCAGCAATGAGGCTCACAAGCAGGTTGTTTGGTTAGAGGACAGGCAGAGCTCACTGCATGAGCGCAGCTCTCATTTCTGGTACAGGCTTACCCATGGCATTTGTGATTTGAAGGTAATACCCTGTATAGTGTTCTTTTATTTCCCAATTCGCCTTCCAAAGAGAGGAAACTCGTAGGCTGATGTTTTGACAGTAAAGCAAATGTCGACTGCTCTTTTATAAATTCTGACAAGCTACTGTATGTAACGTTTATTTAGTGCTCTGTGTGTGTTGCCAGCAACACTAGCTAAATTTCTTCAGCAAAAATAAAAGAGTTCAATCAATCATATGATCTGGGCAACCTGTATTTTTATCTCCAGTGTGTCATAACCTAGTGTTGCTTGTCATTTCTTAACTGATCTACAAATACTACAAAAGCAATTTTCTGTCAGACTAAGGCTTGATCATGGTTGACCTCAAATGTCTAAGCGTACTCACCAGAGAACCTCCAAAGCCCCATGGATATTTATGGGTCTTGTTCTCTCTCTACTGTACCCATTGGTATCAGAGAAAACCTACCTGAATTTTTCCATCTGAGTTCCTTCTGTCTTCATACACCTTCCAGTTACTTACTTTTTTCCACTTTTTGAATGCTCTAGAGACAAAAATAATGATATCTTTCAGTCTTCAGCTGGGTGGTGTGTGAGCTTGTGTGAGACACCCACTTTTCTTATGGTGTTCTCGTTCCCTCTTCTCTCTCTTACTAGTTAGGTCTTTGTTATTACAAAATGTATCTCTTTTTTTGTTGTTTGGAAAGTGTACAATGAAAACAGAATGCCAGCTGCATCTTTGCTGAAAGAGCAGCCTTAGCACAGTAGCTTTGGAGCACACTGGGAAACTGTTGATGCTGCAACCTCTATGACTGTGAGAATATTGCTCTGTGAGTTGTTTTTTATCAGGAACTCATAGCTGTTGGCTGAGTGTCTGTAGATTTTTCTGGATTCAAATTTATCCTCCCCCCTGCTTTTCTCCCCAATACCAGATTTATCTTTGAAATGTACTCACAGATGGTATAAATCATTTCTAAATGTCCCCGGTACAATGCAGTTTCTTAGGAATTCCTCTTCTCTTGTTTTGCAAATGTTTTTTTTCTTTGGCATTTTGAAGTGACCTTGGTGCGTCTTACAACACTCAATATTGGGAGGCTTTATAAAACTCATATCTCAGAAGTGTCTGACATTACATTACAAGAGGATCTGTAAACCACTGTGAGATGACGAATGTCTTTTTTAAACAACAGACCAAGACTTCATTTAAATTAGTAACATGGAGATTAGAGGAGCTCTTTCAGGCTGTGCTGCAGCCATGCCAGGACTCTAGGAATATCAGTCACATGAAAGCTGTTAAGTTTGAGATGGAAATAAATCAAGGAGCCTGTAAAAACTGTCAGCAGGTCAGGGAAGTTTATGAACTCTTGCTGTATCTAATCATAAATCATAAGAATAAGCTAAAACTGAGAAGAAAAATGTCCTCTTTTGTAATCTAATGCTGTCTGTTAAGGCAATAAAACTCAAATGAAATGCATGCATTGCAATTTTTAGTTGATATTTTACATTATTACCAAAGTGAAGGAAGAGTTTCAAAGTTATAAAAGTGAGACAAATGAGAGGTGGACTGGTTGGTGTTTCCTGGCCTTCGTCTCCTCTGCCTTCCAGAAACAAAGAGCACTCATCCAGCAAAACTCTTAAGTGTGCGTAACTGCAGCCACTTGGGCAGACTTAATAAGGACACTGGTACAGATTCACATGCTCAAAGTAACATGGAAACAAGGTCTCCCTTGGACTGGAGCTTAAAGGATGAGTGCAGCTTTCAGCATCCTCCTACTGCGCAGCAGGTAAAGGGTCAGATCTGGGGTGTATGTGGAGCTTCAGTCATAGGAATGGGGTAAAAAACTGAGAACTGTGAGTGTTTGACCATTGTGGGTAAGAATTCAAATAATCTGTGGAGACCAACCATTTAACCTTCCAATTTCTCTCTATTATCACTTTCAAACCCCTTATGATCAGCTCACTTGCTTTAAAAGTTCTCTGGCTCAAAACTAAAGCTACTTGCATTGGGCTTTGTCAAATTTTTGCCCCTTTGCACCTTAAACTCTAAGTCTTTCTGTTTGTGTAACTCAAGTAAGAGTCTGTATCTGTTTAAATACTTTGTACAGGAGTAAGGGTTTATTTGTAGGGATTGGATTGCAGGGTGAGGGCCAGAGATTGGAAACCTTTCTTGCCTGGCATACTGTTGAAAAGCATTACAAACGTTTCCGACACCGACATCTCAGAGCACGGTAAGTGCTCACAGTACTTCACACTGGAATGCCATACAAGGAAGATTCTACAATCCTAGGCCCTGACTTTGCAATCTGATCCTCACTGACAAACCCCTTACCCTGTCTGGGGTACCACCTAAGTCAATAGGACTAACTCAGGAGTAAAAAACTATTCAGGAGGAAAAAAAGGAATTAGGAGGAAAAGCCTGATACTATGTGAACAATACCTGAAAGACGGAGAGGAAACACCTTATCTTATATTTACCAGAATACAGAACAGTTTAAGATAAGGGGTCTTTTTCCTCTGCTTCTTAGCAGGATTGTGTGCACCAGCCTTGGAATCATCTGGACTGTGTTTGCTGCTAAGAAATTTGAAAAAGGATGCATGCAATTATAGAATATGTATATGAATTTTACCTGTAAAAACTGAGGGCAACAGAAGCCAGTGTGAAAACACACTGCTGAGAAAAATAAATCAGTGATAAGGAAATCTTGATGAGGTTATAAAATAAATACAGAATGAACGTCATACTACTGCAAAACCACGATTGTTAAGACCTGATACAAAGTGGAGTCACACTTGTCTAAAGAAAACATTGTGACTATCCTGTAGAAAAAGAGCAGAAATCTTTTACTTGCCCCAAAAATACTGTGTGGGGTTCTTCTTCTTCATGCAAACTCTCTCTAGTTGCAGATTTTATGAGACAGGCAGTGAACCTTGCGTTCATAAAGCCAGGGAGCTGCTCCATCTGAGCAAACACATGAACAGCAACTGAACTCCCTGTATTTTAAATTGGGTATTTTCAAAGCAAAGCTCTTCGTGGATTTTGAAGGTAAGAACTGAGCAAATTCTCCTAACTTCAGATAGTATAGCCAGATCTTTATGATATGGGTAGTATACTTGTTTAATAAAGAAAGCTAAAGCTGGTTGTGGAGGGGAAATGCTCTTCAATGAAGAAAACCTGAAAAGAGAGGCTAGAGTTTAAAGCCTATAATAGATACTGTAGGTGTTTCTAAACAGGAGTATGTTTTTGTTAGTCCAAATGCCTGATTTCTGAGGATGGCATGTTCTGAAAACCAAAGAAATTTTGGTTTCTTATGGTAATTGCTGATGTTTCGTGAGCTTCCTGGACTCCTGGTCCAGATTTTTTAACAGAGGACAAACTCAGCAATGAACTGGGAGGTGGATATGCCACATCTTGCAGCCAAGTATGTTGTGCCATGTACAAAGTCCTGGAGCAAATGTTCCCATCATGAGACCCTCTGGCACTCACTAGGAAATTCTTGATTTTCATGAGCTATTACAGAACTAGCTTGGTGTTGTATGTGCAAGTTGAAGGAATGAAAGCAATGCTTCAGAAAGGAAACTATAGTCGGCCTTTGTGGGGTATTAAGGTGAGGAAAATCTCCTCTCTTGAGATGGAATTGCAGCTATTCCAAGTAAAATACCTGTACTTTTGATATTTCTGAGCTAATAAAAAACTTTTCCCCATGTGGTCTGTCCCTGATGTGTTACCTGGAGTGTTCTGAGCCAAGAAATCTGACCTCAGGAGAAGCTGAAGTGCTGCCTCCCACAAGTGAGAGAAGGGCAGCAGGCTGGTGGATCTGGGAATGGGGAAAATTTTGTGTGGTGTCTTTTCTGGGACTGTAAGAGAGCACAGCAGCTCTGTGGAGCAACAAGCCCTTCTGCACAACAGTGAGACTGGCAGGTTAAAGGGTCTCCTCTGACAATCATTCACAGATCACAGAGCTGATAAAGGCAGGATAATGGAAAGAAGAAAGGGCCAGGCTAGGCTCCCTAAAAATATTCAACCAGATCCCTTTTTCCTGATGTATACACGCTTTCATTTGCCTCCCCCAATGCTTGAGCTGACCTCCGCCTCTCGCTGAGCACTCAGCCTCCTGTTTATCCCCTCTGCTTTAAAACCAGTGAGGGGCCTGATTAACCTCGTGTGTGAATTGCATGGTGAGGACTAATTACTTGTACTTCCTTCTGTAGCACTGAAAAACATGTTTTATATTTGCCCTCCAGACACAGACAGGACATCAGGATTGGGAAAAGGCTATAAACCAGCTCTTCATTAGTTTCTCTTAATTGTTACTGGGACAGGACCTTATGGCTTCACTTCCTCTGAGCGAGGGTTACTGAGACAGAATAAAATGCAGGTGCCCAGGTGCCCATGACATAGTTTTCCCCTGCAACCAACCTGAATAGCTTTCAAGAGGAGAGATCACAGACTCCAGCTTTTGTAATGTCAGCATCTTTGTTAAACATTTAGCAATCTGAATTCAGCTGAAGTAATGCCGCTAGCTTTTTTTGTTCAATGGACACAAGTCCTTTAACAGACTTGTAATGATATTAAAGATGAATGAAGAACATACAATATTTAATTCCTTGTCTGTGATCTTTAGTGCAGAGCTGTTTGATGTGAGTGTTTGCTTATTATACTGAAAGCGAAGGTTTAGTAAATAAGAAGGAAAATCCAATGGGTGGCATGGCAGGGAGAGCAGAGATGAATAGTTTGTGGCAACTGGTGAAGGGTGTTCTGGAAGGCTGTGGTTGAAGTAGAACTCTTATGTCTTAGAACCAGAGGCAATGAGAGTAAATTGGCAATGGGGGATTTTCTAATGATTGCAAGGATAAAGGAAAAAAAGGTTATTACATAAATCAAAAGCTTTACTAAAAGAACAGTCAAATGCAGACTCAAGGGACTGGCCTTGGTAGCAAACTTCTTTACATTGCTAGGTCACCCCACTGAGTGGGGTCAGAAGAAAGAATTTTATTAACTGAAGGCTGTTGAGAAGCAGGTGTGGAACAGATTAGTGGTTTGGAGCTCAGCTGGCTGAGAATGGCCTGACACAGAGACAAAAATTAACCCCAGACTATTGACCAGGGGTGATGTCAGTGTGCAGTGTGGCTGGGAGAGACATCAGGCAAGCCAGGGAGTGAGTGCATAGGGAAGTGTAAGCAGCCAAACTCAGTACTGAGAACTAACCACAGTCTATCCTGACACACTTAATAATACTGACACTGTGCTGGCTAAGTAAAAGGGAATCGGGAGATCACTCTCAGTAAGAAAAGTGGGTACCTATTGCATATCCCTAGGAAACAGGGCCACAAACCAAGAGTTTCTTACTTTCAAGAGTTTAGGGGAAAGAACAGAATTGTCTTGGTACAGTCTGCTGATTTTACAAACCTGCATGCAGTGGGTTGCTTTGGATTAGGTGAGGCTGAGCAGTGTGGTGGCAGTGAAGGATGCTACAAGTAAAAGCAAGGAAATGTATATGGAGAGATTGCCTCATCCTTGGCCTGGGATCACTTCCCTTGCATGCGTGAGTGCCCCCTGCTCACCTGCAATCAGGGCTACCCTAGGTTGGGCAGACCACTTCTTTGCGGTCAGTAACTGTTCTTTGGTCACCTGGGATTTTTGAGGTCACAATCATGAGAAAAGCCAAAGATACTATTTCTTTAGCCACACTCTCTCCTCTATTCCTAAGTATCTTTTTCTTGTCAAGCAAATGCACCTAACGTATATGTTTTGAGCCAAGAAAGGAAAACAGTTTTGGCCTATATAAAGTCAAAAGGAACTGCTCCTCAGTGGTGTTTACTCTTCAGATAAGGCAATGAGATGTTATGAAAGAGTGAAAAGAACTGGTTAATGAGAGCAAGCAAAAGGATTTTGCTTGTCTTCCTTAGGAAGGAGACAAATAACAGGAAAACATGTAGAAAAAAAGCATATAAACTGTAGTGGTTGTGGCAACAGGATGTTGTTGAGAGAATTAATTCAGTGAGATTAAAGATTAGAATAGGTTCTTATTTGGCTAATGAATTTCCTATAAATTATATAATAGCTAAAGACAAAGATTTAAGATGAAATATGCTATGTCTGACCTGAGATCTGCTGAACACTGATCCGCTATTAGAGATTCATTGGTTCAAGCTACTGGAAGCAGATGAGCTGCCGATCTAATCCAGCGTGGGAGACAGGGCACTTCTCTACCTCCTGTATTCTGTTTTGAAACACTGTCATCCTTCCTCTTTCCTTGAAATGCTTTCACTCCTCAACAATATTACTCATTGCTGCTTGTTCCTTCTCTCCTTCTCTCCAGTTTAGAACTGAAACTGCTTTGCATTTTCCCTAAAAATATTTTCATTTTTTTCCCCACACTTTTCTCCCCTGATTCTTAGAAGGCAAATCAGTTAATATTAATTTTTTTTTAACAGTGAAAAAATATTTGCATTTCAGTGTCCAAAGCTGTTTTCTGTCGATTTTGATGACATTTTTAGCATATTAAAACTTCAGTACTTTATACTCTAGAAAGGTACAGTTTGTTTATTGAGGAATGTAGTCTTTGCAGTTTTGGGGAAATTGATTTTTGCCCCAGCAGTTCTGCTGAAAAAATCTCTCATCTTTACAGTATAATTTATTTTCCAGTAATTATCAATATAAAAATATATTCAGATTAGCTATTAGACTACAGTTGAATTTTTTTCTTTTTTTTGCCTGTTGCAGTAGCTTCTCAGAAGGATGGGGTGGGTGCATGGCAGAAAGGCCACTAATTGGGATGAAAGGGAGAAGTGTTAGCAGTCATTATGCTTCAGGGCATAATCTGATCACCAGCTGTAGTCAGAAGAGATCACTGTCTCTAGTATTTAACGGGACTAAATTTGCCACATTTTGATGAGAAGGTGAAGAGGAAGGATCTGCCTGTGACTGATCAAGTATTGAAAACAACATCACTAGCAAAATAGTTTTTTGATCTGAACTGAATGTGCATACGTTATACATTAGCTACCTGCCAGCCAACCAATCCCACAACTTTGTTCAAATTCACGTTTTATGAGAGTGACTATAAAAACACAATGTTTAAAATGAGTTCAGGCAATGAAGCAGCCTAAGCATGATAAGAGACCAAGTAGCTTGTCGCTGTTGGTGAAACCAGTGGAAGGTCACTTTTTTCTGGTAAGGTTTTGAAAATGTGAGCAATACAGTATTTTTGCTTCATGGTATTTACTGGAAGGATTTTGGTTCAGACAGAAGCTAACTTTCTCTACAGCAAGCTGCAGGCTGCTTCCCTCTTCAGTTGGTAGAAGAGATTTTTCTTCTGCAAAATATCTCCAGGGAAATGTAAGTGGAAAAGGGGAAGTTTATTATTTAATTGTATGTGTGAATTGGATTAGTTTTCCTTGCAGTCAATAGGAACAGTATTATCCCAACTATTTTAAAAGGGTACCATAGGAAGACCTTAACATCATTGAGATTGAATTCTTTGTCCTATTTTTTCTCTAAAACAGTATTTTTTCTTTAGTTCACTTCTCTTTGGGAAGGGTGAAAATGAGAACCTGTTGGAGGCTTTTTTCATTTCTTGAGCTGAACCTGAACTCCTTCTGTTTCAAAGGAGGATGGATTAACATTTGTGTAACACACCTCCATGGCAGCATTACAATTCATAGTGGCGAGTGAGGAATACCAACTGGAAAAGGCCAGAAAAGGAAAGCCTTTTGTTCCCAGTGCTGGAGTGATGGGGATGGGTTTGAAGGCTGGGATGGCTGAGTGAATAACCAGTATAGCTTTGCACTGACTCAAGTGCACAAAGGTTTCCAGTTTGGTTTGTCACACTGGGCAGCGGCTTCACATTGCTCGATGCTGGCCTCAGGGCCCAAGCAAGGGAGACTAATCAGATGGGGGGTGCAAAAGTTTCGGGGACTAGGTAGCTGCTGAGGATGTACTTAAATTTCAGCCTTGAAGCCTGAAATGAAGGAGAAGGGTGTGAGGCAAGTGGGTGAGTTGAAAGATCTTAACTGGGCCACCACAGGGAACAGAAGCCTGTGTACAGCTCAAATGATTCTTTCAGCTGGATATGTAAGGAGTAACCAAGCCCAAGGTATAAAACACCAGGGAAAGAAGAAGACTTGAACAGATTACATAATGAAATTAAGAGTGCAAAAAAGAGATAAGAAAAGCAAATGCTGAGAATGAAAGGAAGCTTACAGGAGGTTAAGAGAGAGAATGAAAAATGCTTCCAGAGTGTCAGGGCCATGAGGTCAGTGAAGGAGAGCATAAGGCTTCCAAGATGCAGCGAAGGTAATTTATGGTCAGAAAACATTTCTAAATGTAACGTATGCTGTGGCTTGATACTCACAAAAGGAGGACAGGGGACAGATGCCACAGGCGGACATAAATTTCCCCAGAGAGGAAGAAGAAATATGGGGAAGGGGGAAGGTGTCAGGCTGACACAGGACTGCTTTGTGACCTTCTAAGACTGGCAAACAGTGTCAGGATGGGATATTAATTGAGAAAAATAATGTTTTATTATTGTGCCAGCTGAACTAAAGAGAGCTGAAAGCAAAACCAGTCTGTCATTTTGGGCCACTACTAATGCATCTGAGTGGCTTCTGTGCAGCATCCTGTGGCCTCACAAGGAAACAATTTGTCTGGAAAATGAACTTTATTTTGCCAAATGTGGACGAAAAGACTATAAAATGCTTCTGAAGTCACGGCTAGCTTTAAGTTACTCAGTTTATATATGTCTTGTTTTCCTGCAGTCCTGAAATAAGGGAAATACTTAACTATTGTGGGGAATATGTTTAAGGCGATGATGACTTCCCATGGTACTAATAACCAATGGCTTCAAGCCAAGATGTTTGTACTCATTGAGAAATAATTGTGACTATGTGAATGTGTATAGGGAACTTTCCCATGCTAGGGCAGTAGAGAAATATACCTCTAAGCTGTAGTCAAATTACCTTTAAAATACTGCATTTTGCTATTTGCCTTCTACAGATGCTCCTGGGTACAGACCTTAGGTCTGTTCCATAGAACAGACCTTTTCTTGGAAAAGCCTGGGGCTTGACTCTTAGATGATGCAAGTCAGTACTGTTACAATCAATGGAAAATGGAGTTTGATGCAATACTCCAAGTATGTTTACGTGTCATTTTGCTGTTCCTAAGGCCCTTATAAAATCTCCCAGTGGTTTTCAGAGCTGTTTTCTCAGTCTAGACTTATGAGGCCAAATTATTTTTTATTCTCCCAAGCCCTTTCTCATCTATTGTCTGACAATTTTTAGTGAAGAATTTATCTGAAAATGAAGAATCTCTAAGGATGAGAGTTACTGGATCTGCCTTCTGCACCAGGTGTTCTCTCCATTCCCTGCATAAGGCAGAAGACAGGGAGTGTCCTGGGAATAGGATACAGCTGTGCTTTGTTCTGCTCAGTTGTCAGCTGGTATGAAGGTACTTGCTCCAGCAGCACACACAAAAAGCAAGAAGGTTGAGAGAGCCACAGATGGCTTTTCCTTTTACCTGGGGCAGTTCAGATGGAAGAAAAAATCCAGTCTAAAGTTGATGAGGCAACAAGAAATTTTTCATGTTCTTCACTGCAGGTAGGTTGAGCTGGTACCACCAGATCACAAAGCCCTTACTTTGGTGAGTGTCTCTTCCCATGATTATTCCTGTTTGTTCCTACAGGGGTAACATGTGAGCTGGTTCATGCTTGCTCATGTGAACAAGGGGGATGTGCTCTATCCAATAAATACTTGTGTGATTAATCATTCCTGTAGTGAGGGAATGTCTTAGTCAATTGCCTCAGTTGAATGTAGCTCACAATATCCATTCTCAAATTCAGTAACCACTTATTTGACACAGCATTTAAATTAGAAGCACATTTTCTTGTAGACATCTATGGTCAAAACCAGTCCCAGAGTTCTGAGAGCACTGACAATCTCCTTTTAAAGGCCTGCTCACTAGTGATGTGGGCGTAAAGAACAACTCTTAGCTTTGTACTGCTCAATACTAATATGTGTGAAGCCTGGGTAGATTACAGATTGGCCCAATATATCAGATAGTGCCAGTCCGTGGGACCAGGCTCTGGAACCTGCTTGTTTATATGGTTACATTATTGGTAAAACTTTTTCTTTTGTAACCTACCAGTGTCTAAACAATTGTCTGGCATGTCTTGGGCTTAGCACAGCCCAGAAGCTTTTCACAGTGAGTGTTTTGGATGTGGCCACCCTGTTTTGGAGTCAAGGAGAGTTTAATAGCATAGATGTCATCTATTTCATGCCAGTCGTCCTCTGTGCCTGAGAATGATCCTAGGGACTTTTCATTACCAGGGGAGACAAGCTTTATCTGTCAGTAAATGACACAGCATTACTGTCAGAGGATGGTATGGAGGACCTGACTTTTATTTCATTCCAGACTCGCACTAGTGTCACCATCCCTAAATTCTTTCCTAGTTTGTCCTGCTACAAAAGAAAGAGAACATGACTGTGAAAGTAGGTTTCCATAGAAAGTGTCCTGCAGTCTAGTGGTCAAAGCATGAACATCCCCTTGGATGGACTTCCACAGGAAGGGAGAGCTCTGTATCAAGGCCTGAGATGTCTGACTGTTTGCTGTGACAAGTGCTGCATCTGGAGAGGTCCTATGGCAAGTAGAAGGTTTTGTAGTCTGTGTTACTTACGCAAACACCAACTCAAGGTGCTGTTGAATCTTGCAGCCATTTGAAAACCTTGAGCCTACTTTTTGGCTACCTGCTGCTCCAAAGCTTTGTGATCCCTAAACTGAGCCAAGACTTATCTCTGGTGCTGTGACAGGAGCCTTAGAAGCCTGAAAAATCCCAACTTGACTCTCAGGGATGTGGGGCCCTCTTCTAGGGCTGGCAGAGAATTGGGAGCACACCAGTCTGGAAATGATGATTAAGTTGAGCTACAGCACTTGAGCTTCCAGGAATCACTCAGGTTTTAAATATTTAAATAATTCTTATATAATCTTATTTTTACAGAATTTAGGTGTTTCCTGTGGAGTGGGGTTCCAATTTTACAGCTGAAGGGCCTCTAACTAAAAGCTGAGCAGAGAACAAAAGGATAACTACCAAATTATGGCTGCTTCTTGTTGGCATACTAAGCAAGTCACTCAGCAAAGGACACCAAAGAAGGAACTAGCGAACACTAGACAGTGCTTGATTAGAAAACCTTGCTGAGAGCAGTCACGGTGGGTGGGGCTGTCTGTTAATGCAGCAGAGGAAGCAGACCTAGATGGGCTTCCTGACCCTTGTCTGTCTTAAAATTTCCTATGTAATCTCCACAGACTTCTTCAGCGCAAATATACTTTGGCCAGTAGCCTTGAGGTTTATTAACACCATGGAAAGTAATTATTGCCTTGTCCACACTCCCCATGGCGGTTATTGTTTAAATATTTCCCTTACCCTGGATTGCAGGAAAACAATCCACTACATAAATCTACTGACAAACAGTTATGCTGCGGCAGCTCGGGAAGCGCAATATTCTCTCTGTGCTAATTTCAGTAAAACAGCACGTTTTTGTAAATGAGCTAATCCACAGAAAGTGACAGAATGTTACATTGCAGAGGCCTGGCTGAGCTAATAGTACAAAATGAAAGAATGTTTTCACTGCCTATCCTTTGAGTTCAGTTGGCATAATAAAATGTTGTTCTCCCCAGTAGAATATATGTCCTTCTACTTTGCTTCTCTGTCATAATAAATGACTGGCCTGGAATTAAATGGGTTGTTCCTGGACAAGGGATGTTAGTGATGGAAAAGACCAGTTAGATCACCCACGCCATCTCATTGCCAGTACAATGCTACTTACCTTGCATCTCATAATGCTCTTTCAAATTTAGTTTCAAGTCTCCTGCAGCCAGCCTATCAGTGCTCTCCTTGCAGGTCTTTTGCTCAGCTTCAAAGTGTGAACTTGTAAGCAAAGACAGATGGGTTACAGAGACTTAATGAAGTAACCCACTGTAATTATGGGGAAAAACATATTAACCTGCCCCAGTAGCAAAATACAGCATGTAAGCTTAAACTACTGCTGCTGTAAATAAGAAGAAACCTGAATACCACGTTAGTGTGGTTTATTCCACAGCTGGGTTGGAATAAAATTCTTAACTAATCTGCTACGCTGATAATTGAGAACTGGGGTAACTTGGTCAGTTCTGCTCACAGGAGTTGCAAAGTTTCCTCTCAGTGTTGGTCTTCTTCATTTCATCTTAGAACTCTTACCTATATCTCTGTGCAGCACAGGTAATAATTTCCATTCCTGTGGAGTTAATAATATATGAGATGTCTGAAGACTGCGAAAACATCCAAGGCATTTTTTCCCCTTGTAGAAGTTCTGTGCTTTGCTGAGTTGTGACAACCCGGAAGTTGTTTTTATGTGTCCACACTGGTGGTTTATGCCTGGCCATAGGGCCTCAATTCAGGTCTGAGAAAGAATAACTAATATCACTGCTGACTTGGCCATGGCTTTCAGCCCCTTAAATCAGTGTTTAACACAGGTTTAAGTGACATAATGAATAATAAAGGCAGACATTTACTTTCATCTGTATGTATTAGTCTTTCCATTGAATGCTTAGTTTGGTGTTATGAGATCTGCACTCATGTGCCTCAGTGTACACTGGTAGTCTCTTTGGTCTAGGGGAGCCCACTGTGTCTGGTTAGGATGAAAATTCTGAGGAGTTTAGTACAGGAACCAAATAGGAGGATTAAGTCTGCATGAAGTAGGTGTAATTATGCATATGTTTGGATTAACTAAGCCTGAAGCAAAAATGGAAATGGCTCAAACACAACCCCAATAAGATGGAAATCTCTGTCTGATAGTGACTTTCCAAATGGCCCAGTTCATGGAAAGCCACTGTTAGGTAGAGCTGGGAAAGAGCATACTAGTCAATATTCCTTACTCTCCAGCAGATCTGTGTGTCTCTGCAGCTGAATCACTGAGACATTGCAGCTCTTCCAGAGGGCAACAGCCTTGCCAGTCTGGGCTGCAAGCAAGGATCCTGAAACAGAGCCCTGCCATTACAATTTGTGTGGAAGTTTCCACACTTCAGTGTTCCTTCTACCACCTTTTTTCCCCCCCCCTTAGCTCTATAACTTCCCCTAAACTCATGTAACTTTGGAGTGGCTCCAGAGAACAAGGTGGAGAGGTCTGTAGATAAAACTGCTGTAAATGAGAATGAAACCTGGTCCCTACATGATTCTGGAATGTTCTTTATTTTCTGACAAATCTTCAGTTGTAAAGCAGCACATTCTGTGCAGGCTTAATGGAACTTGGTTCTTATTTTTAAATTTAAATTATCACTATGTGCGTCACAAAGTAGCCGTCTCCAGAAGAATGGCTTTGAGAAGGATGACGTGTTTAGATGTCTTTTCAATAAGGCAGCTGAGGAATTTATTGGTTGTTGTTCAGTACTAGAGTTGCCACCAATATATCTTGGACTTCCTGTTTTTGTATGTTAGACCCCTAAAAACCTCTTCTCTCTCTTCTCTCATCTTGGCCTGATGTGCCAAGTATTTTAACCACAACAAAATTGGTGGCTTCTCCTCTCATCTTTAAGGGACTGCAGTGTGTCATCAGCTGGACCTTTAGCTTTATGCAAATGTGTCAGATAACAAGTATTGCAAAAACGTTGTTTTTATTTTCACCACTGAGTCTTGGTTTGTTCACCCAAATCTCCCTAAGTCCAACATGGGACATTTAGAAATAAGTGGCTTTATAAACTCTGATTTTAAATCTGCAGCAGGAAAAAGCTCAAACACACTGAAAACCTTAAAGGGAGATGTTTACTGCAGTAGTTGAATTGATTCAGTATCCATTGGGGAAGTTTCTTCCTTGAATTAATCTTTGTGTAAACCTTATTTTCCTGTATTTAGAAGAACTCAGTGCCAGAGATTAAGTTTTGAATCACTTGTGACAGAGCAGGGATGAGCACATACAAATGTCACCCTCTGCTGGGATTCAGGATCTGGCTTTCCTTAATGAAAACCCTTAGCTGTTTCCTATAGTGAACTTGTTGACCCTGAGCATGTTTTATTGCCCATGGTACAAGAGGGCTCATGTCTGAATGGGCTCTTTTAAAGATCAGAAATTGTAAACGAAGCTTAAACGAAGCTTCTTATTCCTACAGGAAAGGCTTTATTTAACATAAGGTTACTAGAAAAGTCGAAAGAATATGCCAAGGTACCATCAAGGGCTTTTAACTTGTACCAGCTTAATGCTACTCTTACCAGAATCACTGCCTTGTTTGGAAGGCCATAGTCACAGGTCAAGTTTCCTTTTCTGTGATCCATGTATTTTGGCATATTTCTGTCAAATTGACATGGCGTGGCCTTGGCCATGGCCTATAACAGACGTGCATGATAGAAAGAGGGTTTCTCATATATTTATGTGTTGCTGATTAGAAACTCTGAATATTCTTGCGCTCACTTGCAACCTGACCACCGAAAAAAAAAATCGGTTGCATCATTTGTTACTGTAGCAAGTTCGTGAATCCACTGATAATTGTGAAAGCAGTTGCCCCAGGCAACTACTACTGAAATGACTGACAGTAGTTTGGGGTTTTGTGGAGAACTGTTATTGCAGATTCATTTTACACATACTAAAGGTTTGGAGGATAAAGAAGACTGTCCACAATTATTTTCTTAACCTTTTATTGCCTTCAAAACATGTGTGTCATTCTATTTCTTGTTTCTGGAGGAAATAATGGGGACATTTCAAATGTGCTCTTCATTTTGTATAGTGAGGTTCCTATCTATTTATCTATCTATCCAGTAGCAGCAATGCTGTTGGAACTGGAGTGCTCTAGCATACTCTGTAGTACACCTGAAGGACCCTTAACCCCCCAACTTGTTCACTTTTGTCAGTTGTATCAGCTAGTCTCATAAAAGATATTAGCTCTTCCTACAAACTCTCATTTATCTAGATATTGTCAGTAACAGGAAAGTTGTGGCAGCTGTTATGGCAGAAACACATTAAAAAAATAGGGTATTTCTGTCCTAAGTATGATGGTGGAAGAGGAAAGAGGCATCACAGGTGAAGTGCATTCTGTAAGGACACCAACAGAGCTGAAAGTTAAACTTATGTCAGCTGAGTCTTCATCCATGGCCAAGGCATAGGTACATTCATACTTCTTTCCAGGAACACATAGAGAGCAAGCTCTGCTATTGAGCAAATAGGAAATCCACTCTGAAATGCAGAATGCGTAAGGGACTAAAAATATCTATAGATTAGTTCCCTCCTCACAATTTTCTGTTTGTTTTTTCTGCAAAGTTGAAGTGTTTTGCTCGTATGCCTTTCAGCCAGTACAAAGCAAATGTAGAGTTCAAAGTGACATTTTCATTTTGAAATGTTGTTTTCAAAAGGATTAAATGGCTCAAAATAATGAAACAAATTCTTATTTCAGATTGGGACTAATCAAATAGTTCAATAGTCAGCTAAATACATGTTGTGTTTTAGCAGTGGAGGTGGCCTCACAACGCTTTGCTCTGGTGTTTTCTTCCACTTCCTGCTTCTGTGTCATTCTTACCCATACATATCACTTATATCATTACTTTACAATGTTCAGGCAGATCCTTGTAGAGGAATTGGTAGTGAGATGGAAGTTTGAGGGTGTCATCAGCCGGGATTGAGATGGCTCTCCTTTAATGGACTGTGTGAAATAAGTGGGTGGGCTCAGTTGAGTTGTTGCATGTGTCCACACTATAAACCGGTTGGGTTTGTGTTTCCCATCCCGTGCAGGCCAGCAGCAGTAGTGCTGCTCATCCCCACAGCTGGTGAGGGGGAATGAGGCTTTTTCTATGTCTTCTTCACACCAGGCTTTCAGGTCTATATGGTCATGAGCCTGATGGTTTGGGCAAGTGTTGAACACTGTTTCACTAGCAGGGAGCAATGTTCACACATTTTCTTCCCCTGTTGAACCAGTCACAGGGGCAAATAAAACTGGACTCCAGTCCTGGACTGTGCAAAAAACACAGAGACTGTATGGCAGACAAAGAACCTTTTGAGCCTGATGTCTTTTTTGCAGCTATTCCTTGTTTTTCCCTCCTGGTAGAGATAGATACTCTCCACTGCAAGGTCCAGCATAGTATTTTTCCATTTATCCCTGCGAAGAGGTGACAGCAGCAGGCTCTTAAATACTGAGGTGCTGTTTGTGTGGGTGTCCACCTTGCAAGGAACTATGGGTCGTTTGAAATCTACTAGATGCTTATTTTGATGGATATGAGCACCTGTCAGGAATGATTCCATGGGGCATTTTGTCTGAAGCATTTGTAGAAGGAATGAACATATTTTTGAGACCTTAAATTACATCTGCAATTTTGCTGAATAGCAAGAGAAATCAACCTTTCAAGTGATGCCCAGGCATTTTGCGAGTCTGGTCTGGTCCAGATCTGTGAATTCAGACCCCCCTCTGCTGCCATGTCATGTGTGAATTCCACAGCAGACGCTTATATCTTGCAAGCTTAGCACCTTTAATTTGGTGGCAGTACTTTGCATAAGCCTTTAGAGTTTGGTATCTTTGTAGTGTACGCTTGGTAAGCCCTAATATTTGTAAGGAGGACATGAAAGACAAATCAAATGAATTTGAAGTAACAAGAAGTCAAAAGCATGTCTTCCCTTATTTTCTTTCCTGTTTGCCTAAGGATTATTTATTGTGTTTGCCTTGATTCCAGCCACCTAATTTTTCCAAACAGATGCAGCTGATTGATTAATGGCATTTCATGTTTAAAGTCAAAAGTGTCAGCAAGACTCTTGCATGCCTGTGTCATTCTCTCCTAGAACAATAGCTTCGGCTGAGAAGTAGGGACTTGTGCCAAGTATTCTTGAGGATAGGAGGTCATGTGCCACTTTTCTGCTAGGAGACAGATATATATATAAGGACAAGGGGAGGCAGGAGTTTGGGGGCTTGGAGGGCTAACTCTGTTCTAATAATAGGTGGATCACATGGTTGCTAAGTCACCTACAACAAGGCTTAGTTTGTGGAGGTGAATCAAAGTGCCGGGAATTAAGGACATTTCTTCAACTATCCTATGACATATAAAAATAAGCCCAGGGAAATACATATGTGATGAAGAAAGCATTGACTGTCTAGGCCAAATCTTGCCAGAGGAGCAGCGGGACTTCATTTCTCTCACCTTCTTTTGTGATTACTCTTCTCTTACTTTTTAATAACCCTGTGTGTAAATATAGCCTACAGGTGACCCAAGTTCTCACCTAATATGTAATATTATGTATTCGTGTATACTAGGGTACAGGGCAGAGCCTCAGCTGTTGGAAACAGCAATAGCTTGCCTGATGCCAATTACCCCAGTCAGGATTGGCCATATCTGATTCTCCTGGTGTGGGAACGGGGTGAAGAGTTGCAAATGGAGGATTACACACTCGTGCACCACATTGGAAACCTATTGCGTAGTCTAGTGTCAGTAATAGAAAGCATCTATATTTGTGGATCAAAATGAAACTGGCATAGTCTCCCCTTTGACAGCTGTTTCAAATATAGGGCTCATCACGTTGTAATTCTTTCCCACTATATGCTTAGACACATGCAAAACACCAAGAAGCCTGAGATCCTATTGTTCTCTTCTGCACGTTCTGAGTGTTTTGTGTAAATGTATCACGGGCCTTGAGGACCAGATTCCTAGATACTGAAGTCAGAGTCCAAGATTTGCTGTTTATTGTCAATGGCATTCAGCAACAAGTGGAAAGTCCCTTTTGTTTCCTGACCTTCTGCATATTTTCTGAGCCTCACAGGCTAGGCTTCAAAGGAAACTTCCTCTGAAACGGTAAGCCACTAGAGGCCTCCTGAATACTTGAATTGATTTTGCTTCCAGGAAGACAGAGTCTCCTAAAAAGTACATAATGCTTATAAAAGAAAATTATTCCCATTTTGCCAAGCTGGGCTGACACAAAGTGTGGCGAGGGTGAGCGAAAGATAGCACAGCTGAAATAAAGAACAGAAATGCACTTGAAATTCAGCTTTTAGAATACAGCCCATGTAATATTGAGTCACGGTGAATTACTCATTTCTATTTAGCCTTTATCTGTTGCAAGGTGATTAGAGAGAGAAACTACATTCCTTTATTCAGGCATGAGGCCAATATTCATATTAGTCATTTTTGGCCAAAATAAATTCTACAAACTTTGGTCAAAATGCTTAATCCAATAATGCAAATGTAGGGACTCTTTAAATAAACCACCCCACAGCAATCTCTCTGTTTATTTTTTGTTTACATCCTCACACCTTCTTTCTCTCTTCCTGTAGCTCTTTTTTCCTGTTGCACCAGCCTCATTTTTGTTTACCTCTTTTGCATAAGCATCCGTTGCAAAACCCCCATGGATATCAGACATACTTCGATGACACAGTTGATGCTTCCTCTCTGAGCTATGCCAGGTTTGCCCATTGATCCAGGAGCATGTTACTGTTCATTAATGCAAGGTCACCCCTAATTCCCTCCTTCTCCTCTTTACCTCCCAGCCCTCAGGGGGGCAAATACTTGGAGGAGAAACCCGTTTGCTTTCTGTGTCAAGAAGCTGGTTAGTAGCTTGCTGCTAATTACTTTGGCTACCATACTTCTTAACCCGATTACAGTGATACAAATTAAAGCACTCTTGGCAAAGGCCAGCTAAATCCACGTGTCAGACACCAGAGCCTTGGTTTATTTAGGGACATCTCATTTCTTCTGATCTTGTCACCCAGTTTTCCATCTTCTTTGGGTAATCCTGAGTAAATCATTCTGTGATGGAAATCGGCACCATACACATAGGCCCAGATTATTAGAGAGGCCTTTGAAATTGTCTCCCGAGGTTCATCCTGCAACCCTTTGGGAAGGT
The DNA here is from genome assembly GCA_013397315.1 of Donacobius atricapilla. NCBI lineage: Eukaryota > Metazoa > Chordata > Aves > Passeriformes > Mimidae > Donacobius > Donacobius atricapilla. Next base: position 881,714 of record WBMY01014432.1, read on the forward strand.
CAGGTTCTTCTGCCCCAAAGGATGAAGAACAGCTGATGATTTTGAGAGGTCTCTGTGGTGCATCTTTGACAGGGCCTAATTTTCAGAGACATTGCCTGCACCCCATCCTTAAAATCATCTTCTGCAACGTGTTTCAGTGTCGAATCACCAAAGGAACTTGCTCCTGCTAAAAATAGAGGTCTGTGAAGTTGTGCAGCCTTTGGCCTTTGCTTATGCAAATTGGACAGCTGTCATATAACCTTGTCTCCAGTACCTTGTGTACAAAAAATTGTTTTGCGTTCTGCATTCCTTGAAAAATGTTATCTTTTTGAAGTCATGTAAGTTGGGATGCAGAAAGAAGAATTATTTCCTGGATAAACTGGCATCACCTTCTATAGATAAGCAGCATCTTTCTGCACCTGTTTTCTTTGCTGTGGTGAGGACCCTTTTTATTCAGTTTGTTAATGAGACCATGTTGGCAGGTAGGAAGTTGGACTCCTCTCTCTCATAAGTCAAGCTGGGTCAGTGAAGCTGAATTTCTTAAATGCTACAGTCACGTGCAATAAACTATGAACTACTTCTGCTAAAATAATGTTTCCAGTATCCTGTGAATAACACACTGATCACTGAATTAGTTCCTTAGTGGGAAGGAAAGTTACAGCATTAAAAAGAAACCTGGGAATAGATTTAGTTCTCTTTTACTTCTTTTACTCTGACATTTATCAAGCTGAACTCCCCACAAGTCAGGACTATATAAATATTGAGTAAAGACTGCAGGATTTAACAGTCAGTTCATGTCACATAATTATTAGCCTCTGGCACCGTCTTATTCATTTGTAAAGCCACTAACATGAATGTATTGTACCAGATAACAATATTGCCAGGTATTTTATTTAGCAGGTCTATTCTGTTGCAGCTTCCTTTCAGAACACCTCAGCTGTACAGTATGCAAAAGCAGAAAGCACATTTTCTTTACAGTAAGGTACTGCTACACTACATTACAGCTGATCTCAGTTTTCTTAGCCATGATATAACCTTAGTTTACAGTTTCACATCTCTTCTGTGAAATTACATGCTGCTGTTCACAATGAATTACATAAACATAAAAATATTTTGCAAGGGGGTTTGAAAGGGTAATGTAGTGGAGCTTAACTTTATATTTAGGATTTTCCAATGAGTTTTATACGGTTCTGGACATTTTTCATTGATTCAGCTGCATTTTTAGGTAGAATGCCCTGTATTACTGTAAGAGTATTGTATGAATTTTGTGGACTGGGACTTTCAGGTAATATAAAACTCCTCCCAGACAGGGCTGAACTTGGCATGATAGGAAGGTATCCACTGCCTTGCTGGGAGCTTGTGTTTACATCTTACATGTATCTGGGTTAGCCCTTTATACTTCCTGACTAATTCTCAACAGATTTCTTGTTTCAGGTGTTAGGAGTAGAACTGAAAGTCTGAGGCCAATATCTGTAAAATTTATTTGGAGAATTAGATGTATAAGCCCACACCCAGTCATGTTCAAGGAAAAAAGACTACTAAATCCTGTTCTTTGGTGCTGTGGCAGGCCTCTCTGAAAAACAGCTTGAGGCATCTCTGGGAGCAGGTGACTGCTACTTCTATATGTAGACATGGGCTTTTAAGTTTCGAATTTTAAGTGTTTGCAATATTTGACTCAGTGGCCCATTTGCTCTGCACCAGAGGTCTCAGGAGATCTTCCTAGGGTGGTCGTGTCCACCTCTTCCCTCTGTGGATTCTGACTGACTCTGAGCTCTCATCTCTGCTGCGGTTTCTGAGTGCTGGTTCTGATGATGTCAGTGATTTCTTGTGACCTTGCAAAAGCCAGCAGGCTCCTGGGCAGACCAGGACCCATCTCCCAAAGGAAAGTTGTAGGGGGTCAGATATTCCACTCCTGTCTCACTGAGCATATCCGTCCAACTTCTTTCCTTTTTTCCCCCCCCCTCTTGTCCCTTTTTGTTTGGTTTGACCTTGGTCACTGATGACAAGGCTGCTTTTCCTGCCAAACCAATCAATAAGCTAAACAGAGAGAAGATGAGTATTTAGAATATGGGAAGCCAAACTCAAACACAGATAGGTTATCAGCCTAGCCCAGAGCAGACTTCTAAGCAAATATTTCATTAACAAATTTTTCATGGCAACTTGCATGTTAAAAGAAAAAAAAAAAAAGGCAACAACAGGAGAGGGAACAGTAAAGGGGATAAAGTGAAAAAACTGGTCTGAAGCCACTGGGCTTAGGCTGTTGCATTGCTGTCTTTGGTTACCAGTACTTTCCGCAACACACTGCTGCTCCCTAGGGAAATGGTAAGCAGAGAGGGTGAAGACCTTGCACAAATGGAGCTTTGAAAGCCCACTCTGAGCCACTGCACCTCGTGCTTTCCTCTCAGACAGGGAAGGGCTCGGGGTGGCTCTGTGACCATACCATGTGTTTATGGTAGAGCAACATTCTGGGCACAGGCTGAAGTTTGTAACAGTTCAGTCCTTGCCTCTCTGGCGAGGCTTATATACATTTTCTGTTAACAAACAGGAGCCTGAGACAGTTATTAAGTTCCTGGTCAGCTTAGTGTCCTGAAGAAAATGTATTTGTAATATCGCAAAACCTCGTGAAAACATATCCAAAGATATCATTTCTGTGCATCTCTCGCTCCTTCTGTATGGGACACAGCTTTTTTTGGATGTATTATTGCTGTTCATTTAAAACCATAAACAGAAATTAATGCATTTTTATGCAAAGACCAGATTATTTTACAGCATTCTTAGCACAGATTAACAAACCCTCACTTTTGCATGTCACAGGAATGAGGAACAGGGTCTTAACCGTATTTTTGTCTTGACAGCTATTTTAAAAGGTTGACTAAAGAGCAGAGAAGTTGCTAAATAACTTTTCAAATAATGTAGAGGAGAAAAATATAGGTCACTAAGCAATAAACTCTCTACATCCTTCTGGTTAAGGAAGAGACTCTGAATCTCCATCCACCTTTTACTAAAATGAGACCAAAATTCAAATCCAACATAAAGCATTACAGCTTTAAGTACTGAAAATATTTATTATTTTTATACCAGTAATCCAATAGCATAATCTCAAGAACATCAGTGCTCCAGGAATGTCTAGAAACACAATGGATTTGCCTTTATTCCTTTATCCAGATGTTTCTATAAAATACTCTGGATACTAGGAATCTGTAGGGGAATTAAAGATTTATTTTTAATACTTGAAAAACTTGAATTTCTAATAACTATGATCCTTTAAAATGTTTTAACTGTGGATGCAACATGCTTTGACTCTTTGATGAGCCCTGTATCTTTTATCTTGCTTTCCAAATAATGGGTAACTCTTTTACACAGGCAGCTGCAAGCCAGTCAAAGGACACAGACAGATTAGTGCTAGCTGCGAGTGTGAAAACTAAACTATGTGTTGGCTTTCATTCAGAATTTTATCCTTATTCGAAAAACTGATTAGATTTTGTCTGTACAGCTCTGTGTAGATATACCTGAGCTAGAGAAGGAATCACCAGAATATTAAATAAAACTATGTGGGGCGATAGACACCCCTGCTTATTGAGGACCAACTTTCATTCAGCTATTGCAGGGTGGAAAGCCTCTCTATGTTACAGTCTGTAATGCTGTAATTTACCTCATTTCTGAAATAAGATTATGCATTTTCCTCTTTTTTTCATTACAGACACAGTACAATGAAAATAATTTCTGAGCCTTGACTGCTTATACACACACTTTATGTTCACCTCCTGAAATATTCACGTAGCTCCCAGAGAGGCAGTGAGCACCAGGACCCTTTTCAGGATCTGTGTAGGAAATGTTGAAACAACATAATTTCTGTTGTTTATAAACCACTGTGGATTTAATGACTTGTTTAATAACAAGACAGGACCAATAATCATGCAGTATTTTAGAGGCAGACATCTCTAAAGATACTGTGTTCCAAATAGCAGGTCAGAAACTGATTCTCTGAGGAAATCCAATGTAGAGATTTCACTGCATGTCGATATCCAGTTTCATTTTGGAGTTGTCTATCATTTGTCTGCACCTAAAAATCTTTAACAAAAGCAGAGCACTAGCTAGTATTTTACATAACTATTCTAAAATATTTCTAGATTTCTACATCTGATGATAAAGAGATGCTTTTAATGTAAACAGAGTGAGGTCAGAAATCAAATATTCATCACAATTTCTTCAGCTTATCTAGTTTACAAATTTAACATAAATTTGGGTCAATCAGGTTCACTGTTTCTCTTTAATGGCCACTTAGAAATTTAATAGATTTGATCTAGAAATGGGATAAAAATTTTAATCAAAAGAGATGGGCAAAATGCACACAAAGAAATGCTTGTTCTTGTTTTAAAAGTAGTGTCCTGACCGCAGCTGTGAACTTCCTAGCAGGAACTGAAGTGCTGATCAGCCTGAAGCGCTGATTTCCTAAAACACAGATTAGTGGCTCACAGTAGTTTCTTGACCTTAAAATCTGACAATAAATCGATTAGCCAGGTCTTTTGCAAATGGAGAACAATTTGGTAAGAAGTGGCAGAGGGGAGGTGGGAGAAGAAAAGAGAGAAAACTGGTTGCAAAAAACACAGATACTGACAAGAGGACATGGGGTACTTGGTACTGTTCTTGTGATCCAGTTCCTGCCGCACTTTCACTTGATGATTTTGGAAAATTTGTGGGTCTGTTCCTCTCTTCTGAAAACAGTGATAAAAGGTCTACCTTCCAGCGGTGGCATGTGGATGAACCAGATCAGAGCAGGACAGGAATTCCCCTTGTTTGCAGATCCTCTTGAGCAGTGTTGGTGACTAAACTGTGTCTGTGGCTTTCTGGTCCCAGGGGTTTGTGGCCAAGAGATGGGCATTGTGTTTGTTGCATTAAGCACTTTTTCGTTATGGAAGGGAGATGCCTTACCTGCACCTGCAGCTGCAAATAGAAATCCTAGCCCGCAGGTTTAAGGTTTGTCACCATGAGCTGCTGAGCACGATCCAGCAATCGCTCGTCACTTCAGCACATGGCGGTGTTGGTTATGTTGCCCTTTTAAAGGTGGCCTCCTACCACGATGCAGCCCCAAGATGTATCTGTAAGGACCAGAGGCAGTGATGTCAGTAGGGGTGTGCCTGCACCTGTACATTGCCACCTCCCCTACTCCTGGGGAAGATCAGAAAGAGGAGGGCAGCCAGCTGCAGGAAATCTGCTCTCTCCCTGCAGCAGGACACCAGGCTTATCTCAGTTTTTAGGATGCAGGCAGCCAAAGGCAGACAACTAAATTTTCTTTTCTCCCAGCCTACCAGAAGACTATATGGTAAATGCCCAGCTGATGTGTTGCAGTGCCTCCTGAATTCACTTCACAATGCTTCTGTTCAAAATGCAGTAAATCATCAAATCCCAGTCTGCCTGCAGACCACACAGTGAATTAAGAATGTTCCTCATGTAATACTGACTTGATCTCATCTTACACATACCCCAAAGCAATAGCAAGGGGAAAATGCTGTGAAGCATTTTTTCCTTTGTTAGTGCCCTCAGGGCTCAATCTGAACTTTGTAAGAGACAAAAAAGAATAGCTGGGAAAAAATGGTGAATTTCTGCACACCATAAGGACTGGAGGAGCTTATTCTGTCATCTGCTTCTGTTGTGAGGGGGTGTCCAGATGTGACAGTGAGCAGGGCTTTTTTAGCCACATTCAAGTCAAACGTGACCCATATTGCATCTCTTTAAACAGCCACCTTCCACTTTTCTCTTACCTCTGTTCCAGGAGGTAGGAAAATACAATCTTTGTTGAAGATTTTTTTTTAATGCACTTCTTAGACTGCTAATAAATTGCTTAGGGTTTTTTTTCCCCTTTTTTTTTCTGGGATTTTTTTCCAGATTCACTTATTTTATATCTATTTCATTACTTTAACCTATTCTTTGCAGAATTGTCTCTCCCCAACCCAGCTGAATTGGGAGTGAAGCCTTTCAAGTAGGGATTATATTCCTTGTATTTAGGTACAAATGGCTGGAGTTCCCAGAAAAGAGCTACTATAAACCACATCAATGAAAATAATCCTTGGAAATAGCTACAGTGTGGTATCTTACATGGAAACTCTAGGAAAGAAAGGGTAGGCAGCTTTCAGAAAATTATTCCTTATGAAAAATCTGTGTTATTTGGTGCTAAAGATTACTGCAAACCTGAATGAAAGTTTGTGCAAATTGTCATCTCTCTGTATGAGAGTGTTTCAAGACTTAAACCACAAGGGTCAGGATTAAGTCTCCAAACTCAAAGTATCAGTATTCATTTGAAGCCTGAAAATTTGGTTTCTCAGTTTTTTCTATTTTATATAGAATTTTCTGTGTCACAGGAAAAAAAAAAGGATAGGAAGAAGGAAGGAGATAAACATTGTCCTAAAGCTGCGAATTTATTTGATACTGTGCCATCTACCATAAGAAATAGCATAACAGTATTTATGTGTGGTAAAAAACTTTACTACTCTTGCAAAGATGTACTTATGTGATGAACTTCTTTTGTTCTGAGCCATTTCACTGAACTCACAATATATCAAAAGGTCTGTATTATCTGTATAGGGAGAGGGCCTTCATTGCAACATACATTTACAAGGGTTGGGATATTTTTACTGCTCGTACTCTATGTGCCCGTTTATAAAACACGTAATAATCTTATTATAAGTTTTGTGGTTTAACCCCAGCTGACAGCTAACTGCCACTCAGCTGTTCACTCACTCCTCCCCTCATTGGAATAGGGAGAGGAATGAGAGAAAAAAAAGTAAAATTCATTAGTTGAGATAGGAACAGTTTAATAGTTGAAGCAAAGTAAAATAATAATATTGATAATAACAGTAACAATAATAATAGTAATGAAAAAGAAAGAGAGTCAGAAAAAAATTTCAGAGGAACAAGAGATCTATGACACAGTTTCTCACTGATGCCCAGCCTGTCCCAGAGCAGTGACCAACAGCTCCTGACCAACTCACCCCAGTTGTTGTGATAGCCAGGGCTGTGGTTTGTATGTGTGAGTAGTATTTATTAAATTTTTTTTTTCTAAATAGATAAACAGTCTCTCTTTTATTGGAAAAGAGTTCATAAATATTAAATCACTTTCATGTTAGCTAATCCACCTATCACACATGAAGGAGCTGCAGGCAGTGTGTGCTGCTTGTTCCTTACTGGCCCTCATGGGAGGCTCCCAGTCTTCAGGGCACCTCTGGGTGCTGCATCTTGTCTGTGGAGCTGGAGGAGATGAGAGGAGCATCACCTACAGGGACAACAGCGGTGAACTACCCTGTGCCCATGTCTGTTGCCTTGTTGAGGAGTTCTCAGATGATGTAATCGACACAGCTGCTTTCAGTGGGAGTGAGTGGAGACAAAAATCTAGATATATATTAAAACCTTTTTTATTATTATTTTATGCTCTAGATATGTCTGACATATGTCTAGATCTGGATGTCTGGACATCACAGCTGAAAATGATGCAGACTCAAAAGCATTTAAAAATGTTATTTCAGTGACTTCTCATTTCTGCTTTGAGACAAGGTGATCTGAAATACTTCAGGACAGGTCACAGGACACAGCCTTGGCCTGGAAAACTTATTTTCCTCTGCTTTGGTGATGCAAACAAGGCACTGGGTACACATCTCCTTGATAGACTGATGGGGTTAGCTGATATGTTGTCCACATCCTCACATGTGGAGAGAGTACAGCAGACCCAGAAAGGGCAGTGCAGTGATGTGCTCCAGTCTGGTGATCCTTCTCTGGCTGAAGACACCCTCAGCCCACAAGGTGCTTCCACTTCCAGTTTGATCTCTGTTGATCCTAGGCTTGGGAAAGGAAATTCGCTGAAAGCTTGGTATACCCAGGATAACATGGTCACAATGATGTTGCATGTCTTAAGTTTTTCTTTTGGGTATGCAGGTGATTTTCCAAAATTTCAGAGTAAGTTTCAGAAGTCTATGGGAGGAGCTGAATGAAAAGTAATGGAGAGGACAAGAACATTGATGAGAAACTGAAAATGTGCAGAACTGAAATTAATATATACCCAAGGGCCATTTGAAATGCAGGCTTGAAAGAAATACATTCACACTATGATGAACAGGCCCACCCTCAATTAATCAAGTGTAAGAAAACGGCATAAGTGAGGTATTAAACATCAAGTACAGGGACAGACCAGAAAGATTAAAATGTGAAATTCAGAAAGTAATAAAAATTATAAGAAAAGCAAAGGTAGAGAATGAAAAAAAAGATTGCACAGGCGGTTGTGAAAAATGATGACTTTTTTCAAGTACACAAGAAAAAAGAGGCCTACGAAAGAGACAGAAGGGCCTTTAAGACATGGCAGAGAAAAATTATTGAAAGGAAATTCAGGTATTGCTTAAAATATTCAATGCGCTTCTTGCTCTTGTGCTCTGAAAGGAAGGTAATGGTGGCAGACACAGGTGCCAGAAACAAGACTAAATTTCCCTAGGGAGGACAAAGAAAGACTAAAGGAAAGCAGAATCATGCCAGAAAAGGTTATTAAGAAATTAGAATATCTGAAGATTTGAAAAATAACTTGTTCAGATGGGAAGCAGTCTGTTTTCAGTAGAAAACATTAAGAAAGGTGGGATAACCCCAGGCATGCATATTTAAGACCCTGTTTGTAGGAAAATACCTGGCTAAGGAGAGAGCTGCTAGGCTACAGATTTCAGGCTTCCATGGATCTCAAGGGCTTTGTGGACTTCATGGGAAGGGTCTGGTGGCATAATGCTTGTCGTCTTGCTGTGGATTGCATCAAAAGTGTTCACATAAAACAAAGAAACAAAAAAAACCCAAAACAAAAAAAGTGGCATATAATGTAGGAGTTAGCTTCTTAAAGCAATATTTGTGTTCTGGGGATTATGGACTCTGTAACAAACTGGACTTCAACTATTTGGCAGCATCCTTAGTCCTGCAGCCTTCTGGTGAAGCAGCCTGCAGTTCAATAGCAGATTTGTTTAAATTAAATTTATATAAAAGTTTACTCAACTAAGTACCTAAATGAATAAAACAATTAGTATTATTTATTTTGATACTGAAATCAATTTAATTGATGCTGTTTTCCTGACGTTCACTCCCTGCTTGGTTTAGCGCTGTAACAACAATGCAGAACTGCATTGTAGGAGTTGCCATGGGGAAGCTGAAGTCTTTGGCAGTTGGGTAGGGGACAGTTGGAGCTTTTGGCACCTGGGAAGGCATGGGAGGCAGCTTGGGATTGTGGAGTTAATGCATTGGCTGGATGCTTCTGCTAAAATGATCATCAGTGGAATCATTAATAATGTTGAAATTTAAATTGTCAATTTTTGCTTCAGCATTAACACACCAGTGAGGGGAATGGGGCTGTCCACACCTCTCAAAGATACAATTTCCAGCTATCTGCCGTGTAAGATAAGTATTGGTTTATGGTCGATTAAGGTGTTCAAGGTTATCTTCACAAGCATGGTGCTCAGCAAGATAACATGGAAGTTTTACTTCAGAAACACAGCTGTGCAGCGAGTGAAAGGTGCTTTGGCATTTTCCACAGTACCAATATCACAGGCTACAGGAAATTCAGCTGGTACTTTAAAAATATGTCTAGGGAAGATCTGGAAAATTGAATGTCTATGGGTTTGATTGATTGTAGCAGTTGGAAGAGAAAAAAAATCATAAGAAAATCATTAAAAAATCATAAATTGGGGTCTAAAGGAAGGAAAAAAGACTAAGAGCCCTGTGACAGGAGATACTGTCTTGTAGGTGCATAGAAGAGATCACCTACTGGAATTTTTAAGGGGAGGTATGAAAGACTGGCAGAGGAAAGGCCTGGATACAACGCATGTGATCCTCAAGAAAGCTTTTTGATCTGGTATCACACAAAAGATGGCTTCTTAGGTTGGTAGGCAGGTTTGGATGTGAGGTGCCTCTGTGGATAAAGAGCTGGTGTGGATATCAAAGAAAGCATTTGCAAATGGATGGAATCTAGGTCAAAGGGGAGAGAGGATAGAGCAAAATGAAACCAGAATAGGTGGATTAGGTAGCATAAGAAGGAGGAATGGGGGGAGGCAGAGGAAATGACCAGCATTGATGTACTAATCAGTAAAGAAAAAAAGGTCAGGATGTAACAGGGATTGTTCACAAGCCTTTAAGAATGTTGCATAAAGAAATTTCTTGGGAAATTCAAATGCCATGATAGCCTCTTCTTCCTCCAGACCATTTCCCCTCCCTGGTGTTATCAAGAATGGGATGAGAAACACTGCTGCTGGAAGGAGCAAAGTTGGAGAGGGCTCAAAACAGGCAGGAAGTGATAAGACTTAGTTCTCCACACTGGAGAAAACCAGAGCATCAGCTGGACTGCTGGTAATTGCAAGACAGTGGTTTGAATGGTTGTGGTAAAGATACCATCTCAGAGATATATGAGAGTTCATCCATGTTTGTGTGTCTAACTAAAATGTTCCTTTAAAAATGTTCTTGTTTGTTTTTGTTTTTTTTCCTTTAAAATTTTCTTTCTTTTTTTTTTTTTTTTTTGTTTTCCTCACTTTTTAACTTGGCTTAATATGTGCTTTGGGTCAGCCTTTAAAGAACACAGTGGTAATTCTATGACCAAAAGCATTCAGAATTTCAATATTTATCCTTTTTATTGCAGCAATGTTACAGACAGCAGACACTTTTTTTTTTTTGCATGTTTACTGTCCAGAATTAAAAATCAGGTTATTTAAACTAATATGAAGAGAAATAAACTGAAGTTTCTGGTTTTGCTGGCAATTGCAAGCAACATGTATCTAGGTTGTCTATATCTTTGGGTCCCAGGAATTCTTTCTTAGGGAGTGCCATCCCCTTAGCAGAGCATCACCCATCACCTCTGCACGCTGACAGCCCTGGCTATCTTCTTCAAGACGGGCACATAAGAATGCTAAGATAAGGTCCCCATGTTTTCAGAAGTAGGACAGTGAAGTAATCTGATCCATGACAGATTCAGTGTCAAATATTCTAGGCCTGGACAAGTTCATTATGTGTCTTGGAGCATGTTGGAACTCTGTGAGTGTTGGAAGAATAACTCACTCAACTAAGATTGTACACACAGCGTTTGGAAGTTTGAGCCTTAAAAAAGGTCTCATATGTTGCTTCATTGTGATTGTTCTCTTGTTTTGTGAGATGATTTCTCAGTTTGTGCAAGCTGGTGGAACTTTGTTGAGTTTAGTAAAACTTCACAGGAGCCAAAGATCTGGTGCATGTTCTTCCTGTTCCCTGTAAAAAGAAAACAGAGTGCCAAATTGTAGGAGGGCTCCTTAGGTCTTCTGTGGCTGAATCCATTGGTGTGCCAACATCGAAGGCAGCTGTGGAAGAGCGAGTACATCTGTCTTGGGCCTCCAAGTCAGCACAGATCCCAGGAAAGGTCTGAGCAGTGGAAATCATATCACTGCTGAGGCTCTTACTAGCAGAGAGGTGGCAGATAGATTTTCAAGTCTCAGGATGACATGGCAGAGTTCACAGTTGGGAAAATCATCTTTGGATCTGTAAACAGAACAGGAGTTTATATGGAAGGTGCACAAAGAGAAAAAAAAATACAAAATGCCTCATTATTTACATTATTATTTTTCAGAAGTCTAGATGTACTGTTTTAAGTAAAAGTTAATAAATCTATTTTAGCATCCTAATATTGTTCAGATACCAGTTACTATTCCTAACATTGCTCAGTAATATTTTTACTTCACTCCAGGGCTAACAAATTGTTGCTTTACAGTTCTGATATGCCGTATCTTGAAATCTGTTATGACTGTTGCTGCTGGCTGGGTTGGGAAGAAAGTTGATGTATGTTCATTAACCTGTGTGCTAACGGTTGTTACATCTCACACACCTCAGAGGCTGCTGTGAGCAGGTGAAGTAGGTTTGAAAGGTGGGGGGAAGGGACCAAGCACACATCTCTCCCATTCCTGCTGGAGTGCAGCACCCCCAGCTTGCCATAAGGAAGTTACAGTCATGTCCCAAGACAGCTCAAAGGTTCAGTTGGCTCAAAGCTGCATTAGTACATGGAATTTTCAGTTCTTAGTCCACACACCCTCAAAAGATAGGGAATATTATTTTAGATCAGATGATATGACATGATTTCAAAATAAGACATTTTTAAAAATCCCCTCCTTCATTTGAGACTTTTTGTATTAATGAATACTCTTGATTGACTGAAAACTGCATTTCTCAGTCAACAAATTATTAACTGAAAAATACTGTCCACCCCAAAATGTCCTGAATCTGCTGTAAGATATTATTAATAGAATAAATATTTTTTTTTGCTTCTTGACTTGTAAAGCCATTCAGGGTACTATCAGTAAAGTCTTAAGTACTTCCATGTCATTATAAAGGCTAAAGAAATATATTTTGGTACTGGGGATAAGTATTAGAGGGATACTGGGAAGCTGCTAGTCTGTTTAACATCTGTCTTACAAATAAGCTTCATATGCTCTCTTTCTAAATTCTTCTCATTTAATTTGCAAAAATAATCAAGAAGGAACATTTGCTGTCTTTGGACCAAATCTTGAGGCCTTATTCAGGCAAATGCCGACTGAATAATTAGTGATCATTCCAGCAGAAGGAATATCCGACTGACTGCAGAGTATACAGAACAGCTTGACATGGTTTAGGCTATAGCTTCATCACCCATTGCTCTGAACACAAGGGGATCTCCCTGGGTGAAAAAAACCCACTCAAAATTAACTTACAGTTTGGCTTATTGCCTTTTAATAGGATTCTTGCAAAGCAATAATTGAAGAAATGGCATCTTCCAGGGATGATTATGCAATGCCATAATATAATGAGCTTTTTTCATTAAAAAAAATACTAAATGTGAACATGGACACTGCATGTTCCCCACAGTATTATTCAGGTCCCAAAAATCCTTTACTGATGGGGCAGAAGCTTATGTCCTGTTTCCCTGTTGGATGAGGAGAAACATCAGTGAATCTTCCCTCAGTCTCTCCTCGGCCCTGCACCTCTGGAGCTGCCAGATGGTGAGTTCAGAGGGAGCAGGACCCCAGTTAATGCAGCTGCACCTATTCTTTCTTCAGCCCTGTATCACCTCCCTCATTCCCAGTTCCCCTCTGAGTTTTTGCTTTTCTACTTGATCTGGTTGTTTGTGCCCTGGACAGCCCCAAGCTGCAGTGAGCAGCCCTTTAGAAATGGAACAGGATGAAATTCCTCTTACCTTTAAGGTAACCATGAATCTGTGTCTTTCTTGTCTCTTGTGTTTTGTTTGGTTTATGCTCTGCACTGTGTTTGGAGGATGTGCTGTGTTGTAGACAGGCTGATTCATGAAATATCAACACAAAAGAATCCCAAAGCTCTAAATCCATTAGATGAATAAGACAAAAGACTAAGCAAAGAAAATACATTAGGAAGTAGAGAAGAATGAACACTGCTTGCATATTTTTCCTGCTAACTTGAAACAACACAAAGAAAGAAACTGTGAAAAGAAATTCAACTCTTTTTCTTACTTGTACTCTTTTAATTATGCTGTCTCTTGTGTAGCTATTGTCCTTACAAATGCTTTTACTGATGTTCAAGAAATGTCCCTGAGTTCCCCCTAGCTTTTGTAATTTCACCTTGGCTCCTTTTTGTATCTTTGCACTCTTTCCCTTTGTTTTTCCTTTCCATCTACCCTTTATTTTCTCCTTTTCACTCTTCTACTATGCTTCAACCAATACCAGGAAACAAAACTTTTTTTCTAAGAATCAGAGCACACTCTGATCACTGCCACATATGGATATCTTCCTTTCAGAAGGTTTGCTTAGCCAGGTGAACATCTGTTCCTTAGTATTCTTATGAATAAACAGCAATAATTCTGACAGAGTGAGCTTAGGATGACAGCTTAACTACTTTCACGCAAGAACTTAATCATTCTTTCTTATCTGACTTCCCCTCCTGGATTTGCACTCACACACACATGCACACACACACACACTTTCTTATCTTAGCTATTAGACTGAGTTTCACTCAGGAAAATAAATCTGCCTCTCTCTGCTCTGATTCAAATGAAATCTTTGTTCAATTGTACAGATTTTTTTTAGTGGTTGTTGTTATTGTTGCTTGTTTGCTTATTTATTAGGTAGAGTGATTTGATGTGAAAGAGATTTGGAGTGACCCTTGTGTCCTCTCTCAGGTGAACTCTGTGTTTCCTGGCTGCACAGTCTCTCTCCAGCCCTCCCAACATGCTCTCCATACTGAGACAGCTCCTCGGCAGTGTTGGAGGGACACCCCCCTCCCCGTGCCCCTCTGCTTGCTGCCTGCAGGTTTCCTACAGCAGTCCCTGCTGGTTTGACCCTGTTGCCTTTACTTGGCAAAGTCATTCGGGCAGTGATTCTGAACAGGTCGTGGAGGGAACTGACAAAGGATATTAAAGAGGGAGTGCGCATCCTTTGAGGCAGAGCGGAGCCTCACCTCCCTCGCTGAAATCTGGGAAGCCCATCCACAGAAACTACTGGATCTGCACTTTATTGAAGTCAGAGTGAGTGGAACAGGGTGTGTAATGAAGGATAAGAAGCGGGCTTGTGAAAAATGTAGTAGGCTTCTGATATTATGGCTGCTGCTGCCCAGTGGCCCCCATGCAGTGTAAACTGGAGTAGGCAGCACATCCCCAGCCCTTTAGCAAGACCAGAATTAGTCCGGGCAAGGCCCTGTCCATCATTTTGCAGGGGCTTTGCAATAACAACTGCAAATGGCTCAGATTCATCCTGCTGCTGGGAAAGAGGACATGGCATGGGAGCCTCCTGCTTCATGGCAGGTCTGCTGCGCGTTTCTGGCTTGGCCTGTGTGTGGGGCATGAAGCATTATTGCCTGCCTCTCTGCCTTTTCCTACCTGGAAAAATGGCTCTTCTCCCTCAGTAAGTTTAAGTCATGCCTGTGCCTTGCTTCACTTAAGGTGCAAGTCCCGTGAACTTGTGAAAACTAGTCAGGGAAAGGAGTTATTCTTAATTCAGGAAAAGGGTGTGCACAAATAAAACGTAGTTAAAAGCTGCTGACCCGGGAGTGCCCTTTTCTTTTGAAGACTAGGACTGGAAATGGGAAGAGCAGACAAGGAAAGGCAAGAGAGCACAAGAAACGGAGCAGGATGCAAAGTGAACAGGACGAGAGAGTTGACAAGTTGTCACTTTCACTTGCGTCGGCCGAGGAGGAAGCGCGCAGCCCCCCCCGCCCCGCACGGCACCCTTGATGTATCTCAAGGCATGACAATATGGCTCTGTTTGTTCTGCTCTGGGGGGAGGGGGACGGTTTATTTTCTTAAGACTATTAAGTCCTTCTAAGTACCACTATCGGTATTCTATGATTGAAAGTGACAAACAGAAGCAACCCTATTTAAAAACTGCCACTTCAAATTAGTGGAAGTATCAGCTTAAGTTTTACAATATTTTGCTGCTCCATTTTTGCGCTCTTTTACATAAGGACGGCCAAATAAATATCCCGGCAACTTGTCTTTGCCAGAATTCCTCCCCATGCTCCCGCCCCATTAGCTGCTGCCTTATGAACGCTGCGCTAAACAGAAAGTGACAGCAGCTGACAGCGCAGCCAGGGCCAAATTATCAAACGTCTGAAGTTGCGCCCGTGTGGCCGTGCACAGGCTCAGGCTTTCACATGCAAAGCAGATAACTGCGGACAAACAGGTGCTCACACGTGCGAAGACGTTCTGGACAGACTCTGCTTCCCAAGCCAGGCACTGTTGAAGGCTGTGTCTCAGAGAGTTTGGTACCTGCAGGTCCCTGGAGTTAGAAGAACAGATTTTTGACATGGTGAGGCATTGTCCATAAAGAAGGAAATGGTTTTTCACCGTTCGGCTTTAAACTGTGAATGTAGTGCTTAAATTCTGAACGTAAACTGCCCAAAGAGTCAACAGGGATAAAAAAAGGCTTCCAAGCTGTGTTATAAGCATTCAAGTACTGGTGTCAGCCCAACTGAGGCACTCTGAGTTGCTCCTGGGAGTGCATGGTCTGTAGGTACCTGATCTGACTGCTTATATTTGCAATGCCCAAACCTCCAAAAGCTTCTTCCCCACCCTAATCCCACCACTGGCGTAGCTGCAACTCCATATCACCTAAGTCCTGGTGGCTGCAAGACATCAGCCTCCAGCATATGAGATGTGAGCTTCATTGAACTGTGCAAATGTGGTGTGATAAAAAGCTTGAGTTTCCACCTCAGATCTCCCCTTGTCTTCAGTGATGTCTGGGACTCATATTACAAGCTTCTTCCTTATCCTGTTTAACAGGAAATATCAATTCCTCATAATTTGAGTGTTCCCCTTCCCTGGGGAACTGCTGCTATTTCCACTGTGCAGAAGGCTTTCCAGGCAGGCTGGCAAGAGGACTGAACCCCAGGCTTTGCTGGGTTCCATGTCTGTGGGGAGGGAGGGGACATGGGGGAGGCACGGGAAGTTGAAATACTTCTTGTGGAGCTGACATCTACTGCAGCGGGCCAAGGTGCACTGTGAAACTGAAGCCTGTGCATAGAAGCCTTCCCTGTTGTTTGAAGGGAGAAAGGCATTTTGGCTTTCAAAACAAAGCTGCTTTTGAAATCTTTGATCTTTCTTTTCTATTCTTTGTTTTTCATAAGGAAAGACATAGACAAAATAATGCAGACAAAGCAGGTTATTTGTAAGCCAGCTTGAGTACCCATTAAATCTTAAAGGCTGTATTATTCTGACTTTCAATACCAATGCACAAATAGCTATTCTTTTTTTCCCATGGATCTTCCATATGGCCAGATGAACAGACAGACTGCATGGTGAGCAGCAAAAAGAACAGCTGACATATAGTTTGCAACCACGCTGCAACATCTGGGCAGAATTTGGTCAACTGCATGCCTGATGATAGTTTTTACATTCAGGCAGAGAGGTTCCTTTTTATGAGATCATGTAAAGAGGCAGAGAAAATATTAATATCAACTTTGAAGTGTACAGTGAGTGGTGTGTTATAGCAGCAAAGCAGCCCGGCCTGTGTGCTACAGTACACAGAGCATTGAATTGGGAGTTACAAAATGAGTCTTATCTCTGCCTTTTTTAGTGCCTTCCTGTGGGATCGTAAATAAATAATTTACTCCAGCTTTTTAGCCCCTTTTCCCTCCTCCCCTGCCTCCTCTCTCTGCTTCTGTTTATGTTGTTTGCCTTGCTGGCTAGTCTGTGTACTCCGCCATGAGCGGTTGACTGTCATCATTCAGTTATGGCCTACGCTCACAATTATGGCCCAAAAAGGCCTTTATATCTCACTGGTCAAAGCCTGTAGTTTTCTCTTTGCTATTCACTACTGCAGATGGCATAAAAAAAGGTACCTTAGTCTGTTACTTGTGGAGATCAAGAAAAGCAATTGTTAAAGGTCACTACGTAGCACTTCTGGTGGGACTGCTGCAGGAGTATGGGACCACAGAGAGAGGAAAAGAAGCACACGGATGAAGCATAGCTGGGCTTGTACGTGTGTGCAAATCCAGAGAAAAGACAGTCTACTGAACAACCTCTCTCCTTCCATCCAGATGAAGAAAAAACAGTGGCAAATGTCACAGTGAGTGCTCACTTTCTGTCCAAATGCTGCTGGTGCAGCAGCATTTCAGCAGGAGCTATTGCAGCTTGCAGTGTATCCCATGTGTAACCTGGGAAGGTGAATGTGCTATTTCCCCTCTATTTTATTAAATATGAGGAGGGCAACTGGTGCATGGAGCTGTTTCTGGGAGCCTCTTCCAGGCTGACTCTCCCCTGGTTAGATGAAGAAATGTCCCAAAGCACCACAGATGCCTTGCAAGGTGCGTTTTCACAGCCCCAGCTGAATCAGCGTTCAGCTATGCTGGTTTGCACATGGAGGAAGGCTCCATATGGTGTGTGAATGTCATCCCAGCGCAGCCCCTCCCACCCAGGTGTAGAGCCCAAAGCCAGGAGGTGGTGGTAGGGAGGGGGGTGGTCTGCAGGGAGGGGGGAGCATGACAGGGAGACAACACTACCCAGTCTGTGCTCCCTGGGCCAGGATCGACAGATTCTGGCTCCCCTCTGCCTCTTCTAGCTCTTGGCCCAATGTTTTGTCCTCATTTTGCTTGTTCTGTAGCAACAGTTTCTTAGCAAACACCATTCTCAGAGTGGTGCTAATATTAATTGATGAGGCTGGTGCTCAGAGTTGTCTTGGCATGGTAAGGCACTATCTAAGTCGAAAAATAAACAGCCATGTTCACTACAGTTCCTTTCAGAAAATGGAAAAATAAATCATTGCCTTCCAGATGGAAATGCACAAAATCATCAGCAGAAAAATATCTTAAAGCTTCTAAGAAAGCTCTGAGAAGGGAGGATGAACAGCCCTAGTTTTCTGGGGATTTTGTTTCCATTAAACAAAGAACTACTGCTTCTCTGATGTTGTGCTTTGAACAGAGGAGTTCAGGGCTTCAGATAGGGCATAACATTTTAGGAGTTTAATATCCTTTCAGAAAGAAAATCCCTGTCTGCTGAGGAAAAACAATGATTTGTCTTGCAAATGATTGGTTTTTCTTTGAAAATGCAGCAATGGGAGATTTTGTCTCAAATTTAAATGTTTCCTTCATTCCTTTTTACAGACCTGACATAAAGCATTTTGCTTTTAACAAGTCTTTTGCCACTGGCTCAGGCTGTGTAAGAGACACTGTTCTTACTGTAATGGAGGGGATAATTACATAGGGTTCAGCTTTAACAACAATGAAAGTAACATTTAAGATCAAAAGTTTATTGAGGAGACGTCTACTAGACAGCATTATTGCTAATATTGAGCAATGCGGTTTGGATGTTTCTTCCTTAAGTATAGAAACTCCTCCAAATTTATTTTATGAGTTTAAATAATATATGTTATTTCCTTAAATATAGCCTATATGGACTATTTTTCTAGTGTATAACATTACATATGAGCAATGCATTTTAGAATTAGTACATAAATGATCAATAAAAAAAGAGCAAACTGAAACCATAATCTGAAAAGCAAAGATTTAAGCTTTCCTTGAGACTGGTTACATTCATTTTTCCCTTTCATGTCTGAAGTGAAAATGAATTGTTTTAAAAGACCTTGAGGATCCAATACAGTAAGCTTTGAAATCATGGACTGCATATTCATTTTAAAGAAACTCAGTAGCAGTTTTATGGGGGTCTTCAAAGCAGAGTTTATAAATATTTCATGCTTTGGTTTTCTATGACATCTCTCTAAATAACAATGTAGAAGACCCTTCACTCTTGCTTTTTGTTTCAAGGATATAATTTCTTTAGTTTCAAATGTTCTCCCCTAAAAAAAGATGCTATTAATATTTTCACTAAGCATTTCCCTGTTAATTTAAAATTCTCTGACAACTTAAATAAGGTTCCGTCTGCAAAATATGAGCCATTATTTGTTTAGACACAGAGGAAGCACCTGATTCAAATTTTGGGAGAAAACAGGACACAGCTCAAGGCTAGCACAAGTGGTTGGTCTTCATCATTTTTCAGAATAGTCTTCCAGTGAAGAAAACTGGTGTGGTACTCAGGATTGGCTGTTTACTGACTATGGATAAACCAGTGTGTGTACAGGTGAAAAAATGCTAGGCTGAGAATTGGAAATTGAGACAATAGCATCAACACATTGCTAGAAATCAAGTGATTTCAGATTATAAGATGGCGTACAGTTGTATTTAAGTGTACAAGGTGTGTAAGAGTTACGGAGTCTTTCTGAACAGCTCTCTGAAGGCAAGGTGCAAGGCAATTAACAGGTTTCTCCCTTTTACCATTCTTTCGGAGGCATCAGCATCAAGGTAAAGTACAAAGTAGTAGGTGTTGTACATGTCCTGATAAAAGTTCAGAATAATTTTGTGATGTAAAATGAAAGAAATTGTTAGAATAAATGTTATGGAAATTGTCCTTTGTTACATTATTTGACTATAATTAAAAGAGAAGCCAAGTGCTGATAGCTTAGCAGAGAAAATATTTTCTTACTTATCTAATCTGTGGTTTTAAGTAGGGACAGACAAACTCATTTTGCCTAGTTTCAAACCCACTTGAACACTATTCAGCAAAGCACTTATGGTCATATTTTCAAAGCTTGAGATCTTTTCTTTCGCCCACAATGGTATCACTGCTGATATTCCTTCAGTGAGAAAGTTCACATGATTTTATAAATGAATTTCAGGAGCATCTGAGTCTAAAAGCTCTATGAAAGTCTGAATTATAACTGTATGGCTGTCTGCTTTCATCTCTCAGCCTGTCCTTTCCTCTCCTTAAAGCAATTGGCATACAGGTTGATAGCGAGTTGTCTATCCAGCACAAAAAGTGCATGGAGTGAGAAGAATATAGACTGCTCCTGGATATCCCATTGGGTCCCTGTCTAGCCATTTTTTTTCAGGCTAATTTATGTGCTCAGCTGGGGTTTCTTGGTACCTTTTTTTTGTTTCAAGATGAAGTTAAGATTGGTTGGGAGTCTGAGAAAATGCAGGGTTTTGATATAGTGGGAAAAACAAAACACCTTCAAAGGCTTTCCCTGTTGGGCTGAAAAGGAACTTCAGCATGCAAAGCTGCTTTGTTTTAACTGACTTTATTAGACCAAGTGCAGTGGCCAGCAAAAAAAGTCCAAAAGCTGTGAAAGCACTAATTAGTTCTAACATCTGGTAAGAATGACCTCAAATGTATGAAGGTACTATTTGTACCAGCGCTTTTGTATGCACCAACTGGGGACAAGAGTGGGTTTTGGCTGCAAAACAGAGGCAAGAGATGTGATAAGGGACAGTATCTACTTATTATTATGAGGTGGAAGACAGGATTAATAGAGTCAAAGTACAGGTTTTCCCATATCACTTGTCAGCTTTGAAGAGTTAGTATATACCCTGTTTTTATATTTGACTCCTCTTTAAGCATATATGCCAACACAGAGTACAGGTGGAAAGGGGAAAAAAAAAGCAAAAATAACTCTCTTCAGCATTTTTGGGGATGCTCTAGGGCTGCCCTGTCCCATTTCATATTTGCAAATTGCTTTAGAGATGCTACTGGTATAAAGACACTACTGTGATACCGTAAGCTGACAGACAAAAGCAAGCACTGCTTTCTACTCATTTGTCCTTCTTAGCTCAAACAAGACAGAAAATTAGAATGAAGGAAGGCCAATCAGAAGACAAAGATGTGAAAAACTGTTGCATGACTGCACAGTGAGAGCAGATGGCTGCATGAACTGTCTCTCTGTACACATGAGCACATGGATAATGAAATAAGATCCACACTCATCATCTCTCTGCAACGTCCACTGTGTCACACGGAGCCTGTGACCAAGTATTAAAGATCAAATAGACGCCTTTTGTCAAAATGATGATTAACATACAGGCTCTGCTCAGTCCTCTTCCTCCTACACATAGCTTTGGAAATCTATCATGATTTGTCCAAAAATGAATTGTCTGTTGATGACCCATGTAAGTCAGGAGTGCTAAAGGGGTTGGCACATGCAGTTTTCTGTGGGAAGAGTTCTGTGCAATCTCTGTCATCCAAACCAACACTGGAGACTTTTTGGCTGTTTTCTCATACCTTCTGTTATGACTTTATGTTTCTGTTCCTACTGCATTGTTTTCCCCAGAGTCTAAGGCAGCTGTAGCTCCTTCTACCACACTTTGATTTCATCTTCTGTTCACATTTTTTTTGCTCACATAAAAACAACCACTTCATATCTAATCCAAAGTAAAATAGGAATGAAGTACTAGAATTGAGAAGTATTTTGGCATTCTTGGTTCTGGGAAATTGCTTTACAGCCTCTTGTTCTTGGCCGAGACAGAGCTGAGACAAGAAATGGGAAACAATGATGGGACTATGAAGGATTTAATTAACTGTTTAGCCAATACCCAATTCTCACAAACATTTCCTCATCTGACAGTATTTTTCTGCCCTATTACTTGAGTTTGTTCTGCTATCGTGTATCATTCCCTGGAGCACTGTGGTGCTTCCAGGTCTGGTTTCATGTTATTAACCAGCGAGTCTTTCCATCCCTGTACCTTTAAGGTACAACCAGCAGTGCTGACCATCTCAAAGATCAGATGGCCAAAGGCTGAAGTTGCAAGGCTTTTTCTTCATCCAGGAACTTCAGACTGCCACTTTTAGAAGTCTTAATGTCACTTTAAGCAAAGTATTGGGCTGTGAGAGTCACGTTACTGACTTTACTGTACATGAGTAGTCTTGCATTCTGAGTGGACACCTCAGCTCTTATCAATTATGTGTTGTGTTGAAATTAAATTTGAGAAGTTATTCCCTGAATTTCATGCCTGCTTTATCTAATCCAAGTCCCTGGCTAGGACTCTGATATGACCAGGGAATTTTAAAGTCATGTTCCTTTATTTCTCCAGCCAAGTGAATATCAGTGTCTTCCACGTGTAGTGAAACAGCTTCAACAGAGTATCCTCAGCATCCCAGCCTGCTTTATGGACCACTGGTCAGCACAAAGCTGTGGAAATGAAAATGCATAGGTTCAAGTCTCTGCAAGCAGATGGAAGATATGATGTCCCATCTTTCATACACCAAATTGACTCCTCTACTTAGGTGTTTATCTCTCCTCATGGCTCTAGATATTGGAGTTCAACAAATCCTTGGGCCCCTACAATCTTCATAATTTAAGTGGATTTTTCCCTTTTTTAAAAAATCATTGTTATTCAATCTGTGTCCTCCCACACTTTCTTTCTGCATAGCTTTTAAAATCAGAACAGGAATCACATCACATACTTTCTCCTTCCTGAGAAGGTATTGCCTGGAGCAAACCCAAAATCCTCTGATTGAGGGAAAAACAGGTTAACAGGAAAAGTGGATGCATAATGCTGGAATGGAAGTTTTCAGCTCGATTTAGCATTCCCTCCAGGGTTTATAGAGACTAGTTGTTTGAGATCTCTGGCACCCATGTGAGTTACATGGTTTCTTCTTTATAGGTGGAAATGAAGTATGACTCTACAATATATACTGTACAATGGAGTATTTAAATAACACGGAACGCAGTGTGCAAATATCTGTATTTAATTATATGTGTTATTGCACACACACACACACACAAAATCTCAGTACCTGAGTTAAGGTTGCTAAACTGCATATTCCTCCACAGTAAAAAAGAAAAAGTAATTAAATTGTTTATCAATCTATGCCACACATCAGCTCTTCTCTTCTACCACCCACAGCCTACATATTTCTCTCTTTTCCCTGAGCCATCCATCCTAGCAGTGTTCATCAGTTATAGGTGCACTTTGGGGTGAATGTTGCTGCAGTGAGGTTATTTCTGTGAATTACAAGGAGCTCAGCTGTGTGTCCAGCTTTGAAGGGAAAGTGAGGTAGAGAAACAACTGGGAATGATGAAAGGTAAACTTTCCAGTAACGTGCAGGGAAGCGTAAGTATGCGGGAAGATAGAGGAAAAATTGAGGAGCTGTAATGATCCTTAGCAGAGAGCACTCCACTTAAGCCTGTGTCCATGCCTGAAGTGGTGAACCAGACTTCTGGGAGCTGTAAGGCTGCACCTTGCTGCTTAAGGGAGGAAGCAGTAGGCTGGGAGATCCTGTGTCCCTAAGACATCAGCGCCATGCTGGAAGACATTGAGATCACCCTTGCTCATCCTTGTTCCAATGTGACAGAAAGTGAGGACAGTGCCTGGAAGAGACTCCCTGAGAAGTGAGGGCAGTGCAGAGATAGTCTTGACCCCGCTTAGCAGAAGGCCCTGTTTCACTCTGTGATGGCTGGGCCTGAGCCAAGCAACTCCTCAGGGTACAAGAGCTGGCTCAATTTCTGCCATGCTCAGCCTTTGAGGAAGGGAATGAATTGCAACTACAGAAAAGAATCAGTTCCCAAATCTCTTGTTGTTCGGTTTTACTTGGCTGGGGAGTTGTGAAAGAGCCCTCGGTGTGACTTGTTACAGCACATCTCCCTGTGGTTTTCCATGTGTGCCCATTGCCACAGCACATATCTGAGCCTGGAGACAAAGGTGAAAGAGCTCCCTCCCCCACAGCTACATTGTACTTCAACAGGCATTTAAGCACAGGGGAGAAATTCAGTTGCTTAAACCCAGTCTTTTTCTGCCATTTGGGACACCCATGTTTATTTGAGATATCTCCTTGGAGCCAGCTGGCATGATCACGAGAGACTAAACCCTTCTGGAGCGCAGTGGCCACCAGGTGGAATACCTTGCAACACCTCCTATGGTATGTGCTGCCTACATTAGGCAAATTAATTAAGCACCTGCAGTTCATCCCAGCAGAAAATTCAATATAGGCCTAATAAGAACTGTGGAAAGTTTTCTCTAACGGGTCAGAACTGTTTTAGGACTCTTGTTTGTTTTGACTGAGGCAGTTAAACAGATCCAAGCTGGAAAGATTAGGTGTGGACATGGATGATGTTTTTGCGAGTGCTATGCATCATGAGTGTGAAGTCCTTGCTTAAAACTTCTCTAATATTTTAGGTCATGATTGAGTTTTTGAGCTTCTCTCTTCTTTTTTGGTTGTCTCATCTGTATTTCATTGCAAGAGCTTCCTTATTGCTTGAATACCCTGTCTGCAAGCATGGACAATCTTTGTTAGTCAAGTTATATGGCTGCATTCCTCAGACTTACTGAAGGAGCTAAAATTAAATCAGATTTTTCTCAGGTAGAAACTTTGTAGAAAGAGTCTTCAATGTGACAACAGAAATTTGGAAACAAGTTTTATTGAAAGAAACTGGATGGGGAGGAAAGAATTGTAATTTGTTAAAATTCAGTCTTAAACAAAGCCAGCTATCAGAATGCTCTAAGAAATAAGTGGGAAATCTCAGCTTCTTACTGGATGTGTGACACTGTCTTTAGTGGAATCCACAACAGGAGAAACAGGGACAGCTGTAGTGGAATGCGGCAGAATTTGTCCTAGACTAGTTAAAACTTTCACAGGACCTCATCCAAGACCACAATCTTATAGAAGTGTGAAACCCCCAGCCATTGCCCACAATTCTCTGATGAACAAGCTCAGAAAAACTATTTTCTTGAAAATAATCTTTGACTTTTCCAGTTACTTTTCAGCCAGATCAGTTCCCTGACCCGGCTCAAGATGCAAGCAGTGCCTGCCAGCAGAGGCAGTTGTAGAAGCACAGGGACAAGCAGCTGAAATCAGGCTGCCTAAACTGGCCACCAGGACTGCCAAATGCATGAGTAGGTGACAAGGAGAAAATGGGCAAAATGCATGTGTAAGAGTGGTCTTGTAGGTCAAGAGAGAACCTCAAATTACAGAAATGTTAGTCCAGCACCTTTTGCTAAAATATTCACTAAAAATATGTTTGTCATGTTGGAATGTGCTAATGGCTGCAATCAAGTTGCCTGTCATCTGCTGGCAGTTGCTGACCTCATTAAGGCAAATGGGTTTGCAGCCACATATCACTGGTGTTACATGGAGGAAGTTTTCCTTATGATGAAAGATAAAGACAGTGAAAGACTTCACCTAAGGAATTGGGCTTCAGGTGAAGCCAATCAACTTGAATTCATGCAGGCCAAAGAATTTTTTCATTATGATTGTGGGGCTCTGGGTGCTGAGCAGATGATGGGAAGTAAGAGAAGCAGGGTGAGGTGGTCGTGGAAGAAATCCAAGAGGGGTTTTACCAAAGCCCTTGCTGAGAGACAGGCTTGAATTCTTAAATGGGAAAGTTCCATTTCCTCACAATTTCTCAGAGAAATAAGAATTTCTGGGTATAACTGGTAAATAAATTGGATTATATAAAAAGAAACATCCTCCTCAGAGGCCAAGGGTTTTTCCTCTTAATTTCTGCACGTGAATTAGCAAGATCACAGGTACCGGTTAAGGCCAAGGTTCAAGAAAAAGTAAGACAAGGCATGGAGGTGGAAAACAAGGGCTTTGAGTATTACAAGATACCTCTTCTTTCCATTATACAACAGCAGAGGTGTCTTACCGTAACGCTGAAATTAAGAAAGATAAACTGATCATATGTTTTAATCAGTTTTAGTGTTTTGAGGAAAAAAATAAGCTCAGACAAGGTACCCAAGGTTTAAAAAACAATCAGTCCCTGATCATATACAATAAGCATCTTCTACCAAAAATATCACAGTGATTTTTTGCAGAGGTATACAATGTTCATATGCAGCAGGCAGGCTGACACAGAACAACTTTGCAAGGTAACAAACAGGCCCATGATGTTTGATGTGAGATGTATTGCCTCTGTAGGTTTTAGTCTGATGTCATCAGTTGTAGGGAAATCACAAGACCGCAGCGTGATTTAGCGGAAGTGAAAAAAGACGAATGACATTTTAAATTTTCTTTGTTTGTTTGTTTTGAAAACATAAACATCTTTGTGCCATGCAAGAACAGAAGTCATTGTCATCCTAGGGTCTGATTGATGTCAGCAGGATTATATGCATAAAACAGAGGACTTCACTGCACCCTTTAAGAGAATAGATCCAAGAAACCAGAAAGCCTGGATGCTACTTTCAGCTAGCTTGATTTCTCTGTTGAAAAGTCTGGGGTTGAGTTAGTGGCACAAGAACAGTTTGGACCTAAGCTTAGCTATTAGAAGAGGTCCAAAAAAAAAAAAAACCCAACTGTGTAAACCATATAAGAAAAGTAGCTCCTTCTGGCTTTATTTATGTTATGGAAGGACTGACCTCACAGTGACTTCATATTAGTGTTATAACTGTTGTTTTTGTTGTGTCTCACTCCATCGTGGCTACCAGCACTGGCCATGAGGCAGGGCCACTGAATGGACTGTGTACAAACACAGCACAAGAGCCTACAGTCCAAGGGTGAGAGAATGGACCACAGGCGCAGTAAGAAGAAGATTTGGGGGTGGTGTCGAAAGAGTGAATCCATATTGGTGAGAGAGAGAAAGGAGAATGTACACCTCTGTTTCTGTACCCCAGCCTGCACTGCACTGCATGGTAGAAGGGAAAAGAAGCTTTGTAAGTCATCGCAGCACTTTCTCTAGGAGCTGTAGTGCTTGGATGGACACCACTCCTCATAAATGCAGCTCCTCAAGAATCAGTGATGCTCCATGTTATTTTTGAGTTCTTCGTTCTTCATTGTTTCATGAAATAATGTGCAGTTTGTCTTTTACTGTCTGTGACTGAATTGCAGTCATCCTCTCCTTGCCCTGGTTTCAGAAACAAAAAGATAAAAAGACTTTTTTTTCAGCTGCTATATGTTTTGAATATGGGGACTGGCAAAGGCAGACAATACTCTGTGTGCACACATGCCTGTGTACATGTGCCGCCAGTTGCTGTGGCACCAAGAAACTGGAGAGTGGAATTAGAAAGACAGGTTGATGTGCTGGGGAAGATCAATGAATATGAGAGGTTCACTGATGACAGATGGCTGGTTTCATACTCTGAAGGAGTGACAGAGGAGGAGGAGAACCAGCTGTGAGCAAGTTGCAGGATGAGTGCATTGGAAGCACAGCCTTGTGCTGGAGAAGCAGCCCTGTTCCAGCAGAAGCAGGAGGATATAAAGGACAGTGGCTGGGTAACTGAAAAGTGGTAGTAAAGGAGGGAAGAAGTGTAATAAAGAGAGGGAGGCTTGTGCCAGTGCCTAGAACATTTCTCAGAGTTTTAATGATTCAGAAGACATATCTCGCAAAATGATGGAATGCAAAATGATGGGGAAATCTGCAGCACAATTAGATCAGAGAAATGTTGATGGCAGAGTTGATGTTGCAGACAGTTGTTAAAAACACCAAATCCTAACACAAATGCACACAACTTAAATGCTTCCAGGAGAAGGGATAGTGAATTTTTAGTCTGTGGGTTATGGCAGATAAAAGAGCTTTAAAACAAGTCTAGCATAATGGATGGTGATTTTTATAAATTATGTAGAGGGAAGACATACAGGTATTTGTAAAAAGAAAGCCTTACACATCCCAGCTAGCCCATGGAAGAAGAAAGCAGCATAATGGTATTTTCCACTATGCAAGTGGCTCATTTTAGCACAGTAAAATTAATAGATTAGATTGATTGGGGGGGGGAGGGGGATCAAGAGAAGGAGGAATGTGAGACTTTGGTGTGTTGTAAACAGCAAAACAGAGAAAGCAAAATGGCAAAGGAGAGATGGCCTGCATTATTCTACACCCTATGGGAGCAAACAGATTGTCCACTAATAAGGAAATGATCTAGCCATTTTTTTAGATTAGTGGTGTGGGAGGAGAAGAATTTAAAGGAGGGAATGCATGGATCTCATGGTAATGTATCCACTAGTTGTCGTTGTCGGAGATAATGAGAATGTAAAGCAAAGGTGGGAGGAGAAAATAGCTTCTATACAAATGCTGTGAGCATATTAATAAGGTCAGCAATTGAAAACATGCATTTCCAAGGCTAAGCGTGATATTCTTGGAATGTGTGAGCTAGAACGGACTGAAAACAGAGTAGGGAGATGCAAAGTTTATTAAGGGGGAAGGCTCTGTTCTTCAATCACAGCAGAGACAGCAGTGTATATCCATGTCCAGAGCAGGAAACACTACAAATGTTTTGTCTGTCAGAGCAGAGACTGTTTGGGCAGAAGCTGAGGAAGGACAGTGAATGCAGTCATGCTATTCCTGGATGTTGCTACAGACCCCCAGGGCAAGCAAAGAAAGTAGGTTGGGGAATGTTTTTACAGATAAGAGAAGTCTGTAAAACAGCTAGAACATTGATCATGAAGGATTTTAATTACTCGGCTATTGATTGGGACGGCCACGATGCAGAAGTGAAGTGGGGGAATGGGTTTCCAGAAGTAATGCAAGATTGCCATCTCACATGGCCAGCTGAACAGCCAAGCTTGTGTAGTCTGAGCCTACACAGTCCTAATTCTAGGAAATGTGCCAAGTTCGATCAATTAAGTTGAAGTTGGGGAGTAGTTAGGATCCAGTGACACGGTCTATCACCAGGAAAAA
Organism: Donacobius atricapilla; assembly: GCA_013397315.1. Classification (NCBI taxonomy): domain Eukaryota; kingdom Metazoa; phylum Chordata; class Aves; order Passeriformes; family Mimidae; genus Donacobius; species Donacobius atricapilla. The sequence continues at coordinate 910,534 of WBMY01014432.1, forward strand.
AATGCTCAAGAAGAGACAACACAAACATGCAAGACACAGGAGGAAATTCAACCAAATGAAAGTTGTGCTAATGAAACTTGACTGGAATATTGTAGTGTGTTGGAAATGTGATAGGGGATATTTCTTTGAAGAGACTATAAAGCTGGAAGGGAAGGGAATGGAGCAGTAATTGAAATTCATCCTAGTTCAGCCTAGTGAGGGAATACAGCAGCAGAGGCTAATAGTTGCAATGATCCTTGGCTAATGGAGAGTTCAGTGGGGGTCAGGAACACCTGCATATTTTAGAACAGCCCTGACACTGCTCTAAATTATGTGCCTGTCTGGCTGTCCCTGGCAGCTATGTTAATACCTTTACACCTTGATCCTCTCAGGTATATCGGTATATCAGCTGGTGCTCCAGTTCTAAAACTCAGCCTTGTATTTCCTATGGCATGAGCACTCTGAAGAAATAAGTGTCTCTGTTGCAAAAGTAGAAACACTAAAGAAAACTAATTCTTATCCCAAAAGGCAAGAATGAAGAAGGATTTATTCAGGCTAGGAAACAATGGCATTAAGAATGTGATGAGCTGTTTCTTCTCTTTTAGCAGCAGTAGATGAAGGAAAAATACCTTACTTGAAAAGTACTAAACTCCACTAAATACCACAGGTGATATGACAAGCCCCTAGTATGGAAAAGTGTAAAAGTTAAAGGAAGTTATTTGGTAGTACCTGATTGTCATGAAGCCTTCTAGGGGACTGTGGAAATCAGTATATATAACCACAGCATGAAAAATGATGTGGTAACTAAAATATGAGTACATGACTTGGTGTGGACTTTCTAGAGGATGAGCTGTCGGGTGTGAAGTACATCACTCACCTCAGATTAAAGCAAGAGTAGCAATCAGAAAAGCAGACCAGGACATGGCATTACCCCCAAAACTCACAATATGTTGTGCAAGTGATCTGCACGCAGCAGAGAAGGGCAGATGATGTTGAAGTATGGCAGCAGGAAGCACCTGGAAAAGGCAGCCACAGGTCCAGGTAGGTGACCATACTTGTAGGAGGTGGGATGAGTGCATCTACCTTTCCTTCTCAAACTGTTTCATTCTGTGGAGTTGACTGAGTGTCCAGGGGGGTTCTTTCTTAGCTGCAGGGTGTGCAGGGTAGAGTTCTCCCTCTGATTTACTCCCTCTGGCTCTGCTTGCAGCTGGTGGAAAGCAGCAGTCACACTCAGGGCTTGAGTAACATGACTAAAAATTCCTGCATCCCTCCAGCAGCCATAAGGCAGTATGGATGATGCACTCAGATGTAGAAGCCTGTATTGAAGGCACCCATAAGGGGCCAGATGAAGCTTACAGTCAGCCTGCAATGTCAGAGCAACAAGTCCATGATTACATTAGGCAAAGCAGGGACTCAGACTGTCTCCTACCTCCTTCATTACTGCTATATTCACTGGGTTTCTGGCTGTCTGGGCTCTTCCCTTGAAATCTGTTTCAGTACTTATCAATAAAGAGTGTCAGTGTTGATGACAGGCATTGCTCCAACTAGATCATTCAATTGAATGTTTTCTGGTGAATTCTGGTAAGAAACCATGTGCTTGAGATCTTGTTCCCTTTGGTCACTCATTGATCAATATGAAGGAACGTCTAGCAAATAAGAGAGTATCCTAAGACATACATGTATACCAATAAATAGTATGAAATTTTCCATTGCTTTCTGAGCAAGTATTGCCAAGAGTATCCCATGGTTTTTGAAAATGAACAAGTGGCTGATGGTGTATGTTGGTTTACACAGATAAAACCCTACTCACCTTAGTGATTCTTAATCTAGCAATGAAGTCAAAGACTATTTCCCAAATTCACAAGAAATAACAGAAAAAGAGAATTAGAAAATACAGCATGGAATGTTTCTTCACACATAAGCAGTACTGGCTTGAGCAGCTGCCCTTTTCTATGAGTACTGAAAGACACATCAGCGTATAATGTTGTCAGAGGAGTTATATTTAGGGTACTCCCTCATGCTTTGGAATACATGTTTAGTTCTCATCAGCCTTCAGCAGCATGTGTGGTTACAAAGATTAGCATCTGCAACTTTGGTGTGAATATTTTGTAAATAGCCTTTGTTCTGACGTATTTGGCACTCTAGTCCTAGTGCACCAACAGAATCTGATGGCTGAATATCAGGGGACAACTCAGCCTGTGTGTTTCCATGTGACCCCGTCTCTGCTTGTGTGCTGAATTTTACCTACTCTTGACACTTATATGAAGAGATGGAGAGGTAAGAAAAGACCAGCAATGAGGAGATATGAGACAGAGAACAGAACCTAAAGTAAAAAAAAAAAACAAACCTGAACAGCCTAGAAATAGAGTTTATTATAAGAGACCAAGAATATTGTCCTGAGGCAATACCCACAGACTACAAGAGCCTGGCAGAGAGGTGTAATGGGTTAAAATTCAACAACCGGGCAGAAACACTAAAAGATGTAGTGGTTATCACATTCGC
>WBMY01014432.1:913170-978376 GCA_013397315.1 Donacobius atricapilla
AGAGGTTTCATCACAGAAGCCCATATTAGTATGCCTTCATCATTTATTTTCATTTATTTTGTTCCTGGCAAGCTGTTTTCTGTTGAGGAGTATAAGCCCATAGTCAGCTTGAGATAAGATTAAAATTTTGATATTAACACTGATAAATTTTTTTAGAAGGAAGCAAAGATGGAGAGATCTGTGATGTAGCTCCAAAAGGGAAGCAAGTGTAGAAAATCACTTTTCCTCCAAGACCAAGGATTAATAAACAAATATGTAATAAATATGTGAGAAGTGCTGCATGTGAGAGGTTCTGAACATGACTGCAAAATGAGACAGTAAACAATGATAAGGCAAGAACAGATGAAAAAGGGCAGTAAGATTGCAGAGGTTAACATAAATAATAAGAAAGTATTCAAGTACGTAAGGAACAGAGGATCAGTAAAGGATATGGTGAACATGATTCATTGACAGCATAGGTAGACATAGCCAGAAACATTAATAAATTCACTGCTTCAGTGTGCTCACATAAGAGGATAATTACAGAAAATAACTTCTTGGGGTTGTGATGCTGGGAGTTGAGGAGGAAGAAAAACAAAAAGAAAATAAAATGGGAAAGCTCCTATGATCTTGCCCCATGTCAAAGCTTCCAAAGAGTCTTTCCTTATAATTAGGCCTGAAGCAAGACATGCCTTTCCTGTTAAGATAAGTGATGCAGATTTGGCAATTTATTATACAAAATATTTTGGTGGATGCAAGAAATGGAAAATGTGGTCAAACAGGGATAAAGTGCTGACAAAGAGGAGAGAGGCATTTGTAGCCTAAACTGAGCATCTTGCCTAAGACTACTCAATCCTAATATCAAAATTCCCAGGAAGTGAAACCAACAAAGAAGAAAGCTTATGTGGTCTACAGAATAAGGCAAGAAAAAGGGTTTTGATAGAGTATGGCGTACAGAGGGACCAGAGTGACTGCATCAGCTGCAGAAACTCAGGTTTGGGGTTTTTTTTGTTCAAAACTTACTCATGCTCTTCAACAGTCCTATGACCCTATACTGATCTTCCCAGCAAGAGCCAGCCAACAGGATCAGGAGATGACCTCCTGGTCAGCTGTATCCTACCTCCTGTGGTCTTCATTTTGGTCCTTTCTGCTCCACATTGTGGAAATGCTACAGCGAAGCACCAGGGAGAGGTTTGTGTGTGGGCACAGAAGCAGGACATGCTGCCATCCTCCCACCTGCCTGAGGACATGTTCCACTTGGGTGTGAAGAGATGAGGCAGCAGGCTTCAAACATGATGGTGATCTCAGGGATTAAAACTATTGTATACTAAAGCATAGGAATTACTCAGAGCAGTGAAAGCCAGTGCCAGGTCTCTCCAGGCATATGTTTCCCTGAGGAGGGCAAATGAAGGCTTGAGGAAACAGGTTCAGGCCGGAACAAATGAGAGACAAGACAAAATGCCTGAGTGCATCAGAAGCATACTGATCATGGTGCTTTCACCTTCTGATTCAGGGGCAGGGGTCACATCAAAATTGCAGTCTTATTTACGAGGCTGAAGCTTTGACTTTTTGCTAAATCTGTTCTTTTCATTATTGGCTCATGCTAACTATTTTTCTTTCTCCTACACAGGTTATTGCCTGACTGACTTGTTGACTGTCTGTTTTCTAGGGGCAAAGGCTGTCTCCTTTGTCACTCAGCCCTGTAGTGTCACATGGGCCCTGAACGATAACCGAAGTTTTTAGATGCCACCATCACCCAAGTATTGATCACAAAAGAAGCATATAAACCTGAGCACCTGCCCTGCATCTGCATGACTGCAGCATAGGCAGAAGGCTTCTAAAATACAATCCCTACCAGCAGCAGGTGTGTTTTGTGGTTGTGGGGTGAGGGATGGGAGAGTGTGGGGGCAGTGATGGCAAGGAAGGTGGCAGGGCACACCAGGAAACAGGATTCAACTGGCCTCACTGGCATCAGTCCAGAATTTGTTTGCTGAAAGATTTGGGGTGAGAGGTGTTTTAAGAAATAATCTGAAGTCCAAGGGTTCTTCTTATGCAAACCCTCAGCAGCTGGCAGCACGGAGGAAATGACTAACGTTGTGTTTGTTGTTTCCCATGTGGCACTTGTGTGCGCAGGGCCTGTGGGAGGGAGAGAGGGGGATTGTCTCAAACCGTGTCTGCAAACAGACCCTGCTGATTGCTTTGCTTTCAATGCCAGCAGCCCAGAGGGGAGAAAAGGGCTCATCCTGGTCAGCTTCACTTCACATGGGGAGAGAGATGCATTTCCCCAGGGAAATAGCCAAGGCACTGACTGGAGGGAGGGATCTAGAGTAAGATGTGTGATTACTAATGCTCCAGGTGCTCAGCACACTCCTTGTAGAGTTAATAAAGAGTTACAAAATCCTTTGGGTTCAGAACCATGCCTCACCTTGTGCAGTCACCACCAGTCACACATAGTGCTGAAATTATGCCAAGTTAAAACTCTCCCTCACTAACTACTTAACTTCAAGTTTCTCTGTAGAGTTGGAGCAGTCAATGCCAATGTTGATATTTTACCTCTGAAGTGTCTGTGTAGGAGGTTACCACCTCTGATCCCACAGGGAGAGGAGACAAGGAAATGAAGGAGATGGAGGGAGACTCCTCTCTTGCTTCCTGTGCAGCAGTATTGTCCTCAACAGAAGCACACGGACGCTTTGCATTGACTTCCAAGGGCCTGCTACAAGGCTCAGTAAACAACCTGCAGTTGTAGCACAATCCTGAGGCGAGCAGAGAGGGGTACTGATGGGCAGCTTGGAAGCTGTACCAAATGCAGTGATAAGAAATGAACCCTGGAGGGTATTTTTGTAGGGTTTTTGGTTGTTTTTCTTTGGTTTGGTTCGGTTGGTTGGTTGGTTTAGATTTTGTCTTTATTGTGTTTTTTGGTTTGTTTTTCTTATTTGTTTTACTTTCTTAATTAAAATAAAAAAACCCCAAATGACTCTTATCATGTTCAAGTCAAAACTGAACACAAGGGAAGGAGAAATTCTAATAAATACATCAGGGCCCCTATGGCAACATACTGGTTTTACTATGTCAGTCCTTGCTGCGAGCTGATGTCCACTCAAGCAGTGGACTCAAGCAGAGTCCTTATGAAGAAACATAGAGAAACGGGAATGCATTCACACAAGCAGAGGTCAAATGTTTCTGTTGGTGGGAATATTTTCTCCTCGATGCTTGGGGCATTTGGGGCAGTTCTTTGCTGTTGTTGCTGCAAAGCTGACAAAAGTTCAAAAAACTGAAAATTGACAGTTTCTGTCACAGAAACCACCTGGTCTTGAATGAGGCACCAAAGCAAATCAGACTTTTGGTTTATTTATGCTGTTATTGTCCCCTTTTCTATTCTTACTATATAATTATTTTCAAATAAATGCCCAAGGACTCTGTTGTTGTTTTTAACCCTAAGTGCTTTGAGGATTATTTTAGTCAGAGAAGCTATAAGCCCCATTTGTTTAACTGTTCTGTAAACCTTTAGTTCGAGTATTTTAAGAATATGCCGAAGAATGGTGCTATCATACCTTCTTTCAGAGAGGGCATGGAAGGAAAATGTATTTAGCAAGAACTGGTGGATCATTAAGTGGCTTTATCTCCTCTCAACATCTCTCTGTAAATAAGTCAAGGTTTGTTGTAAACTTGTGCAAGTGCTGGCAAAATTCAAAGCCTTAAACAGTGAACTGCTTTGAAGAAAGCTTATCTTCCTAATGGAAACAAGTTGTGCTTGTTATTTATGTATGTGGTAAAGCTTCATTAAAACATGGAGGGGGGGCCTTACTTTCCCTCCTTAAACAGGTCGATTATTTAAGATCAAATTTAAACCTTGGATTATATTGACAGAGTAGACCATGATAAAAGCAAATAAACTCAATCTTTATGTACCACCAGCAACATTTTAGAACACAGATGTGAGCTCAGAATTACACATTAAGGGAAGTAATATAGCACCAAGAGGGTAGTAGCTTGGAAGAATGCCTACAGAAGTCAGTGGGATAATATTAGTTGTGCTCCTTGGGTGTTGGATCATACCCTTGTTGAGCCAGATGTGTTTGAGAAATGTACCACTGTTCTGGAATAAAGTATACAGTCATCATGGAGAAATAAATACAGCATAGGTTTCTTGCTACTCCCATAGAATTTCACAGGTATTTTGACATACAGGATAGCAACTGGAAAAAAAAAAAAAACACCCAAAATTTTGCTTGCTTTCAATTAATTAAGCTTTTGAACAGTTTTTCTTAACTTGATTTTTTATCTTTTTTAATTCTGCATTTCTCAGTCAGGAAAGGTCAGCCTTGATAATTACAGCTTTCGGTTACAGATCTGGTTTCCAATTTTGACTCTTAGAGAAATGTGCAGATTTGTGGTATAAGGATTGCCACTTCTTGAAGTGAGTAGAAATAGCTCTTTTTTTTTTTCCTTAGAAAAAACAACACAATGGGATTATGTTTATAATTAGGTCGGATAACTGGAACATTTTTTATCTCTTGATATATATATATAGGCACATATCTTCTTTTATGTTTGAGCTGTTCAGAGGTGACATCAATGCTTCAGTTTAAGATCTGCCTCTGCAGTTTTAGGCAGGCTATTGTGGTGGAAAGGACCTGACTAAAAGTCAATTTATCTGAGTTTGCTCTGAGTAATACTTGAGCATTAGACTAGTTTTCTGTCAAGACTTGAAACTGGGAAAAAGTTTCTAAGCCCTTAATGGTGGAAGGAGGTCCAGTGGATCATCTGATGTGATTGCTAGTGCATCCCCAAGTTACATCCCACGCTTTTGAGTTGGATAAGGACTAACGAAGCTGAAGTACTGCCTTGAGAAGTCTCTCCAACACAAGGATGTTGCTCTCTTGACAATCTCATAGCAATGTTTCTAACATGCACATCTTGTCCAAGCCATACCAAACTAGGCACAAGACCCAGGGTTTCCTCTCCAGGGGAGTTGAGGAGCCAGGAGTATGGTGTATGGTGGGTGCTGCAGAGCACCCACTGGCATTGAGAGCCCCAGCACAGCTGAAAGGGATGGAAAGTCATTCCAATTTTGTTTGCGGCTGCCAGTGTCTCAGGGAGCCTATTGAATTTGGAAACATAAGATATCAGACGTCAAGAACTATATTTGGTATTTGGTTTGCCTCAAATTTTGGAAAAAAAAAATCAGTTTCAAAATTAAGACAAGAAAAGGCATTGGTACAGCCAAAAAAAAAAAAATCTTAAAAGTGTTGCTCCCTCCCACCAACAGTACTGTAAACCAACAGCTTTAAAATGTCACATTCATTAGCAACTTCATCTCCTGTCTGACATTCAGGAATGGTACCTTAGCCTTTGGCCTGTTGTCCATCTCTGGGCAAGATGGTTGAAGGAGAGGTGTGTTTTGTGCTGAACAGTGACTGCTTTGCCATATAGGGACCCACACATCCAAAAATAAGTGCTTCGGTACTTATTCTATCCATTGGCTGGAGCATCTCAGGACCCAATAGCCTTGTTATTTTTATTTCCTTGATAAACACCAGCACACCTGGAAAGCAAGAAAGTCCCTAATTGTATCCTCTCACTGGATGGAGAGTGCAGGCAGGGAGAGAGGGACACGAGGGACACACACTTTGACCGTGTAGCTCAAAAGCTTCTCTGGGCACCAGCAGCTGGGCCCCAGTCATGAACGAAAGTAGAGCAGGGAGCTGGAACCCATCTCTGAAATTGCATGACCCCAGGCATGGGAGTGTTTTGCCATCCTTTTAACTTTGCTTCCAGACTGATACAGGGGAACAGAGAGAGCATTGTTATTAGATGCAACATGAAGTAACAAACAAAAGCCTATCTCTCAAAATGTTGAAAAATAAGTTTGGCCAGAAGTACTTTGTTGACCTTACTGAAATAACTCCTTCTCTGACCCAGATACAGCATGTGTAATCCACTTTGTAATGTCACTACAATGCTCATCAAGATTTCTACCTTGATATGACATCTGTAGATCAGGCATTCATTGTTCTGATCAGCAGCGTTCTCGTGGTTGTGTTGCTACCTGGGCAGCTGCTGACACCAAAGAGACTTTGGCTGTATAAGATCATTTGAAATTTGCAGCAGCAGAGCATTTAGGATTTGCAGACAAAACCATTAAAGTATGGGCAGGATAGTTTTCTTTCCCTCTAAATATGAAGGAAGAGGACACAGGGATGACACTTTATTTAATTTGGATTAAAAGAATGCTGTGAGGTTTCATTTTTTTGGAAAGGTGAGTTTTGATGTTACCTTAAACTGGTAAAAAAAATATATGAAAGTTCTGGCTGAAACTGTTTCCTCTGGAGTTTATTTCTAAAATCAAAACGCCTCTCTGATTTGAAGTTCTGAAACCCACTGCTGTGAATAAAAATGTGCAGCCATTTCATTTATTCATTTTGGAAGAATGAAAGAGGCAATGAGTAAAACTGCAGTGGGGTGAGGAAAACCTGCTGATCAGAATGAAGGTTACTTATATTACAATAAACATGTGTTGGTCTTGGCTAATATTGGTTTAAGTCACAGTCTCATTTGAACTCAAAGTGCCTTTTGCTTTGGCTGCTCAAAGGACACAATTGTCATCAAGGAAGTAAAATCTCTTCTGTTCCCTCAGCTGGAAGAAAAGAGATTGGAGGTGGCAGTGGAAGGGACAGGGCACAAGAAAGAAAAGGAAAGGAAGGCAGACGCTCACACATAACTTCTTACAATGGCTCCAGCATGCCCTTCCATTGGCAGGAATCCTTTTGATCAAATCCTTGCCCTGGGCTGAAAGCGTTTTAATGAGCATACAGACACCGTCTTTTTTTTCTGGGTCTATTTTGTGTTCTTAAGGATAGCTAAGTAAAGCGTGCACTTAAATGATCATGTCTGTGCTCCTTAAATGTGCTCAAGAGGAAACACATGCTGCCTGAATGTGGAGGCTGAGCAGTGCCAGCCTGAAGGACAGAAGGAAAATAGCAGAGGGAGAAACTAGTTTTCTTCAGCATTTTGTTTGCTTGGGAGGAGGAGTATACAACCTCTGGAGATGTGAGAATTTTGGGGTCAGGAGGTGTTTTGTGGAGACCCCCGTGTCTTACTAAATCTCCACAGCACTGGTTTCTTTGAGGTTCCCATCAAGGCTACTGTGGTTCAGCCAGCTCCTTCTAGGCGCACCCAGGAAGACTTTGTGTGGTGCCCTGCTGGGTGATCTCACCCAGATGCTCTGCAACAATGTCCTGCACAGCTCCCTGTGGGAGTTTGCTCCTCAAACTCAGTCCTAGACGTCTGCTGTTAATTGTCCTGCTGGGGAGGACATGCTTGGTTGGGTCTGCAGTGGTGATCTGTTGGTTCCTGTCCCCCCACTGCATTGAGGGCAGGTATGGTACTATATGGATGAGCAGCTCCTTTCGGCAGCAGTCTGTGAATAGTGGGTTTATGGAGCTGAAGAACCTTTACTCACCTGGGCTGCCAACATGGATCTTCCAATGAGCTGTAAAATGCATTAAACATAGAATAAAAATTATTTAAAATAAGATTATGCTAGACAAAATTCAAATGCAGTTTAATTTGTCACATCTCATTATTGTGAGGTATTTGTGGGAAAAGACAACCTTTGTCAGTATGTCTTAGGGTACTAGCAGTTACTGCAAAGCAATAAAGGGACCTGTTGGGCTTGGGAAAAAACCCCATCACTAACTTCCAATTTTCCTGTTAGGCTTCAAAGGTGCAGGTGCAAGAGGTGGGGACCAAGACCTCTGTGCAGAAGCAGAGCCTTCCCCAAAAAGACATGGAGAGGGTTGAAAGAAAGTTTTGCCTTGACAGTAGCTGCCAAAATGAAAACCTTTAACAAGTTTTTTTGATGTGCATCACAGGAGGACCAACTACTGGGATTTGCATTCAAACAAGAACCCTGCATATTTTTGAAATCCTGGTGACAAAGGTGTGAAATTCACGATTAGTGACTGTTCCTCAAGAGTGAATTGCCAAAACAAAGCTTCCAGAAAGGTAACTTTTATTTGTGACTGATGCATTTGTAAACAGGACGGTGCCAACATGGAAGCTCTGTCGGGTGTAGCTCAGGGCCCAAATGCTGCTCAGGTAGAGCTGTTGCCTGGAGCTGGTTGCCCCCGCTGTGTAAGCAATGCTCTTGCCATAAGGGGAGTGTTATCCCTGCATGGCTTTGGTATGGCTAACAGGCATATCTGAAGTGACTGTATACTTTTAGCAGTGCCGTGCTGGGTAAACAGTGGAAACTTATGTCATGAGCCCACAGTTTATCTAATTAGATATTTTGCCTCTGGTGATGGTACAAATAGGCCTGGAATAAAGGTAAGACATCAAATATGGATACCAAGTTAAAAAAATCCCTGATTTATAATATTTAGGTATTTATATAGTTTTTTGTAGCTAGTGGTTATTCAACTCATGACATCATTATTCCCATTGCTGCCTTTTTAACCATCTCCTTGGTTATTTTCCTCAATAAAATCCTCCGACAGAGTCTGTTCTACAAGCTTCACTTTTTAATTTTACTGCATTGGTTTATTTAGGAGTCTCAGATTTATCCCACATAGAATATGCATCAAGTAACTCGCTTCTGCTCATTTTCATGTGAACAAACCTGCAGTACTGAAGGAGGAAGGCATGTGCATCAAACCACTTTGGTTTCCATTCTTGGTTGTGATTCTTTCTGCTGCACCTATTTCAGTGAGGTAACCAGATCTGTGACACCAGCTAAGAAATACATCTTTTTTGGTTGGTTGGTGGTTTTATTCTTTAATAATACAATATTTTTAGAGTAATTCTTTCACTTAACACACCTTTACAATTCAAAATATATTCCACCTGGTAATACTTAATTTTAAATATTTCATTAGTTTAAAGGATTGTTAATTTTTTTAGTTTTACCCTTCTAAATTTAGTGTGATTTTCTTTATCCAAAAATAATACTAACAACAGGCATTCTACACATACACATGCATACAAACATATATGTTTATAGATCTACCTACATATATGTTTGTATACATATGAATGTTTGTATAGATACACTCTCACATCTGAACTTGCTCTGCTCATTTCACTCAGCTTTTCAAACAACCCTCCCTTCATGCTTCCTGCCTACAAGCTGTATTGGCACAGGGCAATTTAGAAAATAATTAATTCATTAACTAATCTCAAGGATACCTGAACAAAATACCAAAACCGACAGAAACAAAAACTTCAGGGGCTTCATCTGTGAGAATGAACATGTAGAGAATTCAGATAGCATGCAAGTACCTCAGAAAATGTTTATGTGGAAAATTGTCCATGCATTTTATTACTTGTTCACAAAAAATCTCAGTGCACAACTTAGCTAAATTACCGGCAAAGTTAAATTAGGCATGCACACTTAGAATTGAATACACCCCTTCTGCCTGCCACACAGAGGCCATGAGTTCATAGAGAATGCGAACATAGAAATACCTGATCTTCATTCTGTAAGAAGATGGGCAGCCTGGATATCCACAAAACAAATTCTTAGCAGAAAAAATGGACTTAAACAAGGATGTTAAAAAATTACAACAGGATGTATTTCTGCTATGGCATTTTTATGTGAATCACACCACCAAAGTATCAATTCTCTTACCAGAAAAATGGCATATTCACTACTGATGATGTTTCAGTGTCCTGTTTGTATGTGTCAGCATTTTGGAAAGATCCTACAATTTAATATTTGGAATATTTCAGTTTTAGAAGTGGTACACTACATGATTTTTTTTTATTTCCTGGTAGTTCCTTTTCTTTCAGACAGGTCTTTATACACACACACACACACACACACATATACACATATGCCAGTTTCTTTCATGTAGAATTTATAAGTATTGTGTATTTACAAACTTATTGAACTGATCGGATTGCTGGGGTGCATCCCTAGCCTGAATACACCTCGGCTGTGCCATGATGTAGATAGAGGGAAAATTGCACCCTCAAAGCGCAAAAGCCCCAGCACATCAGGGCTTTGGATGCTGCAGAGTCTGTGAGACCAGGCTTGTGTTACAGCACTATGCTTCTTAGGAGAAATTTGTGACATTCCTTAGAATGATGGTCACCTTTTCATGAGTTTGAGGTGGGATCATAAGATGTTTTTATTCCAGGCAGGGCTATGTGACAAACATTCTTATGAATTTATATGGTCTCAAGTGAAAAAAATTATATTTACAGTGCCCAGGGGCAGAGAGTGGGGATTTTTTTTTATTTATTTTTTATTTTTTTTTAAATTTCTCTGTTTTCCTTCCTTTAAGCAGGTTTCTGGCAGCCAGGCTTGCATAGGTATTTGGGTACTGGAAGATGCAATATGTGTCTCATGGACCTTCCAGACCTTTTTGCAACATGAATGACATATGGTCATAGCCAAGGCTGCAGACACTAACAGAGGATTTTGAAAGATCTAGCAAAGGAGCTCTGTGAACCATTAATGATAATTTTCAACAAATCTTGGTGCCCTGGGGAGGTTCCAGAAGGCTGGAAGAAAGCTTATATAGAGCCAACATTTATAAAGGTTAAACGGGATGACTTGAGTAATTATAGGCCTGTCAACCTGACATCGATCCCAGGCAAAATACTGGAACAGCTGATATGAGACTTGATTAATAAGGAATTAAAGGAAGGTAATATAATTAATGCCTTTCAACATGGGCTTATGGAAAATAGATCTTGTCAAACTGGCTTGATATCATTTTTATGAGATTACAAGCTTGGTTGAGAAAGGTAATGGCACTGATGTAATGTACTTAGATATCTGTAAGGCATTTGACTTGGTACTACCTGACATTTTGGTTAATAAAAGAGAATGCTACAAAATCATTGCAGCAAACATCAAGTGCATTAAAAAATAGCTAATTGGTACATCTCAGTATCTAATTGTAAGTGGAGAATATTCATTGAGCAAGTATGTCACCGCTGGAACCCTGCAGAGAATTGTTCTGGATCCAAAGCTTTTTAACATCTCTAAACATGTCCAAAAAAAACCCACCAGTCCCTATAGATTGTATAGACTACACTTAAGAGACCACACAAACTCTAGGAGAGCAGACATTATTAAAATGAATGTGTTTCTGATAAGCTAGATGTTTTGGACAAAATCTAATGGTTTTTGTCTAGAAACAGCAAAAGTTGGCCTTACAGACTTTGCTGTAATAGGTGTGACTTTTAAAAGTGCTTTGAACTCATTAGAGGTGGATAATGAAGAAACCAAAACTTCCAGTGTGGTATGGTACCTAAAAGGGTTATAATTGTGTATTCAGAAGAGAACGTCAGGTCTGAGGAGGGTGGGTTTATATTACTACTAATATTGGCATTCCCATTGTGTATCTGTCTCAAGAGTGATGTTGATAAGCTGAGGAGCTGGGAGAACACCCTGCAGTGCGTGTAAGGAATTGCAAGAGGTGATTTATTGTGAAGAGCTCAAGGAATTATTTTCCTCCAGAAAATAGAAGACTAATGAAGTGAGCTGATCCCAGTCCAGAATGACGGGATTTGTTTTGCCCAACTTTCTCCATGCGGATGACAAGAATAGGGTTTAAACTCACTGCTTTGTCCTCTTACTCAGTCAGTGCAGAAGTTAGATATCTCCAGTGAGCAACTAATCCTGTACTGGGATAGGTGCAATGGATTGCCCTCAGGTAGCACCTGTTTCTCTCAACCAGTTACAGAAAGATCCCCAAACACTGGGTGAGACAAGATGCTTCATTTCTGCATGGTTAACGTTGAGTGAGATAATCCGACACTAATTGCCTCCATGGGGAATGAAATTTTTAAAATGAAGTCTCTTCAGTCTGTTAAATAACAGGCTCTGAAGGCTCGAAGTTTTATAGGGACAACTTCAGATTAAAAATCAGGTGCACAATTTTCTGCAGGAACATAATTAACCTTTGGAACAAATTGCCAAGGGTTGTGGCACTTTCTACACCAGTGGAAATTTAAAAATTAAGATGGAATGTTTTTCTGAAAGATTTGCTCTACTTAAAATGCATGGATTTGGGGAAGTTAAGTGGCCTGCATGGTACAAGAGGTCAGAGAAGATCATTGCTTTTGTCCTTTCTGGACTAATGATACGTGCCTCTATGTCTTGTGCTGCTAGTGCACCTTTAAAAAATGTTCCCTTAAGTTGTTTCCCCATTCTTAAATTACCTTCCTGTTAACAGCAATTAGAATTCCTTACTTAGGAGAACAAAGTCATTAAGGACTTTGGGGTGTGTAAATATCCTGGAAACAAAGGATGACTAAAAATTTAGGTTATGCTGAAGAAACATAGATTATTAGAAAGAGCTTGAGTAACGTGCCCTGCACAAGTGCTAATTGTGTGCCAGTCTGTTGGAGATGGGTGCTAACTGGCTACCAAGTCTATTGCCAGCTTCCATGTAATTAGGGCACAAGTGTCTTGAAAAAGATGCAGTGTTTTCAAAAATATCCCACAAAATGCCCTACAATTTCCTTTTTGCAATAGACACTGGAGCAAGGCCAGGTCCACCCTGCCCTTGGCCTCCACAAACTGATGGTTCATGGTTCAGACTAGCAAGGTCGTACAGTTGATGTGGGATTAAGTGAACAGGAAAGCCATTAAAATTTATGTGATTTTGGCAATGTGCTGTATTTTCCCTGTCTCAATTCTATGACTGTCTGCATTAAAAAAAAAATAAATTAAGAACCGGTGAGAGGAAAGGAAAGGAAAGGAAAGGAAATAACAAGGAGAGAAAGAGGGAAGGATTAGAGCCATTCAGATAACAATTTCTTGAGTTTAACATTGGCTTGACCATTTAGGTTAAAAACTAAATCCCCATCACCAAAAGATGATGTGCTGGTGAAGATAGTACACTTCAGAAGTATTCAAAGAATGCAAAGAATTGATCAATATCTAGAGATGGTCACAAAGTTCCCATATATTTATTTGGGTGACCAATTGCTTTTTATGATTTATTAAAATTATCTACCCTGGAATTTTTAATTTTAAATTGATTATCAGGAGCCTGTGTTTTAAAAGCCAACATATTGGCTGCTAGAGATTGGACTTCAGATACCTTAATTTCTTATTCTTTTATGTGGGCCAGGTTTCTGCCTACCTTTCCCAAGACACACTGTGATGTGCTGAGATCAGAACATCCATTATCTATCATATAAATATAACATATCCTTATAAATAAAAGGTGTTCTGCAGTTTCTCAGTGGGACTAGTGAATCATGGAGCCAAAGGGTGACTAGACTGTCAGAGTAACTAGGAAAGACATGAACTACAAGCCCATGAAGTACCATGATTTTTTTAAAATCAAAACTCAAAGCCTTTGGATGAACATTTGGGAAAAAAAAATTAAAAGATGAACACTTGAGGGAAAATGGAAACCTTTGGAAGCTACAGGGGCATTCAAGCACATAAGAAGGAGCACATGAAAAATATATAGGTAAGATAAACTGAAAGCAGGCTGAGTAAGTGATATCATGTTGGGTGATTCCTAGAGAAAAGTATTTGAGACCGCACCAATTTTAGTTAGTGTGTGCCTTAAATCCAAGGATCCTCAGATTCTTGGAGTAGGCCTTTGATGTGAGGACAGGATTTTGTTGCCTCCCTTTTTTCCATGCTTCAGCAACACTTTTAAGAAATTCTAAACATGTTGGGAAGTGAAAGCTCTTGGGCTATATGGTAAAATCTCCTCCAGACACCTTTGGAATGATGTCTTCAGTGTTTGTGCTGGCCTCTTCTCTCCTTACATTCGAGCCTGGGGACACTTTGACCCTTGGCTGGAAATGCTGAATACTTAGAGGGGTAAGGAATTTGCACTGGGCCAAGGTGAATGTACCCTTGTGGCTGAGAATCTTCTGAAAGGAAGATCAGCCATACTTCACCAGGGGGTTTCTCCACCTGAAATGCAAGGAAATTGCACTTGGTGACTGTAACTTCTGCCTCTGTCAGTCAGCAAGCAGTTGGTCAACTGCTACCTGGAAAATTCAAAACAAACCCAACCCAAGAGTCACAGCCAGGCCTGGCTTCCCAACTTTCACTTTCTATGATGATTTTCTGCCTGAATACATATAAATGGAAGTAAATGGGAATTCAAATTCTGTGACAACTCATTATAGTTTTTTTCTGCTTCAGTAACCTTATTGATTACTGAAAAGACTGATTGAATGTATGCTTCATATTTTTCCCCCCAACACATTCAAGAAATCCCCTTTTTGTACCACAAAAAAATAAATAAATACGTAACGTGTATCTTCCTGACAGCTGTCTGTAGAGTAAACTTAGAGCACCTGCTTTCTTCCCTTTTGTTCATTTTTTACTGCTAAATGAATAACACTTAACACTAAATAAAGGAGGAGGGTGACCATGACTACTGAAAAAGATTCAAAGGCAGCCTGTGCGTTGCTTGTAAAGAACTGATTGCAAACATGCAGTATGGCAGATAACAATATTCCTGCACAATAATCTAGCAGTAATTCACACTGCGGTTTAAGTGCCAGATCCTCGTGAAAGACACTGAATAATCTAAGGCAACTCTACTCTGTCAGGTGCCACGCAGTTCTCTGGCAAATTTAACCGATAACGCATTTAAAGGTGCTGGTAGGACAAGCAGTGTCCTTGAAAGCTGGCAGGAGGGGACACAAGCAACTCTACCTTATTTTGGCCTCATCTGTAGGACAGTTTGGGGAAAAAAAAAAAAACCCAACCTTCTTGAGGTCTTGATTATTTTGTTTGTAAATAACCATCTGCTTCTTTCTGATCAAGAGCCAGCATAGTAAGGTATGACCCCAGGGAAAGCTGTGATTGATACTCCGCCACCTCTGTTAGCAGGGGTGCCACACAAAAGATAGCGTTAGGCCCACCAGCGGCCCATGATGAAAAAGAATACACTTTCTTTAAAAATGTAAATGATCCAATGTTATAAAGGGATGCAGGTGGCATGAGGGAAAAGCCCAGCCATCAAACACCTCATTTCTGTCATACCTAGCTACCCTCCCCTCTCCCAGTCGTTTGTCAGTCCAGCTGCTGATCTCCGCTCCGGAGAGAGAGGCTTTGCCGGCGGGGCCAGGCAGGATGCTCGGCATCACCCCCGGCCGTGCCGTCTGCCCCGAGTCACGTCTTTGTCACGGCTCACCACTGACTCGGAGTGTGACCTTGGGCAAGTCCCCTAAGCTCTTTGTGCGTCAGTTTATCTACTGCTGAACTAGATCTAATACTTTTACTGGGGATTATGGCAATTAAATGCTGTTTGTAAAGCACGCCGAGATCCTCCATGCTCCAGAAATGAATATTCTGGCTATAAGGCTACTGTGCAGATCTGTCACAGCACACCAGTGGGAGTTGCTGCTAAGTTCCTGTGCTGTCTCCCTTGTCTCCAAGGACTTTGAGGACCTGTCCTGGGAAGTGGGAGTGCTAAAGAGATCAAGAGATTTTTGCTAAACAAAATGGTTAGGTATGCTGTTGTACTGTCACTTGTGGCAGTCCTTGTGTATTCTGTGTTAAAAAAAAAATCAGATGCTTACAAGGGTTTCTATCTATTTAACCTCTGAAAAATCACCTGCTGAGAATAGTTTTTGGCTATTCAGTGTTTGCATCCTTTCCTGCAACCCAGTATTCACACTGGTAAAGAGTGAATTTTATTGGGCAGAAGCTGGTGGGGAAACTGTTCAATGAATTTAAGAAAAAAAAAAAAAGGGTGTGGGGGGAAATAGGTTATAGAACCCTCTGGTGTCTAGTATATTTTTTCACTTAGGTATTTCAGCCTAATATGCATTTAGTGGAAAGATTCCAAAATGTACAACCAGGAAAAAAAAGGGGAGGGGGGGGATTTCCCAGGCAAAATAACTAGAGGTAAATTCAGTGTTTTTCCACTCCAGTGAACACAACCTTTGCTTTTATTCTGGTGCAAACAGCTGCAGGTGCCTCAAGTCAGCCAGTTCTATCTATCTGCAATGTCATCCATGTTTACTTGCAGCACTGGACTTTCGATTCTGTCAGGGTGCCAATCCAACGGGCCGCCAGGCACTGCAGCTGACAGTCAAATCTGTAATGCTGAATCCTTCTTCTGGAAAAAAGGGCTAAAGAGGTTAATACACTCAAGTAAGGATAAACACACCAGCTGTTATAGTTTCTAATATTTAATGTCATTATCAAATAAAATAACTCCTAAGAAATAAAAAAATATGCAGCCTCCAAATCACTCATCTTTGCTAGGATTAATAAATTATCCAAAAAACCTACACCACAAAATAATAAGAGAGCCTACAATTAAATTCATATTTGCTCTTCTGCTCTGTGGATGTTGCTCTGCACTGATACAATTACCTTTTGGTGTTGCATCAATACTGATGTCATGGACCACACAGTATCTATAGGAATATAGAAATCAGGGATGGATTATTGAACTATAGAAAAATATTATTTAACTTTTTAAAAAATTTATTTCAAGGTGCTTGTAGAAATACTTTCTCTGATTTACTGAATGTTATCATTCAAGGATTTCATGACTCTTGATCTTTCTCTTTTACAAAAATCTGCTTAGGATCATAAGAATAATGAATCTTGCAAGAACGAGAGTGCTTTTGTATGTGTTTGTGTGGGAAATCTCAGAGGGCCCCAACACATTACTGGGGCTAAATATTTCTAAAGTTGGGAAGTGAATCTCTGTTTTCCTCCTGTCATTATAGTTTCAGCTTCTAGTGCTTTTTGCGAGTGTGGAATAAACAGGAGCTAACTTGCACACATTCAGAAAGGTTGAGAAATACACACAAACACACAATGGAAGAGGATTCACAGCCCGCAAAACAGCCTGCAGTGGGTTCAGCTTCTAGTTTATGGTCTATGTTATAGCAAGACACACTCACTGCCTTGTCTACGTAATTGCAATTGGTCTGTGACCAATTCCATAAATATCCTTCAATTTTAGGATTTATTAGCCAGCCCTTTCAAATTGCATCAGACTGAACTTGCCAATGTATTTCCACTTTCTTTTTGGTTTTAAGAGATTTTTCTCTGGTTGTTGCTTAACTGTGGACAGAGGCACAGGGTTGATGAGGATTTTGGGGTCTGGCTTTGTTGGTAAAGGCAGTGCTGCTGCTTGACCTGGGATCACTGCTTCCACTAGACACTTCGAGGCACAGAAGGAGACATTTACCCTTGTTCTGTGATTTATCCAAATCGATCCTAAGTGTGACTAGTGGTGTTCTTTTGCTGGCCACGCAGGTGTATTTATTTCCTGCTTTGTACTTCTTACCAAAAGAGAGAACATAATGTTTTTCCCCCACCACTATAGTACCCCGCGTAAGGTAGAGCTGTTTAAATCATAGAAATACCTTCTCATGAGAAAACAGTCATTTTGAAATTATCCCTCTCCCTTCAGCTCTCCCCCTCCCTCGTTAAACTGTGAGATTTTTAATTTTGTTTTTAAGCTTCTTCTTTTTTTTTTTTCCTAGTAAATGCTCGCCAGAAAAAAAAAAAAAAAGTGTCTTCTAGGGGAAGCAAACGGAAATTTCTTGGGGCTTGCCAGCTGCCTGGCAAAAAGGAAGAGCGGCGGGAGCCTCATCGGCAGGCTGCTGCAGGCTGGCCACCCCATGCCTGCCTCTCCTCCTCCTCCTCCTCCTTCTCCTCGCCTTCCCCCTAGCCTGGCTGCTGGGGAGGCAGCTGGGCTGCAGGGCCGGCAGAGCGCCAGGGCACTCAACCTCCCCTCCTCCCTCTTCCAGACCTGCTGCATCTCCCCAGCTGCCTGCCTGGAAGACTATTGTCAATTTTGCTCTCTCCCTGCAGACGACAACAAAATCGACAGGAGCCTTCCAGCCAAGCAGCCATGGAGCCATCAGTTTGATTTTTCCTAATAGCAAATCAGAAATTTCTGGCAAAATTGAAATTTTCCCATAAAAGATATCCTGGTTTTATAAAAGGCATGTTTTCCCCCCAGAAAGTCATTCCAACAGAACATTCCCAGCTGCCGTAGTTCGAGAGACCTTTGAATTAAAGTCTATAGAAAAAAACTGCTCGTGTGCTTGGCTGTGAAATAAGGGTGGGTGAACAGTCAAATACAAATAGAAACTGCCTGGGAACCAATGTGCAGGGTCCCATCATCTAGGGATCAGGCCTGGGGTATTTCCTTGGCCTTAAAGGAGCTGTGAGGGGTGGTATCTTTCCTATAAAGTACTAGAGATGATAATTAAGACTTACACAGCAAGGTTATGTCTCCTCTGAATAATTTACACAGGCCTGAACTCTCGTGAGAATAATTTCCAGCTAGCAATTACGACCAAACTGGTTCGGAAAAGTATCCAGCATTCTGTGGCCTCATTGGAACAGAAACATTTTCAGCAGCGGCATATCACTGTGAGAGAGCGGAGGCAAAGAAAGAATTTTCCACTCAGAGTTGTGCTACAATATCACCTTTGTCTCTTTTATCTGCCTGCTGCTGGGGGCGGTTCTCTCGGTGGTAAACAGGCCAGTGGTCCTGCCTGTGGCATCCATCTCTATGGATTTTGGGGCAGAATTGCCCCTATGCCAGTGATGCTGGGGAGCCTCAGTGAGCACACCTTGCACAGGGGTGTGAGAAGAGAAGATGCAGGCGGTCAGCCCACTGTCCTGCCTAGGTTTCTCTCTGTGACATCTTCAAGTCTGTGCTGAAGACATTGTCCTTCCTTCCAGTTGCAGGGCTATAGGTTGGACTAGAAAATGCCTCCACTTTTGTGGTTATGCCCTAGCAGGGATGCCAAATGCCAGCTCCAGGTTTCCAGAGGAGGGGGGACAATCCCTGTTGTTAGCACCTGAGTGGGGCTGTGGAAGCAATTTTGAAGACCCTTCCTTGTGATGTGGCAGTCCCGTTTCCCCGGTGCCCCCGCAGCAGCAGTGAGCAGCAGACAGCAAAGTCTGCACTCAGGCAAACTTCCTGCTGAAGGCACCTGGAGCTCCAGCTGAGCAAGAGCTGCAGGGGGGGCAGGTGTAGCTGCCTTTGAGCTCCTGAGCTCTGCCGGGCTCTCTGCCGCAGGTGACTTCCTGCCCGATGGGAACAGCTTTTCACAGAGCAGCACAGGAGCCTTTTACATGCTCTGGAAATAGTCTGCAAGTAAAGCACTGTTAAGTAATCAAAACGCAGTACAAAAAAAAAAAATCTATCATATGTTTGGATGTAAAAAAAAAAGGTCAAATGCAGATCAAATCCATGGAGATGAGGTGAGGTGAAGGCCCCCTGTGTGGTTCCTGGTGGGCAAAGTGCCTTGCCATGGGATTACGGGATCCACATCCCATAGGGGCTGCACATTGCCCCTCCTGTGGTATTGATTATGCTCCACCAGAGACGCCTGCAATACAGAGGCACAGCAGGATGGGTTAAAGGATGGAGTGGCAGCTTTCTTTCTGAATGTGCCAGCCTTCACAGATATAAACCAACCCCTTTATTTACATGTAAATATTTGCAATTAATTCTTGATAGTTTTGTTTTCGAGTGTTCATTAAAACTTCTCTCCCCTATATTTTATTCATATAGATCAGTCTTTGGCCAACATCTTTCATAAAGTGCTGAAATTTGCCCTTGAGGCATCAGATGGAGTAGTCAGATTGTCAAATAAGTCTCCTAATTGAAGTTAACGCTGGCACAATATTTGTCTTTTGAAAATAAACATTGCCAGCAAAGTTGCAGGTCCACCACTCTGTGTGTGCCGTGGCAGTGTGGGAGAGCCATGGAGTATAGAGCAGGAAAGGGGGAGTTTGATAGGAGAAATAGCTCAGAAATGGGTATGTTAGCATATTGTTTCAGTGAAATACCAAACATGCTGCATTTATTAAAACAAATCCAGCAAAAGCTGCTTTTTGTGTTGAAGCTCCTTTTGTGTAGAGGGTACAAGGAATAAATAACTATTCTCTTTAAGCAATGCATTTGCATTTTTATATCTTAAAGGGTCAGAAGCAGACATGGGAAATCAATAGTTCTCCTTGTGCTGTGTGAAATTAATCAGTAACTTTGGAGACACTCTGTGTTTAAGAAAACAAACTGAAAGAACATCACATGGCTTTTAAAGATGTCCTCATGTGACGTTCCCAGTGGGTTTGAGGTGCTAAAGGACTGAGTATTTTCCAGTGCAATGCTTACAAGAAACCTGGAACCAGAAAATGAGACAAGGCATCATTTGATGATGCCCACTTCAAGGTGAATTGGGAAGTGAGTGTTACTGCCTTTGTAAGAAGCCTGATAATGTGTTGTACTGGCTAACTCTCTCTGAGGGAAAAGTCCCAGACCTGGGTTCTGCCTCTCGCCTTGAGTGCTGATTTACCTCTCCACTGCAAATCTGGCAGCTGGCTTTAGCAGAGTGCTCAGAATGACTGTTCTCCCAAAGCACATTTTTGGCTTGAGTGGAAGTGGGGCGCAGGCTCCAGGCTGTGCTGGGACTTCTGTGGGCAGTGCTAGTGACCAGATAGAACCACTCCAGGTACCAGGTGATACGCAGAAATAACAGAATGTGGGTCCCAGTGAAGCCTCTAAACCTGGGTTTCTCTTTTTCCTATTCACACAGTTGACAATAAAGAATGCTAGTTTGTATTTGCTGTTTGCCATAATTTTGAATAAGAACCTTCTGTGAATGATTCTTCATAAATGCAGAACACGTGCTTGATAATATCTGGTTACGTACATCACCTGATCCTGTCTCTGCTCCCTATCTATTTGTTTGTATGTAGCAAATCCAGAAGTGATAGAGGGGTGTGTCGCATTTACTACTATTTACTATTCAGGTTCATATCACCAGCAGGCTTTGGAATTCATGGTCAGTGATAATTCAAATACCTGAACTGAAAATTCAACTTCATCAACATCAAGAGGTCTTTGAGCCATTAGCAATCAGTGATCATCCAGCTGACTCCTGCCTTAAGTGTCTGTCCTGTCTGGGAAGCTCCTCGGGTACTCTGTCAGCATCCCCACTGCTAGGCAATCCCATTCCTAACCAAAGCAAATCCTGAGAGTGAAGTGAAACTGCTTTGTTTAAAATGACTGTGTACACTGTCCGTAACCACTGGGGGTGGTGGGGTGTCCTTGCTGCCCCTCCTGCTGCCCAGTGAGTGCAGCTGCTCCATGCTGCACGCCCTGCTGCTTTCAGTGCAGCCTAGTGTAGGGTTGCCCCAAAGATGTTGATAACCCTTGATCAAGTAGGGCCTGAAAGGGCTCCAGAGTGGAAGTGCTGCAAGGGGAGCAGAGAGATGATGTAAAATTGTGTGCGTCCCTCCATCTCCCCAGGCAAAAAGCTCTGGAGAGCTGAGTGCTCTTACACTCAGTTAAGAGTAAGGACAGTAAGGACAGAGCGCTCGCAATGAGGTTGAGTGGCTCTGAGCCACGGGAATCCAGCCTGGGAGCTTCAGTTTAAAGCACTAATACCCTACCAGGGCTCCCACTGATCAAACAAAGCCTGCTGGCTTTGAGACGAGCAGAATGAGGCTTTTGTATCAATGTAACGCAACACAGGAATTGCTTGATGGGAAGTGAAGACTCATGATAGCATGGGAGAAATTGCTGATCCTACTTCCATTAACTTTATTGGGAGCAGCCCCAAAATATTTAAGTGGAGATTGGCATATCACATATTTATAATCTAAAGTATCTCAGGATTTATGTTGTGGTATCAGCCCTAAGACAGACAGATGAAATATTACTGCTACTACATTTAATTTATAATCTTCAGCTGACTAGACCTGTACCTACCTACTTATATGGACCCTATTACCAAAGTAGCTGAGTGGCTGCCAATTATTTAGAAATATAAATAAAAGAGCAGAGATTATTTTGTTCTCTGCCTCCCTACCCCTCATGTAATTTGTAAGATTTCCCGTAAGGTTTGCCCTTGGTTTCTTTAAGG
This sequence comes from Donacobius atricapilla, assembly GCA_013397315.1. Taxonomy (NCBI): domain Eukaryota; kingdom Metazoa; phylum Chordata; class Aves; order Passeriformes; family Mimidae; genus Donacobius; species Donacobius atricapilla. The sequence continues at coordinate 935,008 of WBMY01014432.1, forward strand.
TCTTATGCATAAATGAATGGCACTGGGAATCTCCAGGTTTGTTTTAAGCCTTTTGAGAAGGAGAGGTCTGCCAAAAAGAAATGAACATTATTTCTGAATATATTGAGATCAATGACTATCGGAAAACATAAAGGCAAATAATTCAGTCTAGCTCCAGGAGCTGTGAGAATTTCATTGCACAAGCTCACAAACTGTTGGTTCACAGTCCAGATTGTTCCCGTCAAATGTCATGGGAGGTCATGTTGGTGGAAGGAGATGTGATATCTCAGGAAGCAAAGTCCAATACCCTGAATGGCTTTGACTATCAAGACAGAAGCACTGGACAAACCAAAGGAATTTGTGCCTCTGAGTAAATGATATGTTTAGAAGTTTCCAGAGCTCATGGCTCCATTCCTAGATGTGATAAACAGCCATGGCAAGCTTCAAAGTCAAATAGCGTGCTGATGTCCAACCTGCAGGGGTGGCTGCATGCTTTTGGCTGGTCAGTCACAGTCAGAAAATTGATTGCCAAGGGCTGAGTAAAGATGTGCACTTACCCTCTTTGTATCAACAACTCTTCAGCCCACATCAAGAAGCTCTGCAGCTCCCAGCGCTTCAGAGAGGTGCTCTCAGAGAATGCGCTGGTGGTTGGGGTTGGATTGAGGCATGCAGGACCAAAGTTGCCCCTTTGGGATATCTACTCAGCCTCATTCTCACCATGTTCAATTCTCACCACGTGGCAGTTGGGGGCTGCATCTTGGGAGGGTTCAGTATGGAGCAACAGTTGCTCTGAGAGTGGTCCAAAACAAGGAACACGAGGTATTTCCAAACGTTTCCTCCACACCAGGACAGGACTATATTTTCTTTTTTCTGTATCTGGCTGCTGCTTGAGGTCATGAATCTCCACCAATGGATAAAAAGATAGTCCTGGACACTTTCCATAATTGTTTCTGGATATATCCTTTCTCAATCTTATTCTGCACAAAACTTCTTGAATAGCTCATTTAAGGAGAAAACACTTGAAAAGTATATTAGCAAACTCTTTCAGTGGGGTAAAACCATCCACATGGAAAATTCAAGTTTTCAAGAGAGCCATTAAGTGTGATTAAACCTTTAAAAAGGGAGAACAATGAATGCAGCCTTGTATTTAGCAATTTCATATCTTTAATTGTACAAAGATTTTCTTTAAAAGCACAAGGCTGAAAGGAAGCTGAATGTTACAGTATTTACTGAAGGAAAGCAATGAGAGAAGGCCTGTTCAGTAGCTAATGGAGTGAAGCCCAGAAATAATGACAAAAAAGCGGTAACGACTGCTCTCCAACACAACATATATAAAAGAGGAAGCCATAAAAAGGCAACAATTCTTGACTTAGCTTTGAGTTTCACAATGACAGTGATTACAGATAGCAAGTGGAAGAGCATATAAGCCATGATGAAATCTGGTTGGCTGTGCAATTAAGATTCAAGTGAAAGAAAGCAACAGGGACATTGAATTTCTGCAGCACAAATTTTGGATGGGGTATGAGAAATGGAAAGAAAGGAAGAAAGAGCAAGGCCATCAAAAAGTTCAGCAGAAAATGAATATATTCTTGTCCATTCCATCTAATAATAAACGTAGTAGGGGCCAGATCCTCAGCTGAACTGAACTGGTGATTCCAGTGTTTGAGCTACTTAGCTGTTCCTGCAGATGTGGCTGTCACAGTGTTACACAAATCCCAGCACACTATACCCTTTGCCACCTTGCAGCAGCTCCACAAGCAGAAAAAGTTTGACTATCACAGACTTGAATAAAAATAAAAAAGGGGGTGAGGGCTAAAATACAGCTGATTAAAGCATACAGTAGTGATATTTATGGTACATTTAATGCTTGGTGCTACTTTAAATAGAAAATATTTTGATACATTAATGACACATGCTAATTACTGACTTTATTTTTTTGATCAATATTTTTTAAAAGCAGTGTTAACATCTGATCTGCAATCACACGTGTGCATAGCTTTATTCATGTATGTAATACTAAGATTATATATGCATGCACTTTTCTGTGACACTTATGTTGTCTCAGTAACAGCCTTAACTGCACTTCAAATGTTAGTGAGCATCCAGTGCTTTTTCTAAAGCTTTCCCTCTGCATGCCTGTGAACACCTTGAGTGTACAACTTTTATTCACTTGTATATTTAGAAAAGTTTTTTATACTTGTGATTCTAGAGAAATTAAAAAATATAACAAAAACCTAACCAGCCCTGAACCTTAAAGGTACAGAGTCCAGAAGACAGATGAATCCCCAAAATACTGAAATTGCAAGCAGATGACTAGCAGCAGGGAGCCCAGTTCAGTGTTGGTAGTCCCAGGCAGCGGGAATATCACAGACCACAACACAAACCCAACAAATTCATGGGGAAAGGAATGACTGAGGCTTGATGCTGTCACATAGAAAGGCTGAGCAGAAGCATATAAGCTCTCTGAGGAGTTTGCCTGCACGTTTCTTGCCCTTACACGGACTAACACAAGCTGTAAGCTTGTTATTTAAAGTCATGGCTACTTGCATGAGCAGTGACATAAGGAGTCAGGGAGGAATGGAGGGATAATGTACAGGCAGCAGCACACTGGCAGGCAGAAGGATGATGAAAATAGATATGATTTCCAAGACTGTAAAACCTAGCAAAAGTGTGGGAGAAACATATGAGAAACTTAAATGTCTGATGCCTACCATGGAAGCAGTGGCTTGCTGTTGGTGGCCATAAGGGGATGCATCTGATAGGGGTGATCAAAATAAAGAATCAGATGAAAATGCTGTTCCAGAGCAGTCAAAAGTGTCTGCAAATGCGATCTCATTCACAGAATAATTTCAGTTGCAAAAAGAAATACTGATACAGAATACACACCGGTACTGAATCTGAGAAGTAGTTTGTGAGCCTGATAACTTGTGGGTAGGTTTGTTGGCTTAACATGCTACTTGTCTCCCTGCAAAAGCATACCTCATATATATCATGAGAGCAGCAGGACTGTAGCAATAATGTTAATCCTTTTTGCAGTAGTGAAGCAATTGAACACGTGCCCCACAGACCAGCCTGGGTTATCCTAGTGAACATACACTTCTTCTTCAGTGTTTCCTTTGCTTTTATGTTGTAACAGATAAAAAGATGGTCCTGGAAAACTGTATGTTTTCTTTAATTTTTGGTCCTGGTATTGAATTAGAGCAGGTGCCTGAAGCTGGAGGCTGCTTGCTTTTGGAAACAGCTCCGCCACTGAGACATACACAGTAAGTGGGCATAGTGCGGATTCAGAAGAGTCCTTCATGGCATAGATCCTCCAGGTTTGGCTATTAATTTTTCAACACTTATATTTTTAATTACAAAGGTGGTTCAGTCTGGGACTGGGGACTCCTGGTAGCCCTGAGAACAACATTCAAATTTGAGACATAATTGTTGTTAGAGGCACTGATATTTCTTGTAGTCCCACTAACCCTGGAAAATTTTGGCTGGAGATGTCATTAAAACCTGTTTCCTGACCAATCAAAAAGAGGGCAATGCCCGTAATTTAGATTTTGGAATCTGCCATCAGTGAAGAGGTATCCCTGGATCAAAAAGGGGCTTAAGAAGTGGAAAAGAAGAATGAAAGTGCTCCCTGTAGACAATATGCACGGAGGTTTTGCTAATAAAGAAGTAACGCAAATACAGAGTTCCACTCTCTAAAATAACAACAAGCTAAATTTCTTTGTGCCATAGCCTGTGTCATAATAGGCACATAAGCAAGATAATATTGCTTGACTATAATAAAAAATACATCCTTATATAAACAAAATTATGTATTAATTTGTATAGGCTGCATCCCTGACACTCCCAGGACGGTGGCATTTTTTTCCAATGAAACACTTAGGCAGCTACTCTATATGGACAAGGCAGGAGCATCTGGATGCACAATAGTTCCTGCATTAGCGGAGCTGCTGGGAATATAGTCTGTTTATATGGACTAACTGGTGGTGAACAGAAGCCATTATTTCCAAGGGATACAATGGCAACCAGAAACATTACACTCACAATACTGAAGAATGCAAATGCATTAGCTCATGACCTCCCAGGAAATGGTATGTGGCACTGCTGTTCCAGAAGTTTTGAAACTGGTTTGCGAGGTACTTATGTCTACTTGCTCATAGAAAATGACTCCTGTCACTTGTTTTGTTTTGACCTCTGAGGAGAATGAATGATTCACATACGTGATCTTTAAAAACATGTCCACATCAAGAGCAGGAGGGCTTGGAGTGAACAGGTTTTGAGGAGGCCTAACAGAAATGAACTATTGTGGGTGGGGAGTGAAATAAAAGCTTGGTCACATGCGGGAATAGCAAACAAGGCAGCAAAGCTGTTGGAGAGATGTTTTGGTTCCCTGAGGGTCAAGAATGGTTAAATAAAGGTGTTTTTGAAAGTGTATCACCTGGCCTTCACTAGCCACTCACCATCTGTGGTCCATCAAATCTTTTCGTTGCGCAGGCCAGGCCTATCTGACACATTCAGGGAAGGTGCATTTGCTTAAACTAAGCCCGAATTTGGCCCAGGAAGGAAGGGAGAGAGATGTGCTACTGGAAAAGCCCAGTGAGAAGCACACACTGGAAACCAACGCCTGCAAGGATAAAAGATTATACTGGATGGATGAGCCCACTAAGATCACAAATGATAACCGTGCCCTGTTTCCCTTGCTGCACCACCCCACGGTGTGAGTGATACATTTTGGTGATCATTGGCTGAAACTTCAATCAAGCTGATGTTTGCTTCATTTTTAAATGGTTGTTTTTCTCCTCTTTATTTTACCATGATGAAATGATAAAACTGTCTCTATACCTTAACTGTGCATTTCTTATATTGACAAGCTGGTAAACAAATTTGACCTTTAGTGGGTTTTATTAGGGTCGCTGAAACCCTTGGTTTCTTAGCTTTGCTTGGTAATGCTTGTTTTTGCCTTTGTTTTGCTCTCCCTCTCACATGCACAGACATATACACGTCCATGTGTACCTACTTCCATGTTTGCTTTCATGTGATTCCTTTTTCCTGGAACCTTTTTCCAAACACGTTCTAAAGGCCCCAACAAAATGCTCTTTTGAAACTATTACTGGTGTTATGTCCCTGTTAGCTAGGAGCCCAAAAATATCCAACAAGTTGTTGCCTTTTAAAACAATGCAAGCAAAATTTGAGCTTTCTTTTTCATTAGTAATTTGTAGTCTCTGATTTTTCATGGTCTCTAGTTCAAAGTGTGCATTGGGCTGCCTGTGGGATATTCTGGGAAGATCAACATGCAATGCAGGAAGTCACTATCTGTCTCCTCCTTTTCTTAATGTTTGGGAGAAGGACAAATTGTGGCAGGTGGGCACCTGGTACAGCTCATGCTGCTGGGCAGATTCAGGGAGCCAGGAAAAAATTCCACCAGCACATTTTCTGTGAGCAAGTGACAGAAAGTGAGTGCCAAAGAAAAGGATGTAAGCTAGATCAAATTAAAGGTGCTTAAAAATCCCAATGAAAGTTTAGAGAAGTGTAAGTGTCCCTGAACTAAGAGAGTGACACTTCCTTAAACTGCCTGCTGGCGTGCCAGCTATGGGGACTGTTGGAAATGCCTTTAGAGGAATGCAGAAATGAGCGTGTCCGTAATCATACCGGGATTTAAAAATACACCCAATCCTACGAGATCCTCTGTTAGAGTATTTCTAAGCTGCAGATAACAGAAGCTGCATGGGCAATCTGCAGGAATGAGGCTCCTTCATCAGGAGTAACCCAGTCCCACATTCAGAAAAACAACCACCATGAATGGCTGGTTTCAGGGGTATGCTGTTTCCCTGCAGCTGAGAAAGTATGACTGGTCAATGTGGTTTTGACCTGGGAAGGTATTACCAGAAAGCTGCCCTTAAGAGGGGAAACGAGCTTCTGAAAAGCTATAGCCATCAAGTTACTGAAATGTTCTAATTCTCATGAGAATTTTCACAATTTTTTAATTGGTATTTCTGCACAGGAAAGAATGAGCATACTGGGGAAAAATCATAACTGTGCAAATCAGAAATTAGTAGTAATCCTGACTTTGCAAAAGGGGAATATTTCCCCCATCTTTAAACTTCTTTCCTCACCTCATTGAAGCTGGCTGCATGCCCAAGAATTTTGTTGGACCCAGACTCTTGACTCTGTGATATCATGTCAGCCTGTTGCTCAGCCTGGTGCACTAAACTTGAATGGAAAGATACTGGAAACCCATAAAGAAGAACCACACTTGCAAGCACCATGAAAGTAATTTTTTTCGTCACAAATTTAACGCTACAAATTTAACGCTACTTCCAGGTACAAAGGGCATCTCTCTTCACTTTGCTTGGAACAACAGGAATACTTTATTTGTGTTTCACTCAGTTTTACCTTGTTTTTTAAGGACAAAGAAGGGGTTTCTACCACATTTGTGAGAACTTAATGTCCACCAGAGTTCTGCCAAGTGTGGCCACCAACTGACTTGTCATTTCCATGACTGTGCTGTGTGACCAGTGGGGCTTGTCAGTGGTGCCTGTGAGAGCTGGAGGGGAGAGCACTGCCTGAGAAAGAAGTAATTCCCAAGGTGTTTTCCAGAGAAATATGAGGGATAGGCAGGACTTGATATGAGAAAGGATGGGAAGGTCAGAGTGGGGGGCATCTGTGGCATTCAGGCAGGGCCTTTTTGTCATCACTATGTTTGGGGGTTTTTTTTACCCCTTTATGGAAGCATAATACACTGTGTGGATGGATGGTAGTGAATGTAAGTGCCTTGAAAGCAAAATAAGCAAGTACTCGTCTAAGACACTCTGGGTACAATTGCTTATCCAGTCCAATGGAGATGGATTTCACAAGAGCCTCCTGTTGTCCTAAAACATCTTATTCTCCTTGTTAAAGGAGAAATAAGGCATTTAAAGCACAAAATACTTTTATTAAAAATGCTTTTCAGGGCTATATGATGCTAAAAGCACTTTCTATAGCTTGCATTGCTATTTAGGAGAGCATGTTATTTCTTTTTAATTTGCTCACTCATTCCTGAATAACTTTTCATAGGACTCCAGACACTGCAGTGTGACAGCTAAACCAAGGAGCATCGGATGCGATGGAATTGCTCTACAAGCAACCTTGCCAAAGGCCCTTTTGCTGCACAAAGCTGGCTCTATCTTTGTATATTGAGGGAGCTAAATCAATGTTAAATGCTTGGCTCTTTTCACAGGACAATGACCAGGACCTAAGCTGCGTCCTTCCCTTTTGATTGACACTTGAAACGTTGAGTTGGAATCAGCCAGAGGCACTGCTACAAGCTTGAAGCCTCTGCTGGGGATAACAACTGGTGACATCTGCAGAAAGGCCGACAAAAGGCAGTTGAAAGCCGTGTTTGTTGCTTTCCCCTCTCAGATCTCCTCTCTTTCATGGAGCTCCTTACTTGCTTTAATATTATGATTCAGCACCTGGCTCTTTTGAACCTTGCTTTAAACTTCAAAAGGCGAGGTGGTATTAACAAACATGAAACGAAAAAGTGGCAGTAGTTTGATTTACTGTTGTCGTCTTATCAAGGGGTTTTTTTGTCACCAGCTGCCACTTTCTGTCATCTTTGGAACCATTATCATTTCTCTAAAATCTAAAAGACTCCACTTAATAACAGCTTTGAATACAGGCAGGATCAGTAACCTATACAGTTCTGGGATGACAGAACCATCAAATGAAAAGAAAGATGTTGCCAAAAAAAAAAAAAAAATTCTTAAGAAAAAACCCCAATAAAACAAATAAAAGCTGTAGTATTTCTAAGTGACCTTGATTTCAGAATTACGCAAATCAAGTGCAATTCCATTGTTCTTTTTGGGTTCATTCTGCACTTTCCTTGCAACATTTCTTTTTTGTTCTCAGGACTAGGCAAAAACAAAGCCAAGGCTTCCAGAACAACTGCTCAGTGCACAGTGAGCACTTGGTATCACATGAGCCCCATAAGCTCCTCACTTGTAGAAGTGCCAGTGATAATTGCCAGTCTCGTTCCACTGCTGTCCTGGTACAGCGGCTCTCCTTCAGGCTGGGATGGAGCCTCAAAAGCTGCCTTGCTAGGGCAGGCTCACTGGTCAAAAATCTGTTCAACTCTCACTTTTACAGCACCTTTCTGTGTTTCCCTGCTGCCTTTCCTAACAGTGCTGTGCTGTCCTTTGGCTGCTGGGGCAGAACCTGAAATGCCTCTGCCTTGTCAGGCCAGTTTGTCCATCAAAGATTTACAGGTTCAGTTAAAGGCAATCAAATAAAAGCAAACAAGTTTCTGATCACAAATCTGCTGCACTTTCTTTCTTGTCACTACTGTCCTCTGCAGAAAACATACTTATCCCTTTTGCTGGTTGTTGTACAATGCTATCCAAAATGAACCTACTTCAAAGGAGAAGTTTCTTTTGGTGTCTTCTGAACTCCTGAATTATTTGATGGACGTGCCTCAGACCAGTGCTATGTGACTTTTATCTCATAAATCTGAACCTGCACTTCCGCTCCTGTGCATTTTCGTAGTTACTTCCACCTATGCAAAAAGAGTAAAGTCACCAAAGGATCCTGTCTCCTGTCCCCAGTGAAGTGTTCTCCCCCCCACAACCTATGCAAGCAACACGAGGCAACAGGGAAATGGCTGCTCCAAAATATCTTCCCCCATTATCTCCGTAGCTAGTCTCCCTCTGCTGCCCATCGACCCCTTTCCAGACCCTTTTCATCACAGGGATCTGGAATGGTTTAATTTCAGTGTTTCTTGGTAAAATGGAGATGAAAAAAACGAAGTGAATATCCTCTGGAATGTGAAAATGCTGATGTTCTGACTGATTGAAAACCAGGATTGCCAGAATCCAAAGTTGATTAGGTTTTTTTTTTGTGGATTGGAATATAACAAAACTCATACAAAAGTGAGATGGGGGTAGCTAAAAATACCTATTATCTTCTGACAGAAGGCTCACTGTGTAATCACACTGAGGTTTTCTCACCGAGCATGTCCACATTTGAAATTTTAGTCATTTTAACAACTGTTAATTACCACATGCTAACTAGCAGAAGTGTGTGTGGGGGAGATGTTGTATATTTATTTGTTCCAGACTTGGAACATATTAGAATGTAGGCTTTATTCCAGTTTACTGTCCTATGAATGAATGTGTTACCCAATTACAAACGAAAGATATCACAAGAACAAATAAGTAAGGATCTTTTCCCAGGATGTTTTTGGATGAGGAAACCCAGAATATGTTTATCACATTGGGTGGAAATCTGTTCTTCAGCCTTTTTAAAGTGCCTGTGACACACAGGAACAGAAGAAAAGTGCCTGTGTAAGGTGAAAGAATAATGGAGAAGTGGCTTTTTATTTCACCCACAAGAAAAAGAAATCCTGAGATAAAAATAGGAAATGCATGGCAAAGTATGGGTGTAATTGGATGGATGCCCCTGAAAGAATTAGGATGAATGCAGGAGAAGAGCTAATGATCATTATATACATGTACATACATATATGAGTATATGTATAATTTTTTGTGTAATTCAGCCACTATATTGTATGTATATTCAACAATACATACTTTCAATATATTTGTAATTATAACTATATATATATATATATATTTTGGGTTTTTTTGAACATATGGGAACTGAATTTTGGCTTTGTCATTTCTTTGACAGATTTTGGACAGTAGAAAACTGATATCATAGTTAAAGTCACTGACGGCATAATCCAAGATAAGTATCTGACAGGTTAAGGAAATTCACAGCATCTGAAGAAGTTGAACATGCAATCCCCACATCTACTGCACACCTTTACAGTCTCTACAAACTGCCTGTATAAATTCACAGAAAGAGAAAGATGTACAAAATAAAAATAATTTCACAGTGTTTGTCAGGGAGGTCTCCAGTGCTGTCAGAACAAGCCAAAAAAAAGAGAAACTGGAGAATTACATGGTGTCTGTGACTCAAAATAAAAGCTACTGGTATTTGAAGAATACCTTCAGGAGGAGCATTTCTCTGTGTGGAAAGAAATGTCAAAGAGAAGGGGAACGAAAATGTTCCTGTAGCCTACATTTATTTTTTAAATTAACCCCCCCACCCCCAAAACAACAAAAAGAAGCTCTTCAAGGATTTAGTCAGATCCAGCAACTCCAATGCAATTTTACAAGTATTTTAATCAACATGCAGCCACTCCCAGGCAAATGGAATGACAAAAAGCAATAAACAAATGTCTGTATGAATCAACTTTCTACATAATCTGATCCATACATGTTTTCAGGAAAAACTGTGAACGAAGGTTGTTTCTTCTAAAAGAGTGAAGCTGTGGATCTGTTTCAAGCTGATGGCAAGACATAATGTATTTTAGAAACAAATAACTATAATGAGTATCCGATAATACTGATAGGATTTGTAATAAATGCAATAAGGAATGAGTTTAAATATCCAGAGTAGTGATTTCTTTAAAGGGAAGTCATGGACACAAACCTGTCAGAGTTTCTTTGAAAAACCTCAGTGACAGTCAGACAGAAAACATGAATGTAAAAAATCATTGAAAAATAGAAATGAGATGAATACCAGCAACATCCTGTGCTGAGAGCAGCTTTTCTCACTCCTCCTCCAAAATATAAAAGTAAAAAATATTCAGTTGCACAAGTGTAGGAACAGAGATGCATGAGAAAATACAACCAGAGAAGAGAGAAAATAATGCAGGTTCTATGTCTTAAAAAATAAGTAGGTTTAGAAAATCCTAAAAATGCAGAGAAGGTGACTAGAGGATAATTATGATTATTTGTTATTTCCTAGAACACAAGAACTAAGACAACCTGATGAAATGAGGAGGCAGCAGAATCAAAAGAAATTACTTTTACATGTGCTGCTCTATTAAATTTTACAACTTATTCCCAAGTGATGTTGTAGAAGCCCAGGTTAGAAATGGCTTCAAAAAGCAACTACACAGGAAGATCTCTAAAGTGAATAACCTTTTTTTCCCTAAACCCTTATCTTTGGACAGTTAATTTTCCTTATATAAATATACCTTTAAAATTTATGAGTGTTAATATGCTAAACTGCATTACTTTTATCATCTGTGATCTCTCCTGTATTTCATGCAGCAATTTCCCTTCCCCTTTGTCAAAAATTTCTTACAGAAGTTTAGCTTTCATCTGTATGTATGAGGATTAACTTAAGCCATCCTTTGAAAAATGGACTTGTACCTAGCTTTGATTGGGCAGCATGGGTGATGCTGGACTGTCCAGTTTTCAGCAGATGGAGGACATAAGTAGCCTGTTTTCAAGTTCTTCAGACACCAACTAAGTGTTTGCAGGGTTAAGTTAGAAGAATCCATGTAGTATAACAGCAATAAAAATGCTGATGTGTTTATTTTTTCAACAGCTCAGAGACACATACGTGGTAGACACTTTTTCTTCTGCCTACGTTAACATCCTAACGAAGCCCTGACAAACATTGCTCCTGCACTAAGTTTCCAGGCTGCTGCAGATGGTTGGGCCAGATCAAATGAAGGATTTAGGTACCAGTAAGGCAGGAGTTTTAAAAGCAGCCCATGGCAGTGCACTGAGAGGTCACTGTTCCAGGAAAATGCTGTGAAACTCCTGCTCACTGTTAATAAAAGTGTTAGTCTGAACTCTAGTGCCACCTCTGCTGTTTAGTCTTTCCTTACTTCAAGACTTAGCCCGTCAGTCCCCTCCTAGAAGTAGACACCCTCACAGTTTCATGACAAACATCTTGCCAAGAAATGTAAGATTTTCTGTTTTGTGCTTTTCCAACTTTGCCAAAGTCAGTTCTGCTCCTTATTCAGGGAAAGGAACATAGGCACAGCTCTATAAGCTAATGTCAACTCACCAGCATCTCCCCAAGTAGAAAGTGTGCCACTGTGAAGAGGGGAAAGCAAGGTTTGCAAATTAAAGGACAGAGTCAAATCACATCATCAGAGCCACATCTCACTTTCTCATTTCTGGGCACTGCACATGAGTAGTGACATTGGAGACTAATGGGTGGATGGTTTGTTAGCAGAAGCTGCTCTGCACTCCTGGTCAGCATTAGTGCCGGCCAAATTAAGTTATCTTTTGTTTTTATTGATATCCGCTATGAGCAGCTAATCTCACGAGGTGAGCTCCACAGTGTGCTGAAATCATGTGCTTCATCTGGAAAACTCTCTCATGCACGTGCTTATTCCTCCAGCTATAAATATCCCAAAGCAAAACCTCCGAAATGGCACCCTCCTCTGGCTCAGCCGCACCCACAGCCAAACACACTTATCTGGCAATCACAGCAGCTCCAATAGAGCTAAAAACTGCAGGAAACTTCATAGCAAAACAAACTGGACGGTGATGAATAGCTGCAAAGCTCTGGAGATCCCAATTCCTGTCACTCGACCGCAGCATATCAAATGTCAAGGGCCAGCAGCTACACAGCGCAGCCCAGCCTGAGCGCCTTCCCTCAGCCAGGTAGGAGCCATGCACGTTGTCCTGGTCCTGCCTCCATCACAGCAATGAGAGCTGCCCTCAGACAGGATAATCCTCTGCACATGGATGCTTCCAGCAGGCACGTGATTTCTGCAGAGTGGATGCAGGATTTGTCTTTCTCTGCTGTAGAAACATTGCACACTGCATTTCAGAAATCTGTACATATATACATCAAGGTTTCTGAGTTCTGAGTTCACTTGTTGCCTCACCCTCGAGAAGAGATGGAAGGCTCAAAGTCACCCTGAAATTTCTTTTGTGCAGTTATTAAGGGCCAAAGGAAGCAAGCACACGCTGCAAGTCATAACAAGTAAGACTATGCCAAACCTCATTACAATCTTGTTCTTGTCCATATAAATACCCATATAAAATCTTGTCCATAAAAATACTTCTATTCATTTGGAAAACCTTCATCCAAAAGAAGTTCCTAGAAACTTAAAGTTTTGCCTTCCATTGTAACATCAAGAAGATGGTAGCCATTAGGAAATGGAGCTTCTCCAGAAGGTATGGAGACCTTTTTTTCAAGTAGGAGCACAGTTTGTTAAGCACATTGTCTTCAGGATAGATCAGGAATACACTTTTCCCCCCACATTTCCATGGGATTGCTATCACACGTTAGCACCAGTCCACCTGCAGCACTGAGAAGCACTGGCAGATGGTGATGGCTTACAGTCATACTCAGATGCTCCCAGTTCCAAAACTTGCATAAGAAAGCTCAAGGTCTGGCCCAGCAGACCAAAGGTACCCTGATGCAGCTGTTGCTGATATACCCATGTGCTTTTTGTGGCACCTGAAAGCAGAAATAAGAAGAGGTTTGCAGAAAGGTGGCCGAAGCAGAACTTGCTTCTCATCCTGCATCTCCCACTCCAGTTCCTGGGCCTGGCAGAAGGTGTAAAGCATGCTCTGTACTCCCTTGTGAGATGGTGTGACCAAGGAGCTGCCTGACTTTGGCTCTACTGAAGTATTATTTTCAGCAATGCCCTAAACATGTTGACTACACTGTCAAGCTAAGGAGTGACTGCTTTGTCTATTTCAACTGCTTTATTTTGAACTTTTCCTTTCGGAAATTTCAAGGAAAAGTAACACCAACAGGGAGCCTACCTTGGCTACTGACAGTAGCATTTCCGAAACCTGAAAAATCCACACAGACTAAGCTGACCACCCACTAGGTCAGGGCTGAGGCAGGGAGGCTTTACATTGTGGGAAAGCTAAATGAAGCTGCTTTTTCTTGTGGCTTAATTCTACAGCCGTGAAGAAGGCTTCTGGTCTTCAAGAGTTGTCAGCTGAGAATTATTCACTAACAGTAGAAATTCCTCCAAAGGAAAATAAACAGAACACATTTCAGGTGTCTTCAGCAATGCAAGACATAAAAACCTGAGAAAAATCTACAGACATTTCTCACCACCCTTGTGCATAAAGCATTCCAATTCCTTCTTAACTCTTTATTTGTTGAAAGAAAAACATTGTTTCAAGATAATGAAATTTATAGTCTAGCAAAGAAAAGGAGCCAGCCATGTGACCTCCTGACATTTTCTAACCAAAATCCTTGCAAGTTACATGGGGACATATGTTGGAGTCCAGGGCAGGTGGAAAACACCTCAAACTGCCCGGGGGGGTCTGAAGCCCTGGCAGAGACCCTGGCAGAGACCCCAGGAAAGCACAGTCTTTGACCTTAGTCCATGGGAAAAACTTCCAACACTTATAGATGAGTTAAGAAATAATAAAAATTTAAAATAGAGTTAGTTTAGTTTGTCACAGGGTGACAAATTGTAGTTTTGGGTTTCTAGTATGGAAGTAGATCGGAGCAAGATGGAGAATTTGGGGCGTTGTCTCATCTTCTTCTTCTTCTTTGTCTACTGCATCGTCTGCTGTGACGGTGGCACAGAGACATCAGTAGAATGGATTTGAGGTAGAAATTATGTGTTTAGAATAGGTGATAGTAATTGGCACAAAACCATAAATATAGTACATTTTTAGAGTTAATTGGATTAGAAATCTTTAAAATGACCCTGACCCCTGCCTCCATGTTCCTGTAGCAAATTTTTCTCCTAGCGCGCTGACACTCTTGTAAGAACTTGAGATAAGAAATAGAATAAACATCTTTGAAGACCAAGCTGCAGGATCTGTCTCATCTTTCAACCCCGGTACAGGACTCTGAGAGACAGAAAACCCCTACTTAGGGGGATGTTGGGGTAAAAATCCCGACAGACATATGCTTCTTTCCTTTGCTTAATTGGTTCATTTTTTTAAATATTTGTGCCACATTCCAATTCCAAACATTTCACCATATCACAAGCCCCAAGCTTTTGCCAGTAACACTGTCTGGCTGGACTACACTTCGACACTACCAGAAAAATGATGCTCATTTTAGAACTCTTTTTGCCTAGAGCTTTTCCAATTTGAGGACTTTGCTGAGTCCAGGCAAAGGTTTTCAAACTGGAAGAAAGATGCTAAATTTAGGCACGACTTCATAGTCATGGGTGACCTGGAGAGCTGAAAAGGCAATTTCTGCATTTCCTCCTGTGAACAGCAACTGAGTAGCATGAAGCCGCAGAGCAGTGAGGAGTACCTCTCTCTCTCTCTCTGGTGAAATATCTCAGATAAGTGGAAGAGGTCAATTTAATAACCTAGATTGCCCTCAACTATTAAGTCAGATTAAAATGTCAAGCCCCTCCAATGCCAGAATTTAGGGCACTTGGTATTCCTCGCCCGGCCTTTTTCAAAGACGGGGGCCATCTGCACGTCCTGGGCCCTGTCCAGGTCCGCATTCCCAGCGCCTCAGTGCAGAGAGGTTCAGTTTTGGTGGTTTGTCCCCCCATTCAATTTCAAAAGAAGTAAAATGAAATGATCTTTTTTTTTCTTTCTATTTGGCCTAATAAGATCTCCATATTTTTAAATTACCATCTCTTTGCATGCGTTCTCTGTAGAGCTGCCAGTCAACGTCAAATGAGGTGTATAAATCAAAACTCTGGTTATGTTCTGATAGCATTATATAGACTGGCAGAAAAACACAGGTGAACAAGTGTCACATCTACATGAGATTTTTTTCTCCCCTTTTAAATTGAGACATCTGTCTAATCTCAGTACTTCCCAGTAAATGAATATAGGCACCTCAGAAGCTTATCTAAGCTTGATGTTAAAGAAAAACATTTCTATGGGCACATTTGTACCTGTCAGCACTTGCTGTAGAGATCTCTCTCTATATATATTAATGTGAGTGACATCAGAATAGTTAAAATTATTGTTAGTGTTAACACTGCTTTAGCACCCATTTTGCCCTATTTTGAAAAGGAGACTTTCCATGAACCCGAATGCAAGTGGGTATTGGATCATTTTTCAGAAACTTTGTGGAAACCAGGGAAGGACAAAGTCAAAGAGAAGGAAAGTCAGCTATGCACGTCGCAGGGGATTATGGATGTATACATCTATCTATATGCCAGACTGATAAGCCTTCTCTGAGCTGTTTTTGCAAGGCAGTCATTTAATGTTGAACAAAAGTACAGCTGAGACTTTCTTTTCCCCACATCTAGCCACATCTGCACTTGAGTGAAATGCCTTATGTGTAAACCAAGCCCACTCAAAGACACCTCAACCTTGACATTTTGTTTTCTTTTGCAGAACTCTGTTTCTTTACAGCACCACTTGCCTGACATGCTCCCACGTGAAGCAGAGTTATCAGAATAATAATTAACAGGCTCTCATTAATTTAGGATCAAACAATACCCCCTAATGAAGCAGGGACCAGCCAATGTGATCCCTTAAAGTGAGGCGTATGCTTTTCTTACACCTCGTGGCATCTAATCTGCCGTAACCATTAGGCACCGAGCTGACCGTAAAGGCCTGTGTAACATTGAGTCAAGGACAGTTAATGGATGCCGGAGCACAAACAAGAGTGCTCCAAGCATGTCAGTCAAGACTAACCTGAGGCAAAAACATCAAAATGCAGGTTGGAGTTTTGACATTCCTGCAGGCTCTGTACGCCTCGCCAGTGAATTTTTAAAGTCAATATCCCCCTCCTGCTCGCAAACACTTTCTATCTGATGAGTAGCAGTAATGTGGATCTGATTGAACTTTGACTAAAGTATTACTTAAAAGGCAGCTTTGAATGCATATGCGTGTGTGTGTTGTTTTTTTTTTTTTTTTAATAAATGTCTGTGATAACAATAAAGACAGTTTACACAGATTATCACAGGCTGTGTCTTTAGACTTCAAGGTTATATGATTAGGAAATTAGAAAAGAGATGAGATTAGAAAAACCACAGAACATTTTGAAAAAGAAAGCTTTTTACAAATTATCTGTGTACTGAATTTGCACAGAATCTGATAGATAAATCTTCTCATATTTGGAAATGGATAAATGCTGCAATGTAAATAGAAGGAACCAGCTTGGGAGCACACATCTGGCAAAAGTTCAAAAAGCATGTTAAGTATTCTAATTTGTTTAAAGCTTACTTATAAAAAAATGCATATTGTGATATAAAATGTAATGACTTCTGCATGGAAATGTAATGAGCAATAATAATTGCTCTGGATGAGCATAGCACACAATGTTAGAAAGTGCAGTCCCTTTGCTTTCAGATTTCACATTAAGCCTTTATTTTCTCCTTCCCCTTTGCACAGTGGAGTGAAATCGTTAAGGCAAATCAACACAAAATTTAAGCCAAGATCATTCCTAGTATTGGGCACTACACAGGAGCATATAGGGTGCCATAAAATTGGGGTGGTGGCAGCAATAAGCAGACTTCCTATTACTGGAAAAGACGATATGCTTTCAAGGGGAAATTGTATTAGTTGAGGTGGTACATTATTATTTAGAAGTCCTGACCAAAATTTCCAAGCAAGCTATAAAACTTGATTAATTTAGGAAGCCAACATTTTCATGCATTCTTTGAAGAATTTCTGATACTGCGCTTATGGTGAACATTTTGATGGGGGTCATTTTGCTATTAGAGCACATCAGTGGGTGAGCCGTTTGATGTGTTTTTCATTTGTCTTGTGACCTTTCACTTGGCACTGTCCTGTTGTTTCTTTGGTTGTAACTTTTTTAACCTTTTAATTTTTTCCTGGACTTGAGATCATGTGTATTCCAGGGACACAGCAGTACAAATATTTTGCATTAACTGCACACACCTTGGGCATTTTTTTTTTTCCTTTGGTTCTTCGCTTCATGTAGCATTACTATGTCCTATTAAACTGTTGTATTTCAGCTCAGAGATGGCTGCATTCATCAGTGGAGAAACTCTTACCTCAGAAGTATAGGGCTAGTTAAAAGCTCACATTTCTCTGTGTCTTTTGGGAATGCACTGTGGTATACAAATAAATGGGTAATAAATCTCCAAATATTTCTTTTACATAAAAAGAAGAAAAAAAGAAAAGATGGAAAGTCTTTAGCTAAACCTGTATGTACTGTGATCTCTTCTCTGTGAAGAACATTTATTTGATGCTGATTCTTTTTTTTTTGTTTTAACACTTTATTTCAGCCTGTTTACACCCAACCTTAATCAGATCTCTGTACCAGAGCAAAATGCTCATTTTTCACATTCTTTTTCTTTAAAAAGGGCTCTCTGATAACAATAAAGACATTTTTGTTTAAAAAAAAAAATTAACATTTTGTGATAACAATAAAGAGCATTTTCACAGATTATCACAGCCCATTATGTTTCCAATGAATTCTTTTTCCTGACCAAGGACCTGTAGTGCAATGAAGAAATAGAAATCAAATTTTCAAATCCCAACAGCAGTTTTCTATAACATCATGTTTTTCTCTCTTTCATGTAACTTAGCATAGTCTAATGATCTCATGGTAATGTCATGGCAACTCTGTGGAGCAGAGACCATATTAAGATGTCATTCTGATGGTAAAATGATGGCAATTCAAGCCTGCAGAGAATTTATGACAAGCAATGGCAAAACAAACTCAATACAAGTCTATAAAGAGCACATTATCATGTCAAGAGAACAGTATAATCTAATAGATCTTTTCTGCCTCTAACTTCTGTGAAAGCAGTGTTGATACCTGCCTAAGAGAAGTGCAGCTTGAGCCAGCAGCAAAATGAAATCAGTATCTGCCCTCACCTCCTCTCCCAAGTATTGTTTATGAGCTGCAACACTGCCTGAGCATATTAAACTGCACTAAGCCTTTTTATCTAAGATTTGTTCACAATGAGTATCTTTGCCTTTCATCACCTAATTAAAAGAGAAAGAAAGCACCAGAAAAATGCAATGCCTGCAAAGTGTGCAGTAGGGAAATACAATCCTAGCCTTGAGCCTGTTTTGCCATTGCTCTGGGGTAATGCCAGTCTCCAAGATGCCAGCTGGTCCAGCAAGCAGTCTCCAAGCCCCAGGGGTGGGTAGGAGGTCGGGGCATCCCTCTTGGCTCCATTCACAATGCCAGGGAAGGGCAGCATCCTCCCATGCTCCTGCTTCACAGACCCCCGGATGATGCAAGGGGACTAGGATGGCAGCAGTCCCAGCAAGAGCAGGTCCCCAGACTGTGACTGTGACAAGGAGACAGTGGCACCTGGGAGCATTGGTGACCTGACTACGCAGCCCTGCTATGGCCAGAGGAGATGCCAGCTTGAATCCCTGCCGTATGATCCAGTTCGGCACAAGACTCAGCCATATGGGTCACTATGATCTGATTAAATTAAGGATGCTAGAAAAGCCTTAAACCTGAATTTCCTATTTTAATTTGAATGTTACTTTTTTATGCTTAGTTAATAGTCATAATCATGTAGAGTGTGCTAGTCCATTACCACTATGTTAATGGCCAGCTAATACTCAGAAGCCCTTGGCATTGCCTTGGGGCTTGAATTCCCAGATGGTCATTAACTACCTAATAAAAGACCACCACATCATCCATAATTACTTAACATCTTGTACTTGAAAACATATTAAACAAAGTGAGCTTTTAAATATTTAGAACTAAATTACATTAAATAAATGTTATACTTGGTAAATAAATTCAGAGGTGGGGATGTACTATATGGAATTAAAATCTTGCTGCTGCTTCCTCATGACTCAATTGGTTCAGCATGGAAAATGAAAACATTCAGCCCATTTGAAGAGGGTCATTTTGATTAATTTCTGGCTAATGCTGCTCTTTGATACTAAGGGATGTGTGACAGCAAGGTGTTGCTTTTGCTTTTCATATTTGGTACGTTAATTAAAGTTATAAGGAAAATCTCTGCATGTGCTGGTATCTGTTCAGGCTGAGCATTAAAATGATGAAGTTTGTGCTGAGTTTCTAAGGATGTTTCTTGTTTTATGGGGTAACAGTGAGCTGTTGAAACTATCCTTTAGACTTTCTTTGCCTACAGTCAGCAGCTCTAATCACTGGTTTTGCTTGTATTAATTCTTGCTTCTGGTTTTAATGGTTAAATTATAATTATTTTTTTGATCAGACAAGAGCTGTATATACTGAAGAGCCAGACCTACAGACAAATTAACAAGTGTGAGTCTTCAATCAGTAAAACCAATAAGATCAGACATGCCTCAACACTGCTTAATTTCCCAAGCATTGGCAAGAAGCACATCTGTACACCTGAAGCTGGGCTGAGGGGGAGGACTCATTTGGTGTTGGCCTGGAGATAGACTGTGAGCTCAGTGGGATTTGGATCTAGGACCTTGAGGTGAAAGGCTGTGTTGCCCTACCTCTCCCTGAGCTGTGGGGTTCCCCTCTGAGCACAGTCATTTGTTAATTGTCTTTTGAAGTTAATGGCAGGATGTGCCTCCCTGTCTGTATTTTTATTGGCTTCATAATTTCTCATTGAATACTTTGAGGCCTCTGAGAGAAACACAGGTAGATTTGCTATAGTAGAAGCTGCTTTTCCAGGAGGTGTTTGACATTTTACATAGATCCTAGGCCTTGGATCCATTATGGGGGAAAAATCAGAGTTTGGGATATGTCAGGCTTCTGCATGTATGTTATGGATATAGCTGTCCTAGGAGTGTAATCAGTTATCCTGTGTTTTTTAACACAAGCTAAGAAGAGTTTAGCAGGCACAGAAAGTGAGGCTTTTACAGTTCCTGAAGGAGATGGGCACTCCATATCTCTTTGCTCTGGCAGTACGGGGTAGAGCTTTCCCCTTCGGTGTGCCAGTCCCTTACAGAATGCCAGGGAGCTTACAGAGAGAGCACATCAGGGATGAATGTCCTGGAGGCATGTACTCTACTGCATGATCCAGACCTCAGAGAGCTCTTTCTTTCTGCTTAAATGCGCTCAAACCCAGGGGTTAATCCACAAAAGCATGCTCTGATTTCCAGTGTAACTCACTCAGCCAGTCCCAGTTGGATCTGGGAAAACTGCTGGACTCCCAGACCATGTTTCTTCCTCCAGGTGTCCAGATAAGCATTTAAATTCCAACTTCAGCCACCAACTGACAGATTTCTGGAAACACTGGCATCTCAAAGAGAGTTAAATGTTGAACCTGCTGGGGAGTTTTTTGAGAAATACATTAATTTCTCCCCTATAGCAATGGTGTTGAAATTATTCTGGAAATCTGCTAATTCATTTTAAAGCTATAGGCCCATGCTTTTCCAAAGGGAAGAGAAAAACTTTACCAATGACAACATGTGGCTCCAAAAGAAATATAAATCTTTGTACTTGCTACATCCATATAATTTACCACTGAAAGGAAACATGCTTTTGTCACCGAGAAGGATACCTCCAACCAAGAGTGTTCTTCTGTCAATCTGCTATCCAATATGCCTATTGAAAGAATACTTCTAACAGAAATCAAAGGGAAAAACATTTTACCATTTATTTCCACCAGGCATACTTTTACATGCACTCCAAGAATCACACTGGACTGAAACATGCTGTTCATTTCCTGAAGTAAAGAAAAAATTTAGGACAGTGAACACAGGACTTTGCTTTCCCCTATTTTTTTCAATGAATCTTTCTCATGTGAATGCATAACCAAAAATTCTTCTAAGAAGAAAGTTGGGAAGGCAGAGGGCATTCAAGCACAAAGGGCACACTACAAGCAACTCCTAAGTAATTTCCAAGCTATGGCAAGAATCTGCAGAAGTGTTATTGAAATCAAGGACATTTCTATGTAAAATTTGATACAATAGGAATCTCTGTTTACTAGTGGTGTGTACTTCACACGTGGATTCAGCAGCAGGAGCCAAAACAGTGCTGCAGAATACAGAAAGCCAAATTTCCCTACAGAAAAGAGGGTTAATTTTTTTTTTAAAAAGTGTTGATGCTGACTCAGATGTGCAGTTCAGGAAACTGAGGCACAGACCAGGTGGCTTGTCACAGGTATTTTGCTGTCCTTTCTCTGGCCTGAGAATCACACAGCAATGACTTATCCTCGAGGATCTTAACTGGATTTCATGTTTCAGGGTGTGTTATCTCCTGGCCACTGGTGTTTACTTGTTAAGCAATGGATGTTCATCTGACTGTTCATCTTCATTGATGAAATTCCAGCAGAAGAGCTGTTTCTACACTGGGACAATTATGAAGCCATGTGCTATTCCATGCCAGCGGAGGGCAGGACCCGCAGTGCCGGCCGATGGCCTGGTGACCGCCTTTTAGACAATGGCACCAGGGTCACCCAAAACTTTGGGCTGCATGGGACAAGCCATGCACCTGGACAGCTCCGACATCAGGGTTGTTTATGCTGATGTTTCTCATGGGATTGCCCCAGCAAGAGACTTTTCCTTTTCCCGGTAGACCTTGGGGTATGAATTCAGGATTCCCCAAACTTGTCCTTATTTCTGCCCAGGTGTATACCGCATTTTGCTGCTTATTTTCGTTGCCTTGGAGCACGCTTCTGATGCTGCTAATCTGCTGTTTAGAAAGGATGGATCCTGTTTCTTAGAGGATACAGACTGTGGATAGGACTGTATGGATTAGCACCAAAGTAGAGATTTTATTTTTTTAGGTAGGTAAAATTTATTTTTTTTAGATATGGAGAACTGACATTCAATTTCAAAAGACTGTTTCTATTTGCAATCATTCCTCAAGCCATTGCTACAGATTTTGCAGCCTTGTTCTTAGCTGTGGAGATCCCTGAACAAGTTAATTGCCCACCATCAGCATTCATCTTTCTTCTTTAGCCGACTGTAAGTATCAGAAAATCTCACTTATTGTGCTAGACTTTAACTTCACAAATTGAGATGACTTGTCACTTGATTCTCCAGATGACACTCTGGGTATGAATAATACTATGCTGTATTTATTACAGCTATTCTAAAAGGGCTCTTCGTTGCCCCCAGTGAAGTGCAAGAAGCAGAGAACATCCATGGCATTTTTTCATTTCTCAAAAAAGTCTTGGCTATTTCCAGGTTTTGATCACTATCATTTTAACTTTAGACTTTTATTAAAAGCGTTTTGAGTTTGACACAATTGTAGTGGCAGATAGAGTGGGTAGATAAATGTACCTTCTGAATAGGCTTAATACCAAAAGTGGCTAAAAGGAATGGCAAGGTATTTCACCTATGAAAATTTCCCATCCAGAAGATTTGCCACTTACTGCTGATAATCCTTTTAACCTCAAACGGTCAAAAGGTGAAAATGATTGAGGTACCTTTTGCTATGAATATTTCACGAGCTGCATATCCCTTTTTCACTGAGATCTATGTGCTGACTGAGGGCTTCTTCAGGATGAGTCCTTAGTTGACTGATGAATACAAAACACCTTTTGAACAAAAGGCATTCAAGATTAGTAGAAGACAAGACAGCCTACTTTGGTTTCTGTGAGCAGTACCTGGAGTATCAATGGAGATAAAACACTGAGTGACAGGCAACTGAAATACAGACTAACACCATATATTGTTCTCCTATTGATTGGGGAAATAATGAGAAAGTTAGCAAGTCACAGTAATGTCACAGACAGTGATGAACTTTGCAGAAATCAAGGACCAAAAAGAAACATGAAACAAGGAGCAAAATGAAGATAATATTTGGTTACAGTACAGTTCTCAAATTGTAGTGAAACACATCCCTTCGCCTTTGAGTATGCTCGGTTTTTAAAGCGAAGACAATGAGAAGAAATTGCTGGCTGAAACAATATAGCTATTTTATTTTACTCCAGCCAGTAATGTGAACTTCTTGGAAGACATCTTCTTTCACCACACTATTGCGGCTGGGAACATTTAGAGGCTATGAACCAAAATTATCCTCTCTATGCATAAGCTTTCTAGTGTCATATCCTGCAAGGTATTGTGGTAATTGAAGACATTCAGCACCAAGAATTGAGTATTGTTTCACTACAGCATTGAGATGAAAAAGCCAATCCCTTTGAAGAGGCTTCTCATTCAAAAGAGAAGCAGAACCTTAGCAAAACATATCTGGAGAAAGTTATTTCTTTCACACGTAAACAACATTTGGAAAGCTTTCAGCTCATTTAGCTCTGTAAGGCAGAAGACTCTGCCCCGGCCAGGGGGTTCCCAGCTCAGCCCGAGATGTGGGGGCTCCCAGCTTCTCCCACAGCACGGGGCAAGGATCTTGTGTGCCAGCACCAATTGCCTTTCCCGTGTGCTGAGTCAAAGCCAGGCCACTGAAAATAACCACAATGGCAACAAAAAAAAGCTGCCCCACCTGGGACTCTTTTACTTAGATAATAAGTATATGAATAGGGCTGTCTTTTCCTCACTTGAACAGTATAGAGCCTATGTCAGTCACAAATACTGTTCCATTTGAAACAAGGGAAAAAATGCCCATGGATGAAATTCCTCTACTTAAAATGAGGCATCCTAATTTTAAATAAAGATAAAATTGAATTGTGCTTCTCATCTACTTTTCAAACTGTTTATTCTTATTGTTCTCAGGAGCTTGTCTTTTTCCTAGCTGAGAGTTCCTCTAAAAATATCCCTAAGGGTTATATTTTTAGGTGTAATCTTTAAGAGTCAGGAATAACCATGTCACCCTAATGCAGGACACATTTCAACAGCTTCTTCATCACAACCACAAACATTTCAGATGGATTTAAGACCTACAGGGATGCAGCATCTACTTTCAATGGGATTTCAGCACCCACTTTTTCAGTCTTCCACAAAAGCCGTAGCCCTGTGAACCAGAGCTTAGGTAAGGAAAGGTCAGGGTAAGGTGCAGGCTGCGTTTGCCCAGGTCCTCCCTCCCCAGCTGTCCCCAGAGTCCCCAGTGAGGTTCTGCCTGATCCATGCAGCTTGCAGGTGCTTTCAGGTCCCTTAGTTTAGACAAAACCGCATCTCTTTTTGAAGAGGTTCAGGTCAAGACTTCGACCTCCATTTCTTGGCTTGCTTTTGTGATATAAAGAAATCAAATTATTTGTTATGTTTGCATTATGCTGGAACATAGGAATGCCATGGTATCTGGCCTGGTAACACAGGATTAATTTAGACATTCAGACTGCAGTGCTCTTCAGTCTGAAAATGTAACAAACGTGGCAATTAAGCTTTGTTAGGTCTACTCAGCTATCTGGTTGTATCTGTGAAGCTATTTCCACAAATTCCAGGCTGAAGCCTGGAATGGGACAGCACAGGGTGTGAAACAGAGCATTTGTTCCTTTTCCAGGATCAGGATGCATTTGCTATTCCAAGCAAAGAGCTGGAAGAGCAGCCCTCAGACCTTTTCTGCAGATGGGCGCTGGAGGTGTGCGAGCCATATAATCAAGGTAATAAATACATGCTCCCAAGATTGCCCCTTAACATGCAATTTTAGGCAGCTCATCCAGGAGTGATTGCCCCCAGACTCCTGTGCACCCTCATGTTCCACAAAAGCTGGAATTCCTCTCCTAAACATGATAAGAAACACCTACTCATGCTTTATCTTCAGCATGCTTCACCTTCCACACTATGACCAGCGATGCTATTAAAGCATAATCCCTGGTCATGAAGGCAAGATACTCAATTTCTGCAAGACACCCAGTTCCTACAAGATGCTCTCTTTCCTGCAGGCAGTCATGAGGGA
Organism: Donacobius atricapilla; assembly: GCA_013397315.1. Classification (NCBI taxonomy): domain Eukaryota; kingdom Metazoa; phylum Chordata; class Aves; order Passeriformes; family Mimidae; genus Donacobius; species Donacobius atricapilla. The sequence continues at coordinate 960,349 of WBMY01014432.1, forward strand.
GTTCAGGAGGGAATTTGCAGCTTATCTGTTCTCCCTTGAGTAAGACCCAGCCAGATTCTGCAGCTGTAGCAGAGCAGAAAAATCTGAGGATGGCCACAAGACACAGTCCTTTGCTGCTTACGAGGAGCACAGAGCGCACAGAAGCAAAGGCCATTCTGCTTTGGTCTTACCACAAGCCATACACTGTAAACTGCCTTTTAAAAGGAAGAATTGTCTTGCCTTTAATGGGAAGTCTATTCAGCCATCAATTTGTTAATAAAAAGGTGAAATAAATGACAAATAATCCCTTGTAAAATAATGTCCTTGTGTTCAGGTTCAGGTTTGCTGGCTACCAAACATTTGCTACTCATTTTCTGCCCCTCTATTAACAGATAAGAGAAAAGAAGGGGAATTTGTTACTTAATGTCGGATATGCATCTCATGCCATCAGATTACATCAGGTTCATCAAGTCATGCTTATATAACTTGATTTTAATTTATGGGTTTTATTGTTGGCAGGTTTCTGAGATTATGATTTGATTGAACGTCTGTTGAATGTCTGTAAAATATCAGTTAGTTTGTAAATGGACTCTAATGGATTATGCTGCTTGAATCTTTTCTTACTGAGCTGTTCACCTTTGCATGGTATAGTAGACAAGTCACATCTTGCTTTGACTGCACGCAGCATCAACTGTAATAACTATATGTCAGAGGCTGTAGCACTGAAGATACAATCTGCTTAAAATCACTGTACATGTGTCCAAGGAGAAATGCTTAGTGTCCAGGACAGCTCCAACAGAACGACTAACTCCTGTATGTCGTTTTCTAAATGCTTTCATTTTTCTACTTTATGATCTACATTATTTATCACAGGAGGTTTCTTTGACACCAAAACTTTTAAAATATCTTTTAAGATCATATATATATGTTGTTTCTATCAAGATGGGCTGCCTAGGAAAAAAGCTGGCACTAGAAAACCACTTTGGCTTCCTCTTACCTGGGGTGGCTACTGGAAGCTGGACCCTGGTGTAAACAAGACAGGAGATCTCCGGGGGTCCCTGGAAGATGAAGGTGCCCTGCTTGCTCTGGTACAACCCTGGAAGAGCTGCTCCAAGGCAATCCAGTTTTAACCCCGGTGTGAAGCTTTGTGCTGTCTGGTTCTGCTGCTGCCAGTCCTTCAAGTTGTTCACTCAGCTGCCCTGAACCTCTATTTTTTTTTCAGCAGAAGTAGAGAGATGAGTGTGATTAAACAGCAGTAGAGAGCTCTTCTGCTACCACAAGAAAATCACTCCATTTTGTGGCAGTTTCAAGCCCGCATAACCTGATGTGTTTCACGTCACACCTTGCAGCAGACACTGCCCACAAGCACAGTGATCAATTTGCCCTCATCTTGTCCTCAGTGTGACATCATTTGGCATTGTCTGGCCCAATAGGACTCATTTTTCCTGGGTGTGGGATATGGAGACCCAACAACATGGACGGAATTGGCATGACACATCCCAAGTTCTGGCTACAGGCAAGATGTGGTGCAGAACGAGTAGTTGGCAAGGAATTGACAATTTGCAGGGAAGGCACTTTGTTGAACAAGACGATGAGCAGGACATTGCAGTGTCACTGGCTGAGCTGGAGGAAGACTCCTCAGTTCAAATGTGGGCTTTGGGGAAAGCCAGCACCTCTCTCCAGCTGCAGAGACTTTTTCTCATTGCATCTTGAGCATTAGCTGCTCCTCAGTGATATCCCAGGATATCCTCCTCCCAGGACGATATGGCACAACTCAGGGCAAAGCAGTGACACCATCAACCTACAGAATGGTTCCCCATATGTTTTTGTGCTTGCCCTGACTTCTCGATGCCACAACAGATGCCAGTGGGCCAGAGATGGCACCTGGGGCTCAGCGCAGTGTGGGGTCATCATCTGCATGGCCCTTTTCCTTCTGCCGCCCTTCTGCACTAGCATCGGGAAGCTGGAAAGCAGCAGAGAAATCCCTGTGCTGGCTGGCAGGACGTGGCTATTGTGTGACTCTGGGCAGGCGGTGAGAAGAGGGCATCACCTTGGACTGCCTAGAGGAGAAGGTAAAGGGAAGAGCAACAAATTGCAGAATTTAAGCAAAATTGAGATCCTTGCTGCTAAGCTTTCCCTGTCCCCAGAGCCTCCTCAGCACACAACAGCCAGAAAAAGCTGCAGCAACATCCAGTAATTTTCACACAGGCTGAACTGTCTCTTAGCAAAGCATCAGTCTGTGTCCAGCCCCTCAAGTTTCATGCATTATAAGTGGTACAAACAAAGCAACTTTGTCACTTACAATTTTACAAGAAATTTGCCTCCATTACTTTTGACCAAGAGTTTCTATTGGTATTTGTAACATTGTCTGCTTATGTATAGACAAAGACAAAATTAGAAAAAATAGCTGGCACCTCTTTTGGTGTCTGTGACTGGCCTGTAGTAGGGACCTCCTATCTTTCTCTAGGAGAAGATGTGCTGGGGGGTCTGAAAGGAAGCAGCAGAGCCCCAGAGCTCCAGGGAAACACTGAAACTCCTGTCCGAGAGGATTATTATTTATACTGCTGGACAGTTTTCTTCTGTGAAACAACTGGAAATGATTTACCCCACAAATGTCTGGCTGTTGGCTGGGTAAGTAGCCAGCAAACACAAGAGGAATCAGACCATGCCAGACTCAGCTAGCTGTACACGATCCATCGCTGATCCATCTGCAGCATATGATAGTCGCTGGTTTCTCTGCTCCAGACTGGTAGGGAGAGAGGTACTTGAAGAAATGGGAAGCTGAGTCTCCACAGCTGAGTGGTTTCCTAGCTTTGTGTCAACATTGTGTGCCTTCTGGCTGCTCAAATGCTCCTAAACCAGAGCCCCACCACATTTATACCACTGTAATTTAATACATTTATTTATTGGGTTAGAAGCTTTGTAGAAAATTCAGCTTTTTCCCACTGCTATATACAATAATCTAAAATAACATGTCTTGGACAGCCTACTGAGCAGTGCCTCAGTGTAAGTAAAGAACCTCCAGAGACATGTCCTGCTTCTTGACCATCCTCCCTCCCTCATGGGGGTTTGTGGGTATACACATCAAACTGTGGGTACAGAGAGGTATCCTGAGAGCTTGTTCTGCTTTAATGTATGCTTTGTTTTGAAGAAAATAAATGTCTGTCTCTGCCTAGAGGCCTGGATAGGGTGCATTTTGTAACCTGAAACTCAGCCTTGGAGGTACCACACCACTTAGTGATGCTCTAAGAGCAAAGTAGATCATTCAGATAAGAGAGATCTCAGTGGAAATGAACTGCCCTGGCATAAAGCTACCGTAACTCAGGGGGCTATCTATAGTTTAGGCTTAAGTGTACTCCATGCTGGTTGTGTGCTGCTCAGACTTGAAAGGTGTTGGGATTAGAGCTCTGCTGTACATCCACATCAGAAGGTGAGGATCATTAGAGTAACGCTCTCCTATAAAACAGTGATGCAGGTCAAGGTGATCAAGGCTTTTACCCATTCTCTGAAAACCATATACGTCAAAGTTGTTCTATAAAATTTATCAGCTTTGATTCCCTTCACTTCCCTTACCTTCTTATATGTTCTATAGGTGGGGGTTTCTAGGTTTTCAAATTTTTAAATTTTTTTCCCACTACAGATACAAGTATTTTTTCATTCTGTTCCTGAGCTTCCCTTGATGTAAAATGAGACTAATGATCCTTACTTGCTAGGAGACCTACTGAAGAAAGTACTTTTCCAGAGTGAGGGAGTATAGCAGGGCCATTTAACCCTGGGTTCCAGTAGGGACCATCTTGGCAGCATTTTCTGCTGCCACTATCTGTAGCCATCAGGGAAGTCCTGTTGTCTATCACAGGGTCTGGCCACACAGCTCCCACTCAGAAAACTTTCCTTGGACTTCATCAGGACTGCTGATGTGTCAAGATAACACAAGATTGGAGTTTCCGTCTAGAAGGCGCACCCTGGGCCTCATCTCTGATGAGCTGCTCTCAGGTGCTACGGTCTGAAATGCAACCTGGAAAAATTAGAGCAGCAGAAAGTTGATCTGTGATTGCGCCTCATGCCAATATTGTATCATTTTGAAATCTTTGATGTTTTTGGAGTCAGTCACGACTCAGGTTGGTGAGTGTAGAGCCAGGCTCACAGTTCAATCACACCACCTTCCCTCTCCGTATTTGTGCTGTGCTCATTACACAGAGCGAAATCAATTAATTCTAACAGAGGAGTAGGTTCCTGGCCTGTCTATAAGTCACTGGGTACATAATTGTTCTGTTGCTTACATTAACATCTTAGCACATGATTAGCACTCTTTGGGATTCCTGAGCACTGGGGGCTGCTCCGCTCCCTGCACGGGAGGTTCTGCTGTGGGCTCTCCTCTTGCCACCTGCTGTGGCACCAGTGCTACATGCAATTAAAGGCCTCCCATGGCTGAAGCCTTCACATGGACTCAGAGACCTAAAAACATGCCTTTCCCTTGATTAGGCAGCTTTAAACCAAATAGGATTAAGGAGAGAGATACCACCACAGAGGGGGACATAATATGGGCACCTCACTGAAGTAGTGGGGAAGGAGGGGAGAACAACAACAACATCTGGCTGAGAAATTCACCCACTATTTTTAAAAAAGGTTTAAAAATGTAGAAAAACATCTCCTTCTAAAATTATATTTGGACTATTGAAGACACACATCTTTAAATTTCAAGTTTGAAAAACCTATGATCCCCCAAACCAAAATCTTTGAGGCACTGGAAATCAAAGAGAAGTTAGTTATGGCTTGTGAGCTTTTTGTCTGCAGAAACAAAGAATTCATGGTCAAAAAACAAGCAGCTCAGAATCCCCCCCTTTTTAACAAAGAAAAGTCTTTTCTTATGACTATTCTTGCTGGATTAGGAAACCGAAAAAAAAAATCAAACAGGCAACAAATAATTTTACCATTACCAGGTAATATGTGTTAATTGCTCAGTTTATATACTCTGAATGACATACCATTAGAGACTGTGTATGCATTGTAACTAGAGCATTAATAAATTTAAAATGTGCCTATTAGGATGACAGCTTTGGAGGTGCAAAGGAATAACAGTTATCACTTGGCAGAAGCAGATCTCACCCCATCTGCCGAGACTTTGCATACATTTTCAGCTTCCTGAGCAATGATTAGGGCTGTCAGAACCTCTTTAACCTTCTAACTGCTGGTCCCAACTGGCCTTAATTAGAGACTAATGAATTCAGAAGATGCAGGCCGTGAGGAAAACTGCCTTGACAGTTTGTGTACAAATTAAGCACCAATTACTTCATGCATCTTTTGCATTGCTGATACAAGTCTCTGTTATTATTTTTGAATATGGTCATTTTAGCATAAACCGAGAACTTTGCTAATGTATTTTGTCATTTTTATGGCTCATCATAAAAAAAAAAAAAAAAAAGAAAGAAAGAATACCAGGAGGGTCATGAATATGTGAAATAAACTACTGTAGATGATAAAAAGAAATTCATTTTCCTCTGGGGAATATCTTCCAACATTTTTCCCCCTAATATAATATTATTATTATGATTAGTCACATAATGATTGCAATTTAAGAAACAGGCGTAACATGGTCCTCTGAATATTTTTATTAGTAATATAGCTGCTATTATTAGCACAAGAAGGAAAACAAAGATACAGGTAAGTGTCTTTTGGTTCTGGGATCTCAGAAAAACTTCTACATCCACACATGCTAGCAGAAGGTTGCTGACACTGTTATGATAAGTAACAGGAGCACAGGGTGCCATAGCTGTATAGTGAAGTAGTTCTAGTAGTTTAAATCACCACAGTTTCTCCCTCTTATTCCACATCTAGAAGATGTGAGAGGTTCAACATATTATTTTTTTGAAAATGACCCCTAAGCCCAGTGAAGTTGCACACCTGCCATTACATTAACTTACTTGTGACCAGACAAGGTAGAGGAATGTTTACCACATTGTCCCATAAATGTTGCTTAGAGAAAGTCTGAATAACTCCCAATCCTGCTGCTCCTGAATAAATGTGAGTTTACTGAAAAGACTATGGTTCAGTGCAGAATGTGTGTGAGATAGGCAACCCTCCAAGCAGACACACAGCAATTCCTTCACTGGCCTGTTACCTCTTTCAATTTGGACTGCTACATCTTCTAATTTCTCCTAATTACCATCATGTTCCCCATTGCATTTAGTGAAATTCATCACTGCTGTGCAAACCAAGAGTACTTCTAACCCTTCCACAAAACTCTCTTGGCTGTGCTGCTGCAGAAATTGAGGTCAGATCAGCCTCCTCCCTGAGCATCTCCTGTCCCTGCTTTCCCTGTCGCTGGAAGGAGGGAGCCTCCCCAGAGGCTCTGTGGGAGGAAAGCCAAAGAGAAGCAGAGGGATGGAAGAATTAACAGCACATAGTGAAATTTGGCCACTCACATACCAGGTTAGACTGTAGGATGTTTGCTTTGTAATCTGTGGCTGTACAGAACTGAAGAAAAGCACCAGCAGGACAGACTTCAAACACTGAAATTCTCTATGTGAAGAAAAGAGGGACAGTTCTACCCCCCTGATAAAACCTCTCCCCAGACGAGATGGGGATGCTTAAAGCAAACATGAAAACACAAAGCCATACTCTCAGTAGCAAACCACAAAGCCAACACCTGTGGGTCTTGAAACTAAGTTAAATAAAACCCCACTTAATACTGCTCTTGAAGTTTTGCCTTTGTCCCCACAATCCCATGGACACCCTCTCGGCCCAATCTCTATACCATGTAAGACCATCCTCCACATAGCTTTCTCTTACATTCCATCAACAATAATTTTAAATTTCTCTAATGAAAATGACCTAATGATCTCATATGACCTTTCCCACACTGTTCTATCACTAAGGGTTATTTTCTGTTGATAATCCAAGGATTTCCTGATTGCATTTATATCAGTACAGCATGTAAAAGAATGTAAATCCAACATGCTTTTACATGTATGACAGCGTCCATTATTTTCCTTTTAAAATGTATCCTTTTATGAGCTGCCATTGAACTCAAAGACCTCAGTAAATTTGTTTTTATCTGTTTTCATCAATCAGTCTTCAATCTGGCTTCTGCCCCAGAGAACCAGGTCTATGCTCCAGCTTTGGAGCTTGCAAGGTTGTGATTCCCTGCACCAAGACACACTGTGACTGCGAGGTTTTTCATTGAAAACCATGTTCAGCGATGATGAGCTGACCCCTACAAGTTTTCTGAGATACATCTAAGGTTTTGGTTTGGATTTGTCCCTAACCTGATATAGATTTTTCTTAAACTGGTTTGTTACATTAATGGTCTTTCTGTTTCCATTGTAATTTCCCTTGTTTTTTTGCCAGTTCTGGTCACCCTTTCCCAGTGTTTAATAACAACATCTTCTCCTTCAGCAACACTTACACATGGAATGAGTGCAGATCTGACAGTGTCATCTGCGTTATCATTATACTTTGTATGGCTCCCTTCTGTTTGTCACAGCTCCTAAACCTCGGGATAGAGAGGGGACTCAGAAGTAAAAAGAGGAAAGGGGCACGGCCCTTTCGGCTGACCCAGAGCCCTGGCAGGTGATGAAGATGTGGTGGCTTTGACATAGATCCTGCAGAAGGGAGTTTCACTTTGGCGCAGAAGGCCGAAGTGTGCTGAGTAAAAAGGCGAAGAACACCCACACACACGCACGCACACTCGTGTGTGCATACACCCATCTGTTGTGTTTGCGCCTACACGCATTTGTGCAGGCATCCCACGCCCCTGCAGCTGGGCCGTAATGACACCACAGGACTCTGCCACTGTCTGGGCCAGAGCTGCTTGCAGCAGGGCTCTTCAGCCAGCCTGTATTTGGAAAGCATAAAACCACTGAGGCAGAATCCCCTGTTCCCAAGGAGGCGTAGGATTTCTGTGGGGCAGTGATTTAAGCTGTGGCATCTGGTGCATGGCCTTGTCACATCGTGATTTTTTGGTTGCCTGTAACTTCTCACTCTCCCTTTGGATATTGTTTTGTGATCACACCACTCCCCACCTGAGCTTCTCCAGCTTCAGGTTTTGTCCTCACTACTCACTGTCACCATACTGCTGCACCTCTCTGTGGTAATGGCACTAAGCACACACTCGCCTCTGAGGCACCCAGCCAAACCAGAACACCTTTCCCTGAATTTAGGAAAGGTGCCCAAAGTACCGACTTTTCATTTCTTTTTACTGAGTAAAGCAGTCGACTTTTTCAGGTGAATATATGGGTTTCAGTTCTGTCTTCAAGTTTCATTCTTTCACCTGGGTAGTCGAGTTAGTTCATCTACCCCGCTAGAGAAGCTGAAAAGAAAAAAAACCCCAACCAAANGAGGCAAGAAGAATTAAATTAACAGCAAATTCAAAATCATGGAATAGTTAGCAGTCGCCTCATAGAAGACATTTATATTTAACTACTGTACACGGAACCAAAGCCTCCCCTGCAAAAAAAAGCACTCTACGTATAAAAATTTAAAACCACATTGATAACCCATCTGGCATCCTCCTAATTATGAATCTCTTAGTGGAGTAATATTCCCTTTAGAAGCAAAACAGTAAATACAACAAGGGAAACATGATTATGAATTTCTTTTTGCTCTGTCTTTCAAGACAAGCGTTCATTCACATGTGCACCCAAAATCTTTCTCAACTGGAATTTATTGAAGTAAAGACATAACACAATGCCTGCTAATTAAACATTTAAGAAGAAAAAATACCCTGTTCTCCATCAGGAGACGATATTAATAGGTGCTTCATAATACAGAGTGTGTTTGAACCCCAGCTGTTTTGCCCAATAAACACAGAAGAACAGAAAGGCTCAGCTTCTCCCTTCATCTTTATGTGCCAGTCTAACCAGTCCAGCTTCATAAAATCCAGTCATCTTGTGGAAACGAAGCAAAAGGCTTGATTGTCTGCAGTCAATTTATTTGTCTTTTCTGGGAGTGCTGTCTCTGAGGAGGTGTTACCCATACATGACTTCTCTCAACGCACACTAGCTCCCTTCCCTGTCTAAAAAGGGAGGCAGTGGCTTTTGGGGGGAGATCTGTCCCAGGCCATCTGGCTGAGGATAGACTTGTTTTTATCATGTGCTATGGACAACAATGGCTTGAATAGTTCCTTCCTGTAAAACCATTATGTCTTTACAAAGAGTCAGACCACTTTATTTGTTTTAAAACAGATTCACTCCAACAGGAGCTCTGGAAAGAACTCACAGAGAGTAGACATCTCCTTTAGGAGGTCCTTCAGGTTCGGCACTGCTATTGAAACTCAAGTTTCTCAGGAAACTTTTATATAATGGAACATCATGGGCACTGAAAAGAGAAACCCCTATGTAAACTTTCAGTGTCAGCTAGAGATTCAATTGTTGAGCCTGTGGCACTGGAGAAGGGACAATATACAGCACTCTTGAAAATCTGACCTGTAGCAAAACTTCAAGGCCTCACATTAGTGATACTCTGGTTCCTTACTCATCACCCCTTTGATTCTGGTTCCTCCTCCACAATAACCAAACTCTTCCCACGGCTTTTGTAGAGCCCCATGTCAGCTGAAGTCGCTACCTGCAGCAGGTACCAGTAACCTACAGCACTGTGCCAGGCTGCAGCTTAGCATCAGCTCAGCATCTCCCCATTTCACCAACCCAGAGCTCCCCCCAACCCTGCATGCAGGGAGATCTCCAAACCCGATAGCTCAACAGGCTGAGCTGCTCAATATCGATTACCAGCTTTAAGAAATCTTTTCAGTTCAGTCATAGGCTTATCTGCTTTGGTTGTCACATGTCTGGGGATGATGCCATCAATACAGATTACGAATCTGTCTCAGCACCCTATACATCTGCAAGTTTCCCAGTTTCAGCTGGCCCAAAGCACCTCACTGGGTCCTGCCAGGCGGCAAGAGAGGCTGTGTGTGCTCCATGTCGAGTTGTGTTGGCTGTACAAAGGGTGGGAAATGAAAAATCCAAGAGAGGCTTAACAGCGCTCTTACTCCGACATCTGCTCCCAGCAAGGGCATCTAGGGACCTGCTGCACAGGTTTTTTTTTTCCTTAAAGATGATCACCGTGAATGTTGCAACAAATAATAATGTAAAACATTTTGACAGCCAAGTAAGCCATGAAACATTAAATCTCCAAGGCCCATATGCTCCCCTCTGCTAACACAAGCGGAGAGGAGCAAAAACCCTGTGGAAGCTGCCAGGGAGAAGCAGTTGAGCCACATCACAAGTGTCCCACTCCCCTCCATACTATCTGCAACCTTCCTGCCCCAGGAATGGGGGCAGGGAGGAATGGAAGGGCAGGGGAGTGCCTTGCTGCTCTCTCAGCACTGTCGTCCTTCACTTGGTGGGCTTTTCTTGTGCTTTCAGCTTTGATATCCAGCAGCCCTGCTGTAGCTGTTGGGAGCCCTGGGAAGTCTGACTGCAGGGAGCATGGCATGGCCAGGGGTGAGGTGAATGGAAATCTTACACTGCAAGGTACAATATTTTTCTGAGTGCTCTGAGGTCTGTGGGGTTCTCCTGCTGCTCTTATGGCCTTAGCTGGCTTTTTTGTGAGAAGCTTTGTCGCACAAAATTGTAACTTCAGGGAAATTCCATGGGGTTTTAGCTCTTCTTAGGAGTTCCCATCTTTTCCCATCCCCAAAAATCCCACTGAGATTGACAAGAGTAACCCTAAACCCTGATAAAGGGATCCCCCTGAGTTTGGGGATGACTTATGTTCCAATTGACTCCCAAAGGTCCCGCCCTTGGCCTGCTCCCTGCTTGGGAGGCAAGCACGATTAAACAGGGGGACAAGGCTTAACAGGACCTCCATGATGTCCTCAGAGCAATGCATTTATTGTCACACCCTAGCTCCAAAACCACCACACCTGCTTGTAAGTACTCACAAGGGTGAAAAAAGTTTTTGCAGCGTCAACAAGGATCCTCAACCTTTCAACTACCACCTGTGCACAGACACGACCGGGAAACCCATCAGGTTTGTCCCTTAGCCCAAGGGACTGGGCTGTCTGTCTGTCTGTCACAGCGGTTTCTAAACTTGTATCTAAGTGGATAACATGGCACTGATATTAATGGGGCTCCTGGACAGACAGTGTTTCAGAATTAGATATTTGTGATTCAAGTAGCAACACTGAAGTCCTGGTAAAGTGGCAGTTTGTAAGGTTGCAAGTTTGTAAGGTTGTCTGGCAGTGTTAAGTTGGTGCCCTTTGGACTTGGATATCTCTTCTCAGGAGAGAAGCAGCAATGGCTGGCACACACACAGACACAGAAAACCTTTCTGGGGCTTCCAAAGGGGAGGCAGAGGCACCTGGGGCTTCATGTGCCTGATACTTGGCAATAGGTGAGCATGCTCTCACATCAGATGCTAAATATTCAGTGCCTTTCAGTTTTAATGAATCGTTATGACTGAAGAAATCGAAGGTCCCGTGGGGAAGAGATGCACTGGAACATCAGACGAGGAAAACTTGATGTGTGGTTTTTTTGTTGGGGTTTTTTTTTAAGATAAAATGAATAGAATTATCTTCATTAATTCAATAACCATAGAAATATTTACAGTGTAATTACATTCATTCTTTTTCTGTTCAAATATTATTTTAAGGGCTTCTTGGCATCGAAGAGCCTCTTCCTTTGAAAATCCTGACCCAGTGTCAGGACAAGAACAGACCTAAGTCTCTTAATCTAATGGCTGTTAGCGGGGGTGACTACTTTAGCAATGCTCGGCTGAAAAATGAACTTTGCAATAAATGACCTTCAGAGAAGAAGACTATTCACGTTAATTAGTAGCTCTTTTCAAACAGGACTTATATATGCATTAGGCTATGTCATTTCAAACAATGCCATCATTGTAGTAAACATCAAGACAAGGCTCAAGTACAGTTATGAAAATTTTAGAAAACTCTAGTTAGTTTTTTTTTCCTCTAAGATTATGAGTTATGATTGCTGATGTGTTGCACAATGGGATCTCTCCTAATGGCTTTTAGCTTTTGCCACTGCCAACTTTTAGATTTAAAATCCATACAATTATGAACAATTTATAGGCATTATGAGGCTCTCTCACCCCATTTTTTGCATGGATTCTTACTGATTCAAAGCAGCTTTGAACCCGGCAAATCAAATGCATTTTGCTTAAAACATAACATTCATTCTTACAGAGCCCACTTTATTCTTATTAGTACTTATTACTTATTATGCATATTTAATTTAAGAATGCATGTTCTCCATTAAAAAATCAGAATATTTTGAAGTACTAGGAAGTGATTATTTTGGTTAGTTCCCCTTGATTAACCACTCAAATGTGGATGCATTCTTTCTAAAGCACATACATAACAAGAACAGAAAAATGGCAAAAGGAGGCTACCAAAAGGAAAAACATGAACAGAATAAGTGGATGCACAAAATAAAAGTCATGATCTTTACACAGCTTATGTCAAAATGCATCTTAAAAGATAGTTACAGCATATAAAAAATTTGCCCTTTGTGGAGAAGATAAACTTAATACAACAAATCTGATTCAGAAATGTTATTTGGTGTTACAATAGGTAGAAGGAAATGTGCAAGTAAATTGCGTAATTCTGACTCTACATTAATTTTGGGTGACATTAATTAATTAATTTTTTAAAGTGCATTTTAGGAGTCTCTTCCTCACTGCTAATCATTCAAACCCAAACACAAAGTTAATTTTAAAAGCTAACCTGTCAGGCACTGTGCGCAAGTGGCTTCACAATCCAAAAGACATACATTCCTAAGTAATTAGGGAATTAACAATAAATGTATTGTGGAGTAGCATTTTAGCAAGATTGTTAATAAATAAAGTAATCTGTGTTGCAAAACAATTAGCTAGCAAAGGGGAAATTAATAATTTTTTGTAAGACTGATGGATATGGTTTGCAAGATTCAGAAAAGACAAACAATTTATTGAGCAAACTGCAAAATTGGGCTCATTCTAAATATCTGGTGCATGGGAGTGTTCAGTAATCACAGCTTGGAGGTGCTGCCATGCACCGTATCTGCTTTCTGGCCTGAGCTGGGCGTGTGAGCAGCTCTCACAGGTGGGATGATGGAGACATCTCTTGCCACTTGCTTGGACAAGCAGATCCCTACTCAGCACTCTTGTTTTTGGGAGTCATCTTCACCAGGGGCCAAACTTCCTTCACACATTGTGTAGGGAGCCCAGCTGCTTATCTTAATTCATGAATCCCATGAGCTAAATAGCTTCCTGAGCCCTCCTCCCTCTGAGAACAACCCTTTCTGGACACTGCACGCTTCTTTTCCCCTCTCAGATCTTTATTTTGTAACACTGAGCACAGGGACTGAAATGGTTTAGATTTACCTGTTTTGTTTAAGCAAGGGGGTCATATGGACTTTTTTGGATTTAGTCTTTTGCCATTTCAAAAAGAGACAAAAAGTAAAACCTGGGCCACCCTTGACTTGATCTTCCCTGCTTAGTTTTTGTGTGCACTTACAGCGTTATTGTATCCGTTCTTTAAAGAAATGAAAAAGAAGAATGGACCAGATGTGGGATTCATTTTTATTCATATTCAATTTGTGCAGAATTCAAAGAAATGGTTCCTTTATTTGCCACTTCTGGGAAAACATCTTTAGTTCATTTTGTTCTGCTCATAGACTTGTAGAAATAGGTCTGGAAAGGTACTTCACGAGCTCATCCTGTCCATCTTCCTGCCTCAAGGCTGACTCATGCCCAGTGTTCTCCAGCAGCATGACAAATTCAAGTATAAGAGTAACCTTTTTTTTTCCAATAAAAATACTGCTGTAGAAAGTAAAAGGTTAAGAAATAAGATAGCAACATCATGACTGTGCCATAGTATTCAACATTGCTGTTCTTTAAGCGTCCTAGTAGCTGCTCCTGTGTCCTGAGCACACCCAGGTGCAAGTTGTGGGGATACCTACTCTGGCTCCTGCAGATTTACTTGCCTTCAAATAGGGCAGCTTAGGTACCACAACAACATCACTGCACCTGTGGACTGGCTGCTCTAAGGGCGCTCAGGCCTCCTCCAAAACCTGTCCCACTGCAGTGGGACCAAGGTGTGATGGTATCATGCACTCCTAATGACACATGTTGAAAGTTGTCCTACATAAGGCATTTTCAAAGGGCGATCCTCCAGAGCAGAAATTCAGGCCTACATAAACTATTCCAAGTTGTGTCCCAGAAAAAAAAATACAAATCATTGATGGCCATCTGACTCCACTGGTGTAGGGGTCACTGAAGCACGACATAACATTTTACAAGGAGAGCAAGTGTACCAGAGAAGGTAAAGTTGTTTCTGGTTCCAAATAAAATGAGTATGTCAGAGGCAGGACACCTGGGATGCTGCAGGTTCTGTACCTGGTCATGGATCCCCACTTTACATCTATATATCAGTATTATTTGCCAGCTCAGAGAACACATGTAAAATTAACTCTTAACTCTTAACTTTGGTTGAATGGCTCAACCAAACCTATCTTTTCCATATTGTAGATGTCATTTTCAATCCTACTTCTTCCATCTCATCTCTTCTCCCTCCTTCTGCCCCTTATTCTGCATCCCCTCACCATTCAACGCCTGTCACCACACATACTTTCCCTGACCTACTGCTTGTTCTCCACGCAGTGGGCTTTCAGAGCTTGTTTTCTTGGGCTTGGGAAGCGTGGATGAGAAGAGACACCTGAACCATGACCAAGATACTAAACCAATGTCTCCCAGTCCCAACCCACCAAGGTCCACAGGACAATCCTGCAGTGCTGCTGCAGTTTTGCGGCTTCTCGCCTTGACCCAGTGGGAGTTGTGGGAACCACATGTGTTGGGAGCAGAGGCACTGTCCTGACATGGAAAAGAGCAGTCTCTGACCAGGAGTAATAGCTGAAAAACGTGCCGATAGCTTAATCCTTCTCACATCCCTGTTCCTCTGACCCCCAGCTCGTGGGTTTCCCTGTTTACAGGGAAGGCACTGCAAGGAGCTGCGGCCCACCCATGCCTCCCCTTCTTGCCCCAGTTATCCCTTTTCAGTACTGGTCACTTACCAGCCTCGCCTGACTCCTCAGGGACGTTTACCCTATGTCAATGTCCCAAATAAAACAGCACTTCATTTCAGGCTCAGGCACTGGCAAGCAACCCTGGGCAGCGTTTGGCTGTTAGTGCTTTGCCCGGCAGTGCTCCGGGCCAGCTAGCGTAACTCCCAAAATAACCTGCTGGGCAGCAGCCAGGCAAGGAATGAGGAAGAAATGCTGACTCCGTAGTAAAGCATGTGGTACTTGTATTCAGCCTAATCCAGCACTGGCACCACCACACAGAGCAAGGCAGCCTGGAAATGGCAATGGAAGCAGGGAGAAGGAGCAGTGCGAGGGGTACCTAGAGCCCCGGGGAGCAAGGACACGGGGCTGTAGCCATGGCAGGAGTGATAATAGCCTTGACTGCATGAACGATGTTGGTTCCTCATGGCAATTAGGAGCCTAAGAGGAGAGAACAAGAAAAGTGTAGAAGATAGCAAAAGGAAGATTGTGGTCCAACAGCACAGAATAACAGGACCCAGGCTCCCTGTGGTGATGCATCAGACCTACTCACTCACTTAACTGTGGCTTTGTTCTTCTGCACTATGGGTTAGATGAGTTTAGAGAATGCAGTCATTTCTTCAATGAACCCCCACGCTGGGTGACTGCTGTTTTGCCCTCTTCACGCTTCGAAGTCTCAGGCTAAGCTGTAATAGTTGCTCACCATCATTATGGATGTTCCCTCTCTCCCTGTGTGACGCAGTTGGCAAGAGACCCAAAAGCTGTCCCTGGCTCTGCTGGCCTGGCCGGGGAGTGGCGGTGTCTCACAGTTAGGACATGCTACTAGCTCACTTTCAGGCACTGCTTAGGCAGATAGCAGCAAAAAAGCTTCACTCCAGGCATTGCTCAATGGTAGGCCAAGACAACCACCCTGTGTGAAAAAAATTTAATCGTATATACAAGTCATGTTACTTCACCTCAGTGTGAGAGGATGGGCCCCTGTCTGGATTATTTCCAAATTAGAGACAATCATTTTTGTTCACTTTGGAGCTACAGTTGTGAACAAAAACTGCAGACAAAATTTCAAAGGGACTTCTCTATCCCTCTTCTGAGACCATCAAAGACAGACAGAAGTGAGGTTTTTGGGAGATGGTGAGGATGGAGGAGGCTACCGAAGACAGCCAATGCCTGGTATTTCTCCAATAAATAAAGGGCTCTTATACATTTTTGGATTTGAATCTAGAAGTCTATCAACTCAAGCAAATATACTAGCTAAACTGGAAATCTGGATTGTGTATTTTGTCCCAGACTTCTCATAGCCAGGATTTAACTCATAGGGAAATGCTTCAGTCTGTGAGCAGTAGTGTTGGAGACAACCTCTGAAGCCAGAACAGGACAGGTGGTGTTTGATGGGGTACCAAAGATGGTACCAAAGTAACTCCTGCCTGTCATTCTCACAAAATACGTGAAGGGTGGGGACTTGCTCCTCTTATCTTGACCCAAGTGACAGGATACTTGTGTATACCACTGGGCCAGGCTTAAGTCTGTGAACTCAGGCAGGGGATATCCTAAATGGGACTCTTCCTCCTCTTACTCCAAAATAGGTAAATCAGCACTTAGTTCAAACGTGCTCCTTCGTGTAAAGCCCTTCTCTCTCACACCTCACTTCTCATGTAGGGTGCACTATCCACTAGAGGCAAAAATGACATTTTTTTAATTGTTCATTTTTCTTTGTAGAATTTAAAAGTCTTGTCAATCTGCCCTAAGAGACTACAATTTCTGATGCTCCATTGGATACAATGTGTTTTATACTTACCATTTTTGAAAAAAAAACATTTACCTTCTATTTCTAGAAGGCATCAAGGCAATAAAAACATCCCTCATGAATCTCTGAGTTCTTTTAGAAAACTGATTATGTTTGTGATGAACTGAAGCATCACATTAGGTATGAAGGAAAGTAAAAGCAGATGGTCCATACTGTGCAAACCGTTGTCTTTCAATAACATAAGAAAACAAGAATTTCTCAACTACATTTCTCTGCTTCATAGAAGCGCTGAGAGAAGTATTTGCTATTAAAATGCCTCTTCAGAAAAAATAATGTTTTCTAGTATTTATAAAATACGTTTAGCTTTGCAGTTGACACAAAACAAAACTATCTTACTGACTGCTGGCTGTTTAGCATGTAAATTAGCTGGTTTACTAGAATTGAATTTATATGCGAAACTTTATACAAAAATCCTCTTGTTTCTCTAACCCACTAATAAGATCAGGAGAACAACACAAAACATAGATTAAGTCTGTCTTTCAGATATAGACTCGACCTTGTTGGCCTAGGGTACAATAATATTCCTTTATAACAGAGTCAAAAGTCACACCAAAAATGGAGAGCACTTTTTATGGACTGCCAGGGCTCTTCATGATTCTCAAGGTATAATTTAGCTTCAGACTTTTAAATAACTCTGTGTAAATCTGTGTTTTTATTGTGTCAATAATTTACATGAAAAGGTGAGCCCTTGCCTAACATAAATTTCTGTGGAAGCTATATATAATTTCTATTACAAGCATGCTTTTGCACTGTACTCATACTTAGCAATAGAGGTATTTGTGAATCAAGGATTTCTTTAATGTTTTTATATTTAGTAAAAGAATGCACAGGGGTCAAAGCAGGATTGATTTGAAGGAGTTAGATTTTAAAATCCCTTTAAAAATCAGGACAAAGGATACCACACTATTAAAATAAAATGCTTAGAAATGAAAAGTATTATGCATGCTACACAGTAGAAGATCAGATTTTTATTAATGCAAGTTTTAAATGCTGATTAATCCTCTTGAGAATCAGTTTCCCAAAGCTTTGGCCTGCATTCAAGTCTTTTTCAAAGGGGCACATCACTTCCATTATTCTGAATATTAATTGAACAACATTATAACTAAGGATACAAAGCAAGATTTAAAACATGATTACAGCTGTCATTGCTTACATCTAAATAAGTCGTTGGAAATTGAAGCTCGGGGGGAAAAAATAGCAATAAATTAAAAAAAAAAAACAAAAAAAAAAAAAAAAAAAAAAAACAAAT
>WBMY01014432.1:988386-1026654 GCA_013397315.1 Donacobius atricapilla
GTAATGTATGTAGGAAATAAGGATGGAAGGGGTCAGTTGGGCCACCAAGTGCAGACTTTCACAGATGATTAGCCTGGAGAGTCCACAGGCATCCTGCCCAACGTGTCCCCACACACACTGGCCCTGGGAGTCTGTAACAAACTTTACACTTCATCATAAGGCAGCTGCAAATTTAATGAGCCCCAGGAAGCAAAAACACAAGATGCAATGCGTTGTCAATAGCCCAAATCCTTCTAATAGAAAGGAAATGTTTTGTGACATCTCCTGCAAATTCTAGGAAATTAGGACAGGTGAAGACAATCCCCTCTTCTGCAGCAATTCCTGGCAAACTGATAAACAGGAAAATTCCCTCCTTACCTCAAATCTGCTGATCACTTTAAACTTGAGCTCATGCGTGAGATACATGCAGAGATTAGAGGATCTAGCCTATCTCCTGCTCTTTCATGGTACAGAGGTGAAAAAGAGACCAGCCTAGAAGTCTAGCAATGCACAAACGAAAAGTAAAAATGACCCTTCCTGACCTCCGCAGTCCACAAACAAAAGTCCTGAAGCATGTGATTAATGGAATAAAGCAATGGTGCAAATAAACAACCAAGTCTCTTTTCAAACTCAGCTGCTGACACCTAAACATCAGTTACCAACTGATCCACATCACAAGCCTCGTTTTCTGTCCCTAAGAATTCTGTGATACAATAGTTTTCAATAATGTACCCAACTGCAGCCTAAAGCAATGAATTTCTCTGTCCCCAGTACCAGAATATCACTTCTTTGATGGATGGATGGAAACGTCTCTCTAAAATTCCAGTCTGAATGTGTTAATAATGAGCCTGCATCCACTTGTCCCCATACCAGAATTATTCTTTTTGTCTCTGAAGTTTACCTCCCAAATTTCTTAGTGAAAACACCTTTCCATCTTAGTTTTGCTACATTATGCCATTTAATTTCAGCATTTCCTCATAAAATAAAGCAAAGGTTTAGTACAGATTACCTTGAAAAGTTTCAACAATTTAACATTGTCTTATAACTGTTTTTTGGTCCATTATGGAATAAACATATTAGTTTGAAGCATATACAGGTTTCTAATGGTTTTAAAATGCATTTTCCTCTCATAGACACAAAGAAGACAGTTTGGAAGCTTAAGAATCGATACTACTTTGCCCAGTTCCAAATAGAACCCATATCTTACAGAACAGAAATGGAATTAAAGAGAAAAAGAAAACAAAACCTTGGCAAATAAGTAAAAAAATTTGAACCTGAATGCACTGGTAATTTTGAGTTTCAGAGTTCTGGATGAAGTATGTAGAAGATTACAGGAAAATTGAAGGAGGAATTTTTCTTAACAATTTGGAGTATTTCTAAACCTCACATAAATGTCATCCATTTCAATCTTCTTAGCCCTGTTTTTAAGTTCATGTTCTTTGAGTGTTTTTCCATTTTCATTTCAGAATTCAGAGGCCCCAGGTGCTGTCAACAAATGGAGTTGATTCAGATTTTAAGGGATGCAATTGCTCATATTTTCTAGGGTTTTAAGCCCATATTCTCTGACCCTTGCCTCCTCTTTCCATCTCCACTCAGTTTAGGGCCTACATTCTCATAACCTACACTTCTTTCTATTCATTTCTATGGATAAAATCATGCACAGAGTTTCCCAGTGTTTTTTGCTTTTATTCAAGATCATCTTACTAGTAACAGGGAAGCCATTCTACTGCTCTTCCCTGTTCCCCGCTCCTTCCATCTGGTCACCACACGGCTCTTACCTCTCCAAGTACCGCAACTTGAAGAATGGACTAAAGCAAAATAATGACTCCATTACATGACATATCTCCTGCTCATAAATTTCAAAGCCAGATGAGACCATTATCACCTGCTCTGATCTCCAGCACAACACAGGACTTCCTGAGAGAGATTCCTCACTTTAGGATAGGAAACAGCAGCACTGACTCATAGCTCTGGCCCAATGTAATGATGGCTGTCTCCCAAGAAACAAAAAGAGCAATCCTGTTTCATGTACTGTTGCATGAGACTTTTGATTGCTTGCTGCAGAAAACAAATGGACATACATTTTAGGATAAGTAAATTCCAGACACATTCTCATTATTCTCATTGCTCTTAAAAGTTTGTTTCATACCAACATTGAAAATAAAACCAAAAAAAGGCAGTATGGAGAAAATTATTATTGTTGTTATTATTCCCAAAATCACATGCTTAAAATAGCACATTTTGTCTTTAGCTCTCAGATTTGATAACAAGAACACATGTTTTATCTCAACCTCATAAAATCATAGCCATTGATATTTGTCCTCTCACAACAGCACAGCACTGGATGTTTCCTTGGAAGGGAGAAGTGACTGGCCTATTGTTGAAAATATCACATTCAGGGTGCGATAGAGCATTCAGTAGAAGGTTAAACATAACTCCTACTTCATCACTTCTCCCAGCAACTGCCTTTGGGAATTCTTCCACCAGCCTCAAATGGACAATATCAGAGGTAGCAATTGCCACCTACTGTATATAGAAAACTGCACCTTGGTAAGCCGATTCTCAGAAACTTCTCATTTAAGTACCAGCCTGCTGCATCTCAGCTTTACCTACAGTGCTTTTTTTCCCCACTGTGGGGGCAGAGAACATGCTTTTCCGGGAACAGGTCCTTTTCTCTTGCCTGCCCCCCGGTTCCCGAGGAGCTGCTCTGCCCCTGCGTGTGCCTGAGCATGAGCATCCCTGTGTGTGTGTGCAGTGCAGCCGGAGGAAGGAGCAGCTGGATCCACCAGCAGCTGTGCAGGCGTGCAAATCGAGCGAGTGTTTGGTCCGGAGGCCATTCCCAGCCCCGTCCTCCCAGCAGCAGTTGGCTTGCTCCTGGTGGAGGGAGAGCATATGCTCCTCTCCACACACCCTATCCTGTGATTTCCCTGCCCCAATTCACTCCATCTATGATGGTGAGTGCAGGTTCTCACACTGGCATTTCTTAGCTCTTTTTTTGTTATATAGAGTCCACAAAAATGTTCAGAAAAAGTGAAGATCTGCACTGCTTTAAATCTCTACCAGACCATATAATGTATTAGCCAGAAGAGGGAAGAGGTCTGAGCTAGCCAATGGATAAAATAGTGCAGGGATCATCCTAGAGAAAGAGAAAGTATTCTCCAGATGTTCATGGAGAAACAGAGTATGCAAAATAGGGGAGAGCCTTGTACCAAGGGGCCAGGGAATATGCAAATGAGCAGCCCTGAGAGGCTTCAGAAAATATCCGTAAGTCCACCCATTGCTTGCACACACTTATTAATCTTGCCACAGTACAATGTACATTACTGCTGAAAACAAATTGGCACTGATGGGACTAACATTTGCCTTACTTTGCCACCAAGAAAATTATTGGCCAAAGACTTCTCTTTCACTGCTTCAGACAGACTGACAGTCCTGTGAGGTACAGGTGAAGAGCACCTGTCTATCTCTGGGCAGCACTACATTCTTCAGGAACCTGGTTTCAGCATTAGTTAATTATTTCTAAACACCGGGGCATGCAGGGTGGTTCCCATCTAGCTGGACTAGAGTCCCTGTACCCACCCAGTCATGCTGAAGAGCCCTGCTCCTCCCAGTGAATGGACTGGATGAGGCTGGCTTTCAGGTCCATATTCCTATTTCCTTTCCTAGCAAGCCCAGCAGAAACCACCCCAGTAGACTTGAGTGCCTTCCCTCACCGGAGAGGGGGCATTCTGAATGGATGGAAACATGTGCTCACCCATCAGTGGCAATTTATCTTTCTTTCTATCTACGCTGAGTTTTCAGGAGAAGTATCCTGACTCCAGCCCCAGTCAGCTGCAGCTTCTATCTCCTTTCTATGTGTGGATGTGATAACCTGAGATTCTTTTGCAGATCTCCTTGTTCAGGCCCAATCTCTGCTCTGCAAGTTGGCATGACGGCAGAATACCAAGTAGGAGGTTTTGGCTTGTGTGTAGAATTTGGAGAGCGGTTTTGTAGTAAGTTGCTATACTTTTTGGCTTGCAAGTCCTGGGAGCATATGGCCCATTGCTTGCAAAATGCTGATATTTTAAAATTGGGGGAGGAATAGAGCATGGCACATTTATTTTACTTCTTCAGTGCCACTATTTTTGCCAAAACATTCCCTGCCACACCATCCTGGATCATGCTGTTCTATCCATCTTTAAAGCGAAATATCCACCAACTAAAAAGTTGATGCTGTAAGACAGACCCCAACAAGCCTGAGAAAAACAGTCTTCCTTTACTCAATGTCCAATATGAAATGCTGTCTACTCATTGCTAGAGTGAGTGAGCAGACAATGCAGCACTACTTCTACTCATGCTTGAACTCTTTGCAGCTGGCCTTGCTCATACTTTCAGCAAGCATCTTTTCCAAGCAATCAAAATTTTATGGACTGTTATTTCCTTCCCCTTTCCTTCCCAAGAGCTAGCACCAGCACACTCGAGGTGCTGCAGGCTTATCTTTTCCACCTTGAACTAGTGGTTGACCTGAAGAGAGGGATGCCAGAAAAGAAATAGAGTTCCTAAGTACAGACATAAGAACCGTGCTAGTCCAAGTAGAGCTCAGCTAAACCAGTGCAGTAGCTGTCAAAATACATCTGATTTTTTTTTTTTAATGTCTACCCCACGCCAATTATTAATGTGCAAAAGTTTTGGAAAAAGTTAGTACATCATTAGATAAAGATGATCTGCAAAATATTAATTTACTTGAATTTTAAAAACATTTTTGTTGAGGTGTCTCATAAAATACTGTTAAGGGAAATACATAATTACAGGGCTATGGATGAAGTCCTTGTTAAGGGTCATAATAAAGAGCTTCCTCTGAGAACAGAAAGGTTAATTGTAGGGTACCATTATTGTCTCTGTTGGGTCCAATTTTTTTGACTATCAATCTGAATGGCTCAAAGAAGATAATGTAGAGGGCTTGGGGATACTTGGGTGATGCCATCATAATTTTCTGGACCTGACTCTGCAATCTGGCTGTATGTAAACGTTACTTGTATAACCCCATCAGGGCTTGCAGAGATTGATTTTGATTAATAATAATTATGAGAGGCTGTGAAGAACTCCAGATGTATTTCATGTAATTTGGAAATATGATGGCAAGTTAGCTGAGTTGAGAATTACTTGAACAGTGCCTACTATCAAAACTCTCTAAATCTTTTCATAAACACACACAGTCGCTCACCTTCTTTTAGGAGGAGAAAATGGCGATTCATAGAAGGTAAATTGTGATGGGCCCAGTTCCACCTACGATAATTACTTCAAACAATTGTTTAACATACAAGGATCTGTTTATTTCAGTGGATTATGTGTAAGAATGAAAGAGGCACCACGTAATTTGTGTCACCTCACGGAGCAGAAATTAAAAGCTGAGAACTAGGGTGAGTATGCTGAAAAATCAAATGTGGAAAACCAGAGAATGCTGTAAAGATATTGTGTATATATTGAAAAAAATATTCCTTTCTCTATTTTTCTCTTTATTTTTATTCCCTGAAATACAGTTATGTTTTATGTTTGAAATGTCCAGAAAAAAATGTCTCAATGATCAGAGATAATTGGGTGCCATGATCTCACATCTTTGTGGAATAATCTGCCTGTCATACTGGCAGAAGACTTATCCTTAGAGAAGAGCTAGCAAGAATTTGACTGAGGAATTCAACATGATGGACAGGAAAAACCATTCAATGAACAGTTAGCATATGCCATATCCTGCAGGAATGCAGCCCTTCTATTATCTGATGGCTGTTGCTGATGCAGAAATCAAAGATGCCTTGGACTATCAGGAGAAAAAAAAAGAGAAATATGCTTTGTCATTAAGAAAATGAGGATGGGTATATTTCCATAACCTGATTTGTAGGTGATTTTCACCTAGTACATTCAGGGATGAGCTCAGGGTGTCAGAACAGATGGGTCTTCCTGCCCATGGCACTGTCTCCTTGGGTGCCCCTCAAAGGGTTGCTGCAGCACTCTCCAGACTCAGCGTCCTCTGAGCACACTCACCAAGCTGTTATGACACCTAATTAATTATTTTGTAGCAGTGGCTCCCTTACCAGACCTGGGGATTCCTTGTTGAAAAGTACCTGGAAAGTTCAAACAATTGTGCTATTTTCAAGTGTAAAATTCTAATGACTTCAGCAGCTTTTCACTGCTCACTGGGCAGCCAGTGAGTGGCTGGAATTGACAGTTCTGGCTGCCTTAGACCACTCATGTATCCATGGAAATGAAAGGCAGAGCTGCAGAAACAACAAGAAAGTTTTTAAAATACGACTTTTCTCCATGGCAGAGAAAAACAATCACACTAGAAGATGTAAATTTCAACAGAGGAATTCAAAGCATTTTCCACAATTTGCTTCTTTTCCATGTAGCTCCTGTGTGCGAAGCAAAGAGCTGGGAGGGGATGTCGCAGCCCCACTATGACACTCAGCCAGGCCTGGGACAGAGGAAATCAGCAGCTGCTCTGTAGCACGGGGCTGCAGCAGGAGACAGGAAGTGCAGATAATGATGCCCAATTGAAGCCAGCACCTCAATGGAATTATCTGGTGTGGAATTTGGCCCAAGCAACGCACTTCGCACTCCCGCTCTTCGCAAAAGCCTCGCTGCTGAGGTTTTTGCCCATCCATTCTCTAATGTCAGAAAAGAAAAGAGAGTTTTAAACCAGCAGAAGCTGCAGAGGCACAACTGAGTAGCTCTGGCCACATAGTCAAGTGCTGACTTTCAGATTTCAGGGCTGAAAGTCAGGCCTTAATTTATTTTTGTCTACACAGACATAGTGTTTGTGGAGCAGAATAGAATGAGGAACCTTCAAAACACAAACCAATCAAATTATCCCTAGCATTAAGTTATACAAACTCTTCAGCCACCACCCATTTATGTACTACAATGCACCAACCGTGGAAATGAGAGAATAATTGCGTTTCCATGCTCGCCACCCCTTTCCCCAGTGCCATACTTCCTATAAGCCCTTCACAGCGCAAGAGCGTACAAAAGATACCATCTTGTGTGCATCTTGTAGCATAATTGAATCAAGGTTGTTTAGCACTAATAAGGTCTCTCTGGAGCCCAGATGTTTGATTTATGCAGTGATATACGGGAGAAGGGCAGCCCAGCAGCAGACACTCAGCCACTGCCTTGGCCGGCACACAGGGAGCCCAGGGGTGATGCAGGTGCAGCTGCTACTGACCCAGGAGCTACCAGCGATCAAACAGCTTCCCCTCATCATTGTATCTCATCCACCAACACCCTTCCCTCAGCCCTGTCTCTCTGTATACACCACCAGACTCTTTCATGACTTCCTTTGTAGTTTTCCTTTACTAGTGCTGCCTCATGCTCAGTTTCTATCACCCTCCTAGTATTCTTCTCCTGTCTGAAAAATGCTAACCCTTCATTTTCATTAATTTACTTCTCTGTGTGATCACAGGCAATAAAGATGAGACCCAAAGGTCATACCTTCAATCCAATCAATTAATTTAACCCTCTGTAGGAGGCTTAAATTAATTTTTCCCTTCACATGCACTACTCACCACTTTTTTACTCATGCAATGCAAACTAGACACTTTATTCATAGAGGAGATTGTAAGGCTGCATCTAAGGTGAAGGACTCAGAATATTCCTTCAGGTCTTGGTACAATCCCAGGCTGCACCCAGGTCTCTACAGAAAAGGAGAAATCAGAGTGCTGAGTTGGACTGGACTCCTTGACCCAGGGAGGGAGTGGGATCCTGCATCCTGCCATGGACTGGATCCATGAGCTTAGACACAGCTCTCCCTGAGCAGAATAAAGAACAGGAATACAAGAGGAGGCTCTAAGCATGTACTGTGGTAACAATTAAAGGGGGTAGGCACCTGATTTTGATAAGAAAATCCTCTGGAGTTCCAAACTTCCCTTCTTCATAGCCTTTGATCCTGTTCTGTGTTGCTGGTGGATAACATTGATATCTCAGAGGGGCTACTCACATGGAGGAAAACATGTCTTAGGTTGTATTTGCCAAATCAGAGTCTACTTAGTAAAAGATTGGGAGTCCTTGTGTTGTCACCTTTTATGTAAGTAGGAGTGAGAAGCTCTCAGTGGTCACCTTCAGCTTCTGAACAGAATACTTCAGCTGCAACAGAGCTTGTCTCTTTTTCACATTTATCTTCGCATCTTAGAGATGATTGTCACATTTTGCCTGCTGGACGACCAGTGTGACAAAAGAAAAAACAAAACCAGTTTGCTACATCAGTTCTAACTAGCACTACACATATGACTGATCACTACTGGAAAATCTGAAACTCAGATAAAAATCACTAGGCTTTTTTTAACACCTGAAATGAGCCATGTTGTAAAGGAAACCTGCAATAATGAGATAATACGAATTAAAAATAAATAGTCCACGTTTTCAAGCAAGCAAACAGCATGAAAGCACTGCTGAAACAGGTATTTAAGTCCTATTATTTGAAGGTTTGTGTTTTCTTGTGCCTGACCTGTGGTTTATTTGGAGGAATATGAGACTTTTTGTAATATTAAATGTTGATATGCTATATTAAGATCCAGATTTCTTGAATATTATAAAATTACAGGAGACCAATGGTTACATAAAATATAACTCAGCATTGATAGCTATTTCCCAAAACATTTACTGAGCAGCTGCAAAAGAAGCACATCAGTTTCTACTGTATATCAAGAGAAACAAGACTCAAGCTTAAAGAAAGAATTTTTAAATGCTGATGTCCAATACTAGTTAATAATATCAAGAATAAGGGCATCAGAGAAATAACTGTTTCTAAGGTTAAAAATCATCCTAGATATACCAGACAATGAGAGGAAAAGTGACTTACTAACATCTGTGCTTGATGGTGTCTTCCTTTTCCTCCTCCAGCTGAAGCTTGGGACAGCTGTTTGTCTTCAAATGCTAGAGTACAAGGACACCAAAAAGGTCACAGGAAAACATCTCCTGTGCAAACTAGAAATAGGACTGTCCTTTTCCAGTTAAAAAATGTTTATGTGAATGTCAGTCTTATGAAGGAGACAGGGCTAACTGAAGTGGAAACAGGAGTCTACTCCTCAGGCATAGATTAGGTGGTAGCTTCTTGCCAAGGTGACACTGGTGCTGCCTGGGATGAAGCATCCACCTGTTCTGTGCCAGTGCCCTTGTCCATTCAACCTCTTCCCTCTCCTCTCCCACATACTACGGAGATGTCCCCTTTTGTAACCATTTCTCATCAGCTGCCACTTGCCTGCTCTGCTTGTTCCAATATGGCACATTCAGAGAATTGCTGGGGCTGGAAGGGACCTCTTGGTATGACCTAGACACATCTCCTGCTCCAAGTATGCTCAGCTGGAGCAGGCTGCCCAAGAATATGTCCAGTTTTGAATAAGTCCACAGCCAGACACTCCAAAACTTTTTGGGCAACCTGTGATGGTGTTTCAAAATCATCACAACAAACAAGAGGGTTTTTTTACACTGGAATGGTATTTCCTACATTTCAGTGTGTGCCTGTTGCTTTTTCTTCTGTCACTGGACAACACTGACAAGTGTCTGTCTCCACCTCTCTATTCCTCACCATCAGGAATTTATACACTTTGATATGATTCCCCCCCAGCTCCTACCGGCTGAATAGTTCCAGCTCTCTCAGCCTCTCCTCTGTATGAGAGATACTTCAGTTCCTTAACCATCCTCTTGTTCATTAGACTTTTTCCAATATGTTGATTTCTCCTTTTTACTGGAGACCCCAGAACTGGAGCCTTTCTTTTTATTTTTCACTTTTCACCTCTCTCACTAAATGGAAATCTGGCTTTGGCTTTCTTAAGCCCAACTCCATTCTTGGACAGTGTCTCTCTATTCCTTACAGGTTACCTCTATCTGCTTCCACATCTTTCATTCTTCTTTTCCATGTTTGAGTTTTACCAGGAGTTCATACTTACAGACCTTGCACCACCTTTGATTTCCTGCATGTCAGGATAGATAATTTTTTTAAAAGCTGACCTTTAAATAGGCTCTTCTGGACTCTCTTTCTGCACAGCTGTAGCCCACAGGATCTTTTGAAGCAAGTCTCCGAACAGGCCAAATTGTGCTTTCTTGAAGCCCAGGGTTTTGATCCTGCTTGTTGCTGTTCTTTTCCCTCTGGATCCTGAACTCTACCATTTTAGAGTCACTGCAGACAAGAATGCTCCAGCTGCCGCCTACCTGATGTGTTCCTCCTTGGTTTTAGGTCTGATGCCCAGCAGAGTGCCTCTCCTGATCAGCTCCTCAAGTACATGTGTCAGGAAATTGCCCCCCGTATTTCAGGAACCTCCTAGATTGGTCGTACCCTGCTGTGCTGCTCCTCCAGCAGACACCGGGGTGGGCAAGTCTCCCATGTGGACTAGAGCCTATAATCAAGTTCCTCACAGTTTTCTGAAGAAGGCCTCATCTACTTCTTGATCATGCAGTCTGTAACATCACAAGGTTGCCCATACTGGTTTGCCTGCTAATCCTGTCACATAAAGCTGTCCCTTTAGCCCTGTGTCACTGAATACAAGGTCCATTCTGTCAGTCCTGTGCCCTTACTTGTGCCTGTGCTTTCCTTCCCACTCCTACTGGTGCCATATCTTTGCTGTTGTTATGACTTCAGTTTTCCCCAGAAAGAGATGGAAGGAGCTTTTGACCAAGAGCATCATTCCCCCATCACTGACCATGCCACTCTTTTCTTGTGTTCTTTCATCACTTCCCCTCATGTTATGAATCTTATATTAAGCTATGTGTGCTTATGTTTACAGCTCTCCTCTGCTTGTGTCTCCAACCATCTCTTTGTAGCATTCCTCCTTTCTGTCTTGGCCACACACTAGACTTTTTGCCCAGTTCCTGCCTTTATGTCCACTAGCATCTGTTTCTGGTTTCTTTCCCAGCGCTCTTTAGACTCCAGCACAACCTTCCAAGTTGGCCGTTCAAGCTGCAGATTCAAATGGCTCCTTAAAACACACCACTGCAAGTCTTTTCTGAAATGAGCCTGCCTCCCATCTTAATACTAACTTGCTGCCATGAATCCTTACCCACATCCTCATCACAGACCAATTCCAGCAAACACCACTTTCTGAGATATTAAAGAGATATCATTTCCTTAGCAGGTAATGCAGACTTCATGTAAAGCTCTCCTTTGCCCCTGACCTCACTCACATTTGTTTTATAATCGCTTATACCCCTTTAACAGTGAAGTTATTTCTGGTTTGCACATTGTGACTTGTGATCAAAACCAGGCCTATTGCCTATCTCTAGATACAAAAGAAATGGCCCACTGAAACATTGCACAGTACCTTATTCTTAAACATCTACCTTCAAAGCATGGAATTCACTTACAAATTATTAAAACCAGGCTATGGCAGCATCCTAAAGGACCAAGAAGAACAATTAGGTTGGTCCTTATAACTCCAAGAGTGATTAGCAGCGGCCATCAGCACACTGTAACTGCTTGTTGAGCTAGTGAGTCAGACAGCAATAAGGACTTTTAAGCCGCCAGCAAAAGCACTCAGATTCTTCTACAGGAGAAGTTTATTACAGAGCTCAGCATCTGTGTCTTGCAGCTGCCAAGTGTCCTCCATGTGTTGTTACAGCTGCTGATTCTGCTGTTAAGGAAGGGGGAGCAGAAGGATGAAAAGAGGCAGCGTCAGGAATGTTCAGTTGCTGTAAAACACTGCCAAGCAGATATTCACGTTATCTGTATGCAGAAACTAAGCCATCCAAACATGTGAGCTCACGGCTTTCTGCCGGCTGGTCTCACACTACAGAGAAATCATGTGACAAAGCCACTAGACACTTTTCAAACTACTCCAAATACAGGATCTGCTGAAACCCTGAAGTAGCATGCCCAGCTATATCAGTTCTGTGACGTGACATGCTGCGACTTGTGAGGACAGACAAGAAAAGAAGTAAGAGGCTTTGGGGAGAACCGAAGCAAGGGGAAGCGAACACCCCACTTCATTGACTCCTCAGTGTCACTCCACTGCCATATTTTTAGTTTCTAGCACACTACAATTCCACATAATTCTACAGAAGTAACTCTGAAGTATACTAAGAGACAGCAGCTCAGCCTATACCTGGTGCACTAAGCACATGGCTGAATTCCTAGAGGCCAAATCTAGGTCCTCTATGTTTCAGTAGCAGTGGGCACAAGTTCCTCTCAGAGAAACCACAGTCCTCCAGCAGTGAACGGTCAGCCAGTCACTGGTAATCTTCGAAAGCAAAAGACCACCAACATGGCCTTGGAGCAGGATATTGTGCTGGTCCTGGGGCAAACTCACTTTCACTGCCAGGCACATCCTAAGGGCTTTGGACAGTTTTCTCCAGTCTGTGCCAGACTTGTATTGATCCACGGTATGATTCACCCTAGGTAGGACCACAGGATGATTCAAGCTGGGGAGGACATCAGGAGGACATTTACTCCAAACCTCTTGTTCACATTTAGCTGTTCTCAAACAAACTTTTTCCTGTATTCCCAGGTATAACCAAATGGCATTTATTTCACCTGGCCCACAGCAAGCACCTCACCAGGCATTTCTTACCCCACTGGGAGTAAGATAATTTATTTATGTGTGGGCCAGGACTTCTTGCTGGGACTAGCAGACAAAGCTGAGCACAGTTTTGTTAGAGAGCACTAAGAAGACACTGAGAGATGGGTCTTCTGAGGGAAACTGAGAGACGTGTTAGCAGCCCTGGTGTGGAGCCTGAGTGCTCCCAGGTTCTCTCCTTGCACTCCTGTCTGTGGGCACCTGGGGAGTGCTGCCAGGGCCAGGCAGGGGGATCACATCTCCTATGAGAAACCATGGCACCAGCATGACCAAACAGTATGGACAAGATCCTGGAGCACTGCTCACATACCATGGGTGAGGACAACCCAAGGGAAGCAGGATTGGGCATCCACCAACTCCAGCTTAAAGCAGCACATCTGGGAGGAGGACAAATAATTTTTAACAGGAGATATGAAACTGGGATGAATATTAAGTCCATGGCACTTTTCATAGGAGTAAAGAAATTGGTGTATTTGAGTAACTAGATGTTGTTTGTCCAAGGGTTGTTTAAAATAAAGGAGGAGACATAAAGGTATTTTAATGGCTGTGGGTAAACCTGAGCTATGTGGTTGTATATGTGTAAATGGCCTCAAGAAAAGGTGAAAGAGACTATGACAATCTTTTTCTTTCTTTTTTTTTTTTTTTTTTAAGTATTTATGCAAGAAGAAGCTTCCAATTTGTCTCTATAGCTGGTCTCTGAAGCAAAGGAATTTGTATATTGCATCAGGCAGTATCATATTAGGAAATGTTTTTAACAGTGTTTAGTGATTGAAAGTAAGATACAATAGCTTTATGACAAAGAAGCTTATGATGAAGGTTCTTTGTAATAGCTTTTATATTACTGTAAATCATGATGCTTATGGTTTACTTTTTATTAATTCAAATGAAGTGCAAATCAAATGACAGCTGACAGCCTATCAACAGGTTAGTTTAAACAGCTGAATATTATTTTACTTCATATATATTTCAGCTCCTAACAGGATTTTAAATTTTAAATAGTTTTGAGGTTTTTATCCACGTAATGTGGCTGGAAGGCTGCAAGATGAGAGCAATATTTAATTCACGCTTGTAAGATATGGGTATTTGGAACCCATTAGAAATTGACTTTTTGTTCTCCCTTTTAATTTTGATTCTTTCATCAGAGACGCCAAGACTAATGCTGTCATGACAGATGGAGAGAGCTCACAGAGACATTGTACAAAAATTACTGGAGCAATGTGTCATTACCATGTAGTACCTTCAAAATGTCACAACACAAGGAAAATTCATTGTGGAACAGGGCTCTTCCTTCAGGGACAAGACTTCCTTTAGGGATAATTCCACTCCTAGGTGCTGGACAGAATCATACCAGTCTCATTTGCGCCATTGGAAATAGCAATATACATATGCTACATGATTGTTCGAAATCATACAGTCACTCACGGAGAGAGAATCTGCTCCTTCTTGTCATCTATGTAATTCTGGGTGTCATTGACCCAATTAAATTAGTCCAGGGTGTTCCAACTCTTTGGCATTTAATTTGGGAATGCAGTTGATCAAATAATGCTAGTTATGTCAGCCTCATATCAGTTATTTACTATAAATACTTAGTTATTAGCTATTTACTTCAAAAGCAGCATGGCCAGCAGGTTGGGGAAGGTGATTCTCCTCTTCTACTCTGCTCTCATGACACCTCACCTGGAGTGCTGCATCCAGCTCTGCGGTCTCCAGCACAGGAAGGACATGGACCATGAGTCCACAGAAGGACTGCCACAACAGTGATCAGAGGGCTGGAGCATCTCTGCTGTGCAGACAGGCTGACAGAGCTGGGGCTGTTCAGCCTAGAGAAGTGCAGGCCTTGGCGATACTTTATCACACCTTCCAGTACCTGAAGGGGGCTACAAGAGAGCTGGAGAGGGACTTTGCACATGTAGTGATAGAACAGGGGGGGAATGGCCTTAAGGTGAAGGAGGGTAGGCTTGGATTAGATATTAGGAAGGAATTCTTTACTATGAGGGTGGTGAGGCAGAGAAGTTGTGGATTCCTTATCCCTGTAAGTGTTCAAAACCAGGCTGCGTAGGGCTCTGAGCAACCTGGTCCAGTGGAAGGCATCCCTGCCCATGGCAGGAGAATTGGAACTAAATGATCTTTAAGGTCCCTTCAAACCCAAACTGTTCTATGATTCCACATTACCTTGTACACTGTCAGCGTACATTAGTGACCTATGCTCATTTCTGCAAAAACCATAGAGATGTAGCAAAAACTCCTCTGCGTGCAGGAAAGCTCCTGATTAATCTGAGTAGAAGAAATGAGGTACTCTTTAAAAAGTGTGTAGGTCAACAATTTTGGCTAGAGCAGTTGGCCATCACAGAAGAGTTCTGTAATGGCTCAGCATAAAAACACAGGGAAAAATTATGCAAACTGTGTTAAAACACTGCCTTCAGTTTCAAAGTAAAGCATCGGGAGTGACACCATTTAAAGATGATACAGTTCCACTCACAAGTCAGAAGGTTACATTACTTATTCTACCTCCATGGCTTTTTTGTCCACGGAATTCTGTAATGGTTTTGCTGTCAGTGGGATTAAAAGGTGTCTCTATGAGAAAGGACTGTTTTGTTACATGCAGCTCTCCAGCTATACAGAACTTTGTTAGCTGTGAGTAATCCACGAGAAAATGGATTTCCAGTAGCTATTGACATGTTTGAAAATGAGCTCCAGAGCCAGATTCAAAACCACTGAGATTCTTATCCAGAATACAGATAGAAGCAGTGCAATGTTTTGTGGCCCACATTGTCCCTGACCCTAGAGGTTTCTCCCTGGCTCTTGGGAAGGTGAAGCTCCTTGTCTACTTAGACTTGATCCAGAGCTGCTGAAACTGATGACAGAACTCTCCTGAACTGCCAAAGGCTGGGTCAGAAAAAAGACCATTTGCCTTTTTGTTGAAATTGTGTGAGGGAAAGCAAACAGTGATAACTGTATGGAGTGGTAGTGTTGCTTTCCTCAAAAAACTGAATGAAAACCATAAGCTTATTTCACACTGTCCAACCTTCAGATGCAAGTAGCTATCAGTTGCTACCACTGCTAATTTAGAGCTAAACAACTTCGGATTCCATTATTAATCAAGAGTCTTCTGCCTCCCTTTCCTTTGGTGAATCATAGAAAACTTGATTTCCTTAAAAAGATTGTGATATTCGAGAAATTCAGCCATTTCTGAAGTTTCAAAGCCTCCACATCCAAACATCAAGACACCCCTGTTGGTTAGGTGATGTGCAAGATGCAAAATCCTTATCTGTCAAAAATGATATGTCAAGAAGGGAAAGCAACACCAGGTAGATCACCATGAGAGATGTACAGTCAAAAAATCCTTCTTCCATATTTGCAGCTACTGAAGGAAACAAAAAAGTGAGATAATTCCAACTTGGCCATAAAAATTGCAGAAGTAAATAAAGAATAGAGTCATCAGGTCCTTCAAAAACAAACTATCCATTTGGAAGGACCAGAGGCTTTTCTCCATGTGAGCTGGTACAAAGAAGCCAAAATTTGTACCAAAGAGATTTACTGTCTCTTTCTTCCCCCCATAGACTTTCATAAAGGCAATAACAAATCCAGAGGAACAATAGAGCATCAGAATGTTTCAATGACTGTGGAATAAATTCACAGTGAGGCAATTAGCGGAAGACTGTGAGGAGGCACTACCAAGATCACACTGTTAAACTTAAAGGCTAAATCTTTCATGGTGCTGAACATTTTCTGAGAGCTGCAACATTTTGGTTCCTAATGAAAACACACAGTGCTAATGAGAATGAGGCCATAAGTTCTCCTGGTATCTTTGGTCACTCAAGGTGAAACAGAAAAAAACATCTGCTCCCTGATTGTTCAGAAACTCTGCATCCTTTACTTCAGACAGCTGAGAAGCTGTTCAAAGATAAGTAAGCTCTCAGACTCTGCCTGCTGTTGAAAGGCACACACATACTCTTGCATATCTCTATCATATTATTTGGGCATGGGAGAAAATGATCCCTCTTTGGAAATCTATTCAGCTGTCAGATGAACCCCTTTATCTGGCTTCATACCGTTAGCTGAGAAGACAAGGATCCCCCTATCAACCCAATTTGGTGTTAACTGATTCAGCTTTCATCAGATTTTTTTTTTCCTGAACTCAGAAGAAACCCAAAAGCCAGATCTTTGGGGCTTTACAAATGAGGTCCAAAAAAAAAAAAAAAANTGGCAAAACACTTTGTGTAGGGATGTATTCAAATGTGTAGAAATGTCCCCATAAGTGAAATGATACCATGAAGTGAAATGGTGGGTGCAAAATGAGTGGCCTGGGCTGTGCACATAAGGCAGCACAATTACAACTCTCTGTTCTGGATTTAAAAACCTGCCTTCCAGCCCTAACAGGATTCTTTGGTGAGGACAATAAAAAGAGCTTTAAGTGTATTCATTTGTATTTTCCTGAGCCCTCAAAGTACTAATAGCCAGAGGAAGAGCTAGTTAGGTAAACAGCATAATTTTCTTTTGCTGAATTTGGTTCATAAATTAGCTAGTGCTGCCTTGAACACAGCTAGGGAATCGTTGCAGCTTTGATACTTAGATTCCAGTTGCAGGTTTAAAGATATTCCTCTTCCAGCAGGGGCCCTGGAGATTTGTGCAGTAATACATTACAAACCATGAGTAAGGACGTCAGGATCTGGACTTAAGCTAACAGAAGTGATGATGTGTGAAAGGCTTCTGCTTCATTTTGACATGGTGATACAAGGGATAGGCAGATTTTGGGACAGACCATCTTTATCTGTCTGGCAGTCTAGGGATTTAAGCTGTGTCTATCACTCTGGCATTTCTGTGTGCTCAGACAGCATCTGCAGGAAACATTCCCAATTATTGTCCAAGTAAAGTGGTCAGGGATGTTTATCCCAAGAGGGACCCCCAGAAGAGCTTCATTTCATTTACAGAGGAGGTACTTGTGGAGAAGCAGAGAAAAGAGTGTTAGGGAAAAGTGCAATCTTGATGTAGAAGTTAGTGCAGACTCTCCACTTGGAGAGCCTTAAAAGGAATTGCACTCATTACAGTCTGGACCCTCAAACAGAGCCACCCTGCCTGAGCAAATAAGAATGGTGTCCTACAAGAAAGGAATCCTATCTAAAGAGATTTCCTGGGATGCACAGCTCCACCTTACACCACCTCATGCATGCGAAGGTCTGTACACCTCTTTGCCCAAGACATACTCTGTCTCTCAGGCTGCGTACTTGGAGCCAGGGAGACTTGGCCCCTCACTGCCAAAATCCCAATCAGTCCACAAGGAAAAGATTCCCATATGCCTTTTACAGAACAAATGCATCCCAGGCATGCTGGAGTCACCTGGTCAGACAACACTCACTTAAACCATGCTGCTTGTGTGAAATCTTGATTTTTCACCAGAAGAAAAAAATTTTACCGTGCAATTTTTTACATCAGGTTAAGGTTTGAACCTCCCTACCTTGACAGAATCTCTGTTAATCCAGTTATTATGGGTACCTGAAGAGTCCTTCTGGAATACTAATGTTCTCTTGTTCTTTAGGTGTATATTGCAAGCATCAAAAACATATTTTTATTGGTATTTGATGGCTACTTCATTTGCCAAGTACTCATATCAAATTTATGGAAGGCTATTTCTGAGTGATATAAATGTGGGAAATCCCTTTTGTTGAGACATGGCATTAATCATGTTAGTGCCTAGATCTCCGTGCCCTTAGCCCAACAAGATATACTGCTTCAGTGTCTACAGCCAGCTCCTAAAAATACACTATCTTCCAGCTGATTTTATGCTTCAGAATAGATGGGATAATCTGATTTTTAATGATCCACTGTCACATCAGCATTCTCTCTTCCTTTCCCTCCATATTGTCTATACCTTTGCATGTTTAAGACAGTGTGTGGAAAGAATGGAGCTGCCTCATCCTGAGTGCCAATACAACTCATAGCAGTGGCAGCAGGGATGCCAGTACAGGTCAGGATCATTGCTTAGCATTTATGTGAGTGTATTCCCAGATTATGAACTACCAGCACTCCCAGTAATCTCCATTAGTGACAGCCAGGTCTGTCTTCTGCTATCCACAATCATACACCATGAAAAGAAGTGTGGCACGCAGCTTCCACGTGAACATCCTGCTTCTTTATGAAGTCATGACCTGGATTCCGTGGAAAAAAGGGGTTTAGCCCACCCACATCAGTCACACATTCTCCTACCTTACAGGGTGGTATTTAATCAGCAGGGAGGATACAGGTATACCACCAGAGTATCTTAGGGATGGATTTTGGCCTTTCCTTATGGCAAAGACCATTCCAACAAGCCCCGTGTCTTGGAAGTGCACCCAATATCTGCTGCAAAGGAGGCACATCATATCAATCATATCATATCATATCATATCATATCATATCATATCATATCATACATATCACATCATCATATCATATTATAATCATATGATACATATCATATCTATAATATCATATTTTATGGGACTGAATCATATAATCTCACAAGTATATTTTTATTTTGTCTTATATTTGCACACTGATTTGCAGCCCATTCTGCTTTTCCCATGTGTGTCAATCTGCATGGGCACTCAGTGCATGAGAGCCTAGAGGTTTTATTATTGAGTCACTTTCTTTACCTATGTCTTTGAAAGTAAGTCTAAACCTGGTCTAGGATCCAGCTGAACCTCCCTCAGTCTGTCTCTGTTCTCTCTCACTCGTTCTCCCTTTATCTCTCCTGTTCTGCTACAGACCTAGAGCCACAAATTCATCTGTCTGGTGGGGGTCATCCCAGGCCCACCATTAGTCAGAGTAAGTGACGAGTAGGCTAATTAAGGGCTACTAAATCACCCAGAAATCTGTCCCCACACTGCTGTACCTATAATTGTTCACGAATATTTTCCAAGGATTGTTCCATTAAGTCTTCACTGACTTGAATCTGGTGCTTGGGAAAAATCTGTCTGGGTAAGGCCTGCCAACATGATGACTTGGAAGTGACAGGGCTGCCACATCCTGCATCTGAGCTATGCAGTGCACCGTGTAGTTGACCTGCACATGTACAGCAGGTCTGACACATTCCAGAGCCATGGACTCTTGGAACAAATCATCTCTGTACCACTTGTGCAAAGATTTTGATATCTACATAAATGCTCTTTCCTGTGGGATTTGCAGGTTAATCACACAAAACTGCTAGGCAGTACATTACACTTACAAGCAGTGCTCTGTCACTAAAATTTTTAGGCCAGGAAGGTCACATCTGATCATCTTTCCAAGGAAAAATTTTCCATTTAATTACTCCAGTGGTGAAAAAACATCAGAAATAGACAAGCATGTGTCATTAAATCTCTTCTGTTTCACACTGTTGGGTACCTGGCCCCCTGCAGCACAGTGGGAACTGAACTGGTTTCTGCAAGAGATCTGACCACTGAACACAGAGGTCTGGAGAGCGTCAGTCCTAGCACTGAGAGAGCAGCTCTCTCTAGACCAGTCCAACGTTAATCCCACCAGTAAGCAGGGCAATTTGTGCCAAATATGGTTTTTCCTCTACTGTGTCTAGACCACCCACCAGCACAGGGCACTGAAGAGCAGCTATGACAGGAAGATTTTAACCTCAGCTAATGGCAACCAGAAGGTGACAGACTCATTTTCTTATTACCAGTCTTCTTAGGACTGATCAGGCAATTATTTTCTTGAGACTGCTTCTGTGTACTAAATTACATGGACTATCTCCAAAGAGCAGTGACAACTCAGTAAGCTGAGTGTAAGCTGGGTTACCTCTCTTGCCAACCCACAAACTGCTCTCAGTAACCCCGCAGTGGTGTTGACAGACTCCAGAAATAGCCATGAACAGTGTTTTCTTACTAGAAGTCAGGTCTGGGTCGTATCAGTGGGGGAGGTGAATTAAAAATGATGGGGAGCTGTTCTGAGGGGTCTCATCCCTCTCTACACACAGTCTCCAAAAGTGTTACTGAACCATGTCCCACATGCAGCCCCTTGTAAACATGAGGGATCCCTTTTGAAGCTGAAACTGGGGGTGCCTAGCACCTTTTGTGCTGCCTGTTTCTCTAATATTTGTCCTCACATTCTTCACTGCTAAATGAATGGCATGACTTTCTCAATGTTTTCTTTTTCCTAACACTTTCTTACAGTTTTCATTTAATTTTAATGCAAGGGCACCAATCCTAGTTTATGTCATAATAGATGGACAACAACAGCGCAGTTTAACTAAAATAACATGCTAAACAGTGCTACATGTTGACGGAGTCATGATGGATAAAATGTGGAGTGTTT
Source organism: Donacobius atricapilla (assembly GCA_013397315.1). Lineage (NCBI taxonomy): Eukaryota > Metazoa > Chordata > Aves > Passeriformes > Mimidae > Donacobius > Donacobius atricapilla. The sequence goes on from WBMY01014432.1 coordinate 1,009,185, forward strand.
TGGTGGTTTATATCTTCAAAGAAGAGCTGGCAAGTGTACAACGTGACAAATGTATTTAAGAATCTATGCCATTCAAATGATACTACCACATGTCTGTTTGGGATTTTTCCCATCTAAATGTGGGAATATGGGCACAGATTCACTTGCATACTGTGTTCTTCTAACATAAAGTGTCGGCATCTCCGAGGGTGTGTTGGTGGCACCCGATGTCACCAGACATGCTGCAAAGGAGACAGCCGAAATAAGTGCACATTATGTGTGCCAGGAAGTCTACGTTTATTTCATGCAAAAAGGAGGGGATCATGCTCAAAATATTCTCACTGGAAATTTGTATCAGCATGAGAAAGAGAAAAACGTATCATTTGCATTTCAAGGCATTGCAAGTCCCTATCCTAGCTGAAGTCGGCGGCATTTATGGTACAAAGAGACCAGCTCCTGATGTGAGCGACAACGATGCAAAAATCCCCACTAATTCACATCATCTTGACTGAATCATTCTGCATTTACACCAGTTTCACTAAGATGGGAGCTGGCTCATGGTCTTTACACATATAAATTTTGTGTCTTTCTCCTATTGTTTGTCACTATAAGCCACGTCCTTTGTTTATTTTTTTTTATTTGTGCAATGTATTCATATTCTCAGAGTCCATCTGCTAAAAGTATCCTATTTAAAAGAAGATGGCATCATTAGCTACCCTCTCTCACTATAAAGAAAGGAGCAGTTCCCATATTTTTACCCAGTTCAGTGGCTCAGTGGATGCACTAATCTTGCTGAACACTTCAGTTTAGATGGTATATCAATGAGGCATTCAAACAGAGCAGTTTATACACAAAAATTCTGTCTGCTTTGTAAAAGATTATCCTTTTATAAACACTCTGCGGAAAACATAAAAGCAAATAGGGGACAGCACATAGGACAGGAAAGATGTTAGAAGGGAGATTAATACTGAATGGGTCGAAATGAATGGTGCTTACCAAAACGAGGTCCAGATACTTTGGCTGCAGTGAAACATAAATAATGGGAATGACACATCGTTTATTCGGGATAATGAGTTGATCCGAAGTAGGGGCCTAGAACAAGAGATTAAAGATTAAATATCCATCTCCTGATGAATATCAGTAGCAAACTTTAACCTTTTCCTTCCAAAAGCACAATTTCTTTGAACAATCATGTCAGCACAACACAGTGAAGAAATGGGATAAAGCAAACTTAAAGCACATTCTTATCCTTATCCTGAAAGAAAACACCCCTTCATATTTTAAGACTCAGTATTGTATTTTTATTTACAGGCTTGTAACTCATTCAGAATAATTATATGAGAACACAAAGGTTTTGCTTCATGTTTTGTATTAGAAAAATCTGGCTTTAGCATTTATTGCTTGCATTTTAGTTCTCTGCAATAATTGAAGAACGAACATACCCATCCTGAACATTCACTTGGGTGGAGAGATAATGACAAAAAGCAGCCTGCTGGAAAAGCACAGCCTACCACATGCCGAATTAGAGTCTTGAATGCAAGGAGGACTTGGAAGATGTCACAAGCTTTGGATCAGGAAGGGCTGGAAGTGTAGTGAAGGGGGAAAGGCACAGACAACTGGGGACAGCAGGCTGACTGTACTGCAGCGCTGGCAACCTGTCCAAGCTGGTCAATTAGTGGTACTTCTAGCTCAAGATGCTGTATTGCAACTGAGGCAGAAGACATAGGACAAGCGGGAATCTGGATAGCTGTGGCTTGCCCAGAACTTGGAACACAGCAGCTGCTGGATGCATGCAGCCAGCCAAGCCGTGCATTGTGGTTTTGTTGCTGATGGCTGCCTCCTGCAAGAGGGATAAAACTGGGGACAGAGGGAGGAGGGGGTGAGACTTTCAAATGACATTTAGAAAACAGCCAAGCTAGAATGCAGGAGTGAGTTCAGCGTGCTCTCACCTGCTTCGTGGAAAGGAGTTTGTGGTTTCATTCCACCCTCTAGGGAATGTGCTGTCCCTGTGCCAAACCAGCACGCATGTACAGCTGGCAGTTTCTCTGCAGAAGAAACCTCATACTGGAAGCTGTGGAAAAGTATCCATTTTTTTCTTGGTAAATATTTGCATGCAAAACCAGATATTCCCATAGGTTTTTGTGAGGCTCTGCAAACTAGTTAGAGGGAAGGATTTTTGGATTTGTGCTGGGGGAGTGTGGGAACACAGACACGCAGTTCCAATGAGGACATGGTCCTGGGGGGTGAGCTCACTGAAATGGCGTCTTGAAGGATACTGAATACCTTTGAGACAGCGAGACACATTTTGCAAAATTCACATTTTGGCAACAGAACAAAAATATTTCCATTTCACATGTTCCCTTTACATCATGAATTCAGATAGGATTTGATGCGGTTCCCTCTCCTCTTGGGTAAGAGATGCGAGTCCTGTCAGGCACCTTTCCTCATAGACTGTCCTGTAACAGCATCTCCCCACTGCCTTCATCCTAAAACCTCCTGAAGACCTTGTGAAAAATCTCTTGAAACCTCCTGCTGCTGTATCACAGTTAATATACTGAGAATAGGACCACAAGTTCAAATAAATGCAAGTGAGGGAGGAGCACTCAGGGTGCTGGGCTGGTGGAAGGGGCAGAGCTGACAAATCAATAGTAAGAGTGTGAACAGAAGACATATGGCTGGTTATCATCACAGTCAGCCAGGACCAGGCTCTACAGGGCTTGGCTTGCCTAGGCAGTCCATGCTGGAGCCTGGGTTGGGTTTTTCATCACTGCTTGCCATGGCAAAAGGAAAGGGAGGTTTGTCTCAGTGCCAAGGCAGCAGCCTCTCCTCTGGGGAACCAAAGCCCTGCTCTCCAGGGACATGGACCACTGTGCTTGGCTGAGCTGCTCTGCCTGTTTTCAGCACCCTGCTCTGATTTCCAGCCAGACAGGCTTTTATCCTTGAGATACGAGCAGCAACTTTCCTTTTATTCAGAAAGAAGCATCCATTTTCAAGCATTATCACAGCACAGATAATAAATATTACAAACAGCAGAACTGTGAGGGGATGCCAGAGCCCTGCTGCTGACTGATGCCTGACCTCTGCAAAGCCCATGTCACTGTGTCACATCACAGTGCTTGGCTGTGCAAAGGGGACCATCCTGCCCAGGGGCACACAGCGCTGCAGGAGAGGCAGGACCCCTGCTGCCACAGGTGCTCCTCCTCTCAGGGGGCCAAGGGACTCCTCAGACAGCAAAAGACACTCCCTGTAAGGTCTGAAGGGCATGTTTGAAGGATCCTGCAATGAAAGTTGTTGTAGACACACTGACAACAATCCATGTATGCTGTAGGGGAGAGAGTATGGTCTCAAAGGCCCCCACTGTGGCACAAAGGGGTGCTCCAAAGGCAGCTGGTGGTCCCAAGGTTCCTGACAGCTTGTACTGACCTTTCTAAGAAGGGAACTGATGGTGCTGGACATCCCTGCCTCACTTCACCTCACTTCACCTCACGTCACCTCACTGCTAAGTAAGAGGAGGAGCAGCTCCCAGATGATTCCAGCACACAGCAATGGGCTCTTGTACTTAGGAAGTATTTGTAACTTGATTTAAAATTAGCCCTTAGTAATTTGAAGATGGTGATGAGAGCAGCATGAGACAGACAACAGATTGTTTCAGGAGTATTTGTCCAAATTCGGTGAGTAGAAGTGAGTTTTCCAGGGCTACTTTCAGTATGTAACTGGAAGTTCAGCTTGTGAGCTCAAATCCCAAGAGTTTTTATTCATGGAGAACTCTCTGCATGAACACCTGATTATGCACAGGGGTGAGGATTTTGGGTTGTAAAATTAGATGGAAAACGACCACTCTGGGAGAGAAAGCACAAGTTTCTTGTGAAACTGGTCTGGGAGGAACCAAAACTCAGATGTTCACAGCTTGACTTATACAAGGGAACTATATTTTAAAGTATCTGTGAATAAATCTGCACAGAGGTGAGTTTTCTTAGCAAACTGCCCCAGCACCCATATCCACCCTGCAGTTTTCAGGCTGGGGGCGTGACAGGTCATGGTGCCACCCAAGTGCTCCCCTACGGCCACCCCTATAGCGTACCCCAAGTACAGCACCCCTTGGTCTGATTTTGCTTCATAATCCGTGGAAATAAAACAGCTCATACTAACAGCTGAGGTGAACCTCAACAAAAAACACTTGTCTCCCTTCTTTGGTTACTTGAATCTGCCCTGTACAGTATTTAATTAAGAGCATGTAATTGATGGTGCAGGTATTGATAGAGAACCCGTGTTTTTACATGTGTGAATGGTTTGCCAGATCTTCACGTATTCTAATTCAAATCATCATGTCATTTTTGACAGTGAAAGCCTTTAGGGAAACAAAAGTGTTTTTGCAGCGCCAGTGTGAGTTTAGTAGAACTGCATTACCTATTTATCATCCAGAGGGCTTGAATTGGGCATAACTAACAGAAATTTAATTCTCTTAAATCATAGGATGGGAAACTTAAGAGTCTGTCAGACACCTTTGGACACTGAACCTGAATCCAAGTGTCACCCCAAACAGAATATGGGGACATTATGACTTGTATCTGGTTACAGATCTGAAGTCTGGATTTAGGTCCAGTAACTAGCAGCAGTAGACAGAAATGCACCAATAAACCTTACCCACACCACTCTAAGATGGAAATGGCCTGTCTGTTCCTGGTCCAGCTCAGGGAGCAGTTCTGAAGAGCACCTTGTGGCAGCCTAATCCTGGAGCAGCTAGCAAGGTCCTGAGGGATGCTGGAGGGTTTGGCAGCCAGCAGCAGAGCATGAGGGGCCGTAAAGACAGGCTGCTCTCCTTCTGCCCTTCGGGGGTCGAGCAACACCCTGCCTTGGCAATTCCCTTCACATCAAAGGAGCCTCCAGAGGCCCTGCTGATGGTCATGAGGGGCTGCAATACCAGTGTAAAGCTGCTTGAGCTGGGTTAGCACTGTGCTCACATATGGTCTTGGATTGTACCTTGTCACAAACCAGCTGTACCTCTCAAATAAATACATACTGGGCAAAGCTCAGAAATACATCTTTCTAGAGATTATTTCCATCTGCACATCACAAAGGGTATATTGATTTAGCTACACTCCTGAGATCAGAGTGGAAACACAGTATAGTTGGGAAGCAGACACATATGCTGCTTATCAAAGCTATACATACAGTACAAAAAGATACCGGTGTGGAGAGCAACCAGCTATATTTGCACCAGCACACAACCTGTCCTGTAATTCTCTAAAACAAAGGAAAAGGAAGTGCTGAATGCTACTGTTCCTGAACTATGCAAATGGCATATGAGGAGCACACCAATCCTGGCTGAACTCATGGACATGAGAAATCTGAGGAGCTGACAATTGCTGTAGCTGTCAAGGATTGCCCCCAAAGCCTGTGTATTTATTTATTTATTTATTTGTATTTCTTGGAGCTGCAGAGAAATGCAGTAATTGACACAATGGGAAAGAATATCTCAGATGAGCTCCAAGTGGAACCTGCCGCCAGAGCAAGGCTGTATTCTCCCTGCAAAGTCCTTTCACCCACCTACAAGGAGGACAAGGTATATATTCCTCAAAATTCACGGCGTCTGCGTTTGTTGATGGTGATATAAGTCCAAAAATTACAGAGCAAGAAAGTGAGTTACTTAGATCATGCAGTGCCATTGTGCGCTGGCAATGTACATACCTCAAACTGGTGCAGGAAAGTGTCAGTAAAATGGTCATATGTAGAGGCAAAGAGGACACTGTGGTCTCCTGCAGCACTAATCCTTCCTGATGTCTCTGGGATAACAGAGAACAGGGAAAGTTACTAGAGGAAAATCATAAAATCATTTGGGTTAGAAGGGACCTTTAAGATCACCAAGACCGACTATAAACCCAGCACGGCCAAGCCCACCACTAAACCATGTTCCTAAGTGAGTTTCCTACATACGAGTTGCAGTGTACAACTGTCTTTTAAATGTCTCCAGGGTTACTGACCTAACCACTTCCCTGGGCAGCCTGTTCCAATGTTTGACAACTCTTTCCATGAAGAATTTTTTCCAATATCCAATCTGGATATGGCCTCAACTTGAGGCTATTTCCTCTTTTCCTGGCCCTTGTTACTTGGGAAAAGAGACTGACTCCCACCTTGCTACAGTCTCATTTCAGTAAGTTGCAAATATACAAATAATCATATATAGGATGATCCTTGAACTTATTTCAGATATTTTCTGGCTTCTTGTAGTTTTGCAGTTTAGCATAAATCAGGCCACAGTTAGCAGAAACTTATCCTGTAGCTCAAGCTCGTGCACCACAGCACTGGGTCAGCAGGGCACATCCCATCAGTAATCCTCAGTCACTTCCATGCAAACTCCTTGGGCTGAGTTTAAATGTCTGCTAAACAGTTTAGACCAAGTTGTCTTTCCTGCAGAGCCCCTCAGTTGAAGTAATCAAACAACATGCTATGGCTGTTGTACGTGTATCCACAGAAGATTTCTTTCCCTGGATAAAATGATCAGAGGGATGAAACCCCTTCCTTACGAGGACAGGCTGAAAGAATTGGGATTGTTCAGCCTGGAAAAGAGAACACTCCAGGGTGACCTTGTTGCAGTCTTTCAGCACTTACAGGGCATCAACAAGAAAGAAGTAGACAGAGTTTTTAGTAGGGCCAGTAGTGATGGAACAAGAGGTAGGTAATGGTTTTAAGCTGAAGGAAGCTAGATTCAGACTACAGATAAAGGAAGAACTGATTTACAACGAGGGTGTCAAAATACTGGCAAAGGTTGCACAGGGAGGAGGTGGATGCCCCATCCCTGGAAGGTCAGTTGGGTGGGACTCTGAGAAATTCAGTCTAGCTGAACATATCCCTGCCTATTACAGAGGGGTTGGACTATATGACCTTTTAAGGGTCCTTCCAACCAAAACTATTTTATGATTCTGTAACAAGCAAGCCTTATATTGGTGTCATTTGGACACTCTCGGGAAGATGAAGGCCAAGAATCATTGGTTCTGACAAAAATATTGCTGAAGTGACCAGAGTACCAAGATAGAACTATCATCAAACTCCTTTCATGTCTCTGCGACCAGCCCTGTGTAAGTAAGAGAAGCATAAAAAAGAAATCTTTGATGCCTTCAAAAGACAGTACCCCTGGAGCAAATGATAGATCACCTGACAATGTTCAGGTGAAGAAAGAAACAGCCACTCTAAAACACACAGCCATCTTCAACAGTCAGATTGAGACCACTTGAGAGTCCAGGATGGCCGGAATGAGGCACAGTATAGTGCCTGCTCACCAGGAAGAGATGATGCTGGATGCTTGACCTCAAGACTTCCATGTGACCCAGGTACAGGTGGAACTAACCTGGCAGAAAGGGGTTGGTGAATCCCAAACCCACCAAAATTTCCTCAGCACAGGGTTTGCTTTTTCTGCAACTTTGCCATCCAGCAAAAGAGACCTCCTCCTGAGCAAGAGATGCAGAATCAGGCACAAAAAATGGCATAGCTGCTTCTCCCTGGAAAATTCCACCCAACATCTGCGCAGCAGCTGGATTTCCCAAGTCTATTATCTCATTTCACTGATCTGAATGAATTTGCTCTCAGAACAGCTGCAGATCTGTATATATCACTCATGGCTTGATTCACCATGTTTTACCTGAATGAAATATTAATTAGCTACACTGTATTTTCTCCTCCCACCACTAAATGCTAATTAATTTTAATTTATGATGGAAAAAAAAGTGGCATATGAATAGTTACTTTGGCCCAAAACATGAATCAGTTCTAAAAATCCAAACCAACCCTAGTCAATTCAGAGTTTGAAATACTGTTGGGGAGTAAGCTCAACTTCAGCCTCGTTCTTTTCATTACAGAGCCTTAAATACATTTTTTTCTGCAGATTCCTTCAGAGATGCATCATAATGGCCAAGCATAGGGTCTCTAGCTCATTTTGGACAGTTTCTTAATACAAGAAAGGTCCCACAAGAGAAAGTACGGCTTCGGTGTTTGGCATGAAGTAAAGACACCAGGCAGACTCTGGAACCTTAAGCTTGCAGGTTTTGATCCAGAGTCACTTAAAACAGACTTCCCATCACTGCAGCTCAGAGGTCATAAATACTTTTACCACAAAACACTTAAGTTTCCCATTGAAATGGACATATGTGCTGACAAGTTCTCAGCAAAAAGGATGTTTTATGTGAAGATTTAGAAGTATGAAGAACATACTTAAGAGATGTATTTCCAAAAGGCAATTTATGTGGTAGATGTACTCCTTAGGTTGTATTTATCTTGCAGACTTAATGGCCACAACTAGTTTTAGACTGAAATGTCACATACTTTTTCTTTTCTTTTCTTTCTTTTCTTTTCTTTCTTTTCTTTTCTTTCTTTTCTTTTCTTTCTTTTCTTTTCTTTCTTTTCTTTTCTTTCTTTTCTTTTCTTTCTTTTCTTTTCTTTCTTTTCTTTTCTTTCTTTTCTTTTCTTTCTTTTCTTTTCTTTCTTTTCTTTTCTTTCTTTTCTTTTCTTTCTTTTCTTTTCTTTCTTTTCTTTTCTTTCTTTTCTTTTCTTTCTTTTCTTTTCTTTCTTTTCTTTTCTTTCTTTTCTTTTCTTTCTTTTCTTTTCTTTCTTTTCTTTTCTTTCTTTTCTTTTCTTTCTTTTCTTTTCTTTCTTTTCTTTTCTTTCTTTTCTTTTCTTTCTTTTCTTTTCTTTCTTTTCTTTTCTTTCTTTTCTTTTCTTTCTTTTCTTTTCTTTCTTTTCTTTTCTTTCTTTTCTTTTCTTTCTTTTCTTTTCTTTCTTTTCTTTTCTTTCTTTTCTTTTCTTTTCTCTTCTCTTCTCTTCGCTTCTCTTCTCTTCACTTCTCTTTTCACTGACTGCTGTTTACAACACGCTCTGCAAACAAACTGGGCTGCTCAGCTCTGCATTTTCTAACGGCGGCAGCCTTTCTTCTTTCTCCCTGTAACAAAAATGCTTTGAAGTCCTATGCTGTTAGTTACAAGTATCCTGATATTTCCCCAGCAAGGATGTAATAGGAGCCAAAACAAGCCTCCAGGTGCCAATATTGCACCTGACAAATTAGGCACACGACTGGAAAAGGATGGGCCCATCCTTCTGCTTAATGTTCATTTCCTCTCATTTCCACGTTAACAGGAAGTAGTTGGAATGGAAAAAAGGACTTTCCTTAAAGACCCGAACTATCAAAAGCCTGGGGCTGTTTCTCCTTGCAAACAAAAAACTTGGAAGCCAGCTACGTCCTATGATTTGGAGCTCATTTACAGTGACTTATTTAACCCCTACTGACGGCACGATGAACAGGATGTTATGATTTATTTAACGCTTAAAGCGGGTGTGAGAACAAGGTGGATGGTGCCCTTAGATGTAGTCTTTTCATAATTTATTGCTCCAAGTGCTTAATTTTTCCTCAGGGAAGCCTTTGATAGCCGGCTGCTGCAGTGTGGTTAAGTGTGTGCATTAAGCTGTAAAGTAAAAATATTAATAATACTAAAAATAATAACCATAACCAAAGTTACTATTTTGCATAACAAGAGCTTGCACGCATTGCTCAGCTGAAATTCTGAAGTGATATCCCCACACCAACTGAATTGGCTTGAGGATATTTAATGGAGCAGCACAAAGAGAGTTGAATTTACCTTCTGAGGACTTGAGCTGCACAAACACAAGGCAAACTCACTCTTGCAAAATGCCGCACAGCTCCTGGAAGGCCACTGGAGAACTGTAACAAAGTTAGCTAAAAAAAGATAAAATGACTAACATCTCCCTACGCTGGTACAACGGGGGACTCTGAGCAAGAACAGAGTCACAAAAAACGTTATGTTTGACTGGCTTTAAAGTTGAACTGCTGCTTAATAATGTTGTAGCATCCCTCAGAGGGTTTGTCTTAAAGCACCTTCTTTTGAATGGTCCATAAGCTTTCTCTGGAATACAGAACCATCCTTCAGAAACCATTTGCATGTCAAAGTTACCCAGTGAAATAATGTATAGATCTCCTGCTCTCTGGAGATCAGTGTTCAGCTCTGCTTCATGTCATTACATTGAAGGCCCTTGGTGACTTTAGTAAGCATGATCTGCAGGAGCGCTTGCACCTGTGGATAAAGGACTTCAACTTTGAATGTTAAATACCTATTTTGGGGCGGGGGGCTGTCCCTCTTGAGCATGCATGTGTGTGAGTAAGTTGTATTTTGATACAGACAGGCAGGTAATTCATTTCACTTTTAGGAGATGAAGTAACGATTTTAGCAAATTGCATTTGTCTCTTTAATCTTATATTTCCATGCACACTGTGTTAAATGTTGTAAAACTATCAATTCTGTCAAAACCTAACAGAAAGAAAACAAGAAACCCTGCAATCTTAATGTCCAAACTGACTGGTGATTAACAGGAATTAAATGTGCAGGAATTCCAAATCTTTTCTGATCGAAGATGTCTAGATGACTTTTGTTTTTCCATAATTGTATGAGGTTCCTACATAGTATTTAAGAATCAATTATATTGCAATTGATGTAATTAACTCTAATAATCCAGTAAAAGTCAGTAGGAGGGCTATTCAAGTCAATAGAAAAGAGAGACTATATTATGAAGGTGTTATTAACCTATACAGATTTTTACTAGACATTTCCTTTTCTTACATAATAAATATACAGTGATGAGGAAGGCTGTCATTATAATTTAATGGGAACAATGGTTCATCACTTCCTTTCCTGCACAAGCCTTAACTAATTCTACATACAGTGTATAAGTAAAATGAAGTTAAATGAATCTCATAAATTAGCTATTAATCATCCATCAATCATCTGTTGCTCCATGATTAAAATCTGTGTTGCATTCAGAGCTGGGAAAGGTATTTGGGGAGTGGCAGGAGCTGCATGTACATCTTCCAATTAATTTATTCATGCACTTCCATTTTGCATTGCCAAGGGTACTTACTGAAACCAGTCCTGAAGTCAGAAAAAGTCTCCTGAGGAAAGTTCCAACCCTTCCCAGAATAAAGTAAAACTCTCATTTCCATATTTATCGGCATCACTCTGGCTTTAAGCATTGTTGCACATGAGATCCTCATTCACACTTCTCAATTCAGTCAGATAACTCTTTTTGGGGAAAGAAAGCAACACTACAAAGTCAGGGAAAGTGAGGCAGTGGTCTGCTGTATGCCTTGCAAAGTGATGAAGAAAATTCCTCTGCCCAAGATCCTAATCTCCTGTCCTACACTCTAAGTCTTTTGCACTGCTCAATGAGGCAAAAGTGAGTTCTGCCTGAATATGGCTATTAAAACCCAGCTTTTTAGGAATTTCTGTCTTCACCTTCTTCAAGCTGAGAATAAGCTTTATTGCATATGGAAGACTGCATTGCTCTCATTAGCAGAACTGCTTGTCTTGGCAGTAGACAAAGATCAGTTGTCTGTGCTACTGTTATTCAATATATTAGCTGCCTTCTGAGAGACTGGCTACAGGTGATTCTCTTATCTTGCATCTTGGCAGCCTCAGTCTCGGAAGCTCTTCATGGCACCATGAATCTCTCTCACAAAAACTACACTGGACCATTGCAGGCAGCTCCAAAGAACACCCAAGTATAGAGGAACTTGGTGATACACAGTGACCACTTTCCTACATAGAGCTGAGCTGATCAAAAGAGGCTCAGGAGAAGGTAAGGGCAGTGTTTTAGTTCTTCTGGGGTAATTTAAAATCAGAATAAATATTGAATTACCTGGATCCTCTGTGCAGTGTCACTGAATGTATGCAAAGAATGAGACCGAGGAGTGGAGTTTTGTTTGTCTGCTGTCAAAATACTTTTTCAAAGATCTTGGGAAGAGGGTATAATTTTTGAAAGCTCTTCTTATGCAGACCCCCCTCCATCTTTGTTCACATGTTATTGCTGCTTTGGGTAAGACATAGTACGTGCACTTAACTAAAGAACGAGGGAGCTGTGATGTTGCAATAAATACAACACAGAGGAGTCCAGTAATGCTTTGCAACTACAGTGCTGATTTTTTTTTTAAATCACAGCAGTAGGGCAAGTGCTCCACAGATATCAATAGTTGCACCAGAGCTGACCTATGTTGCACAGAATGAATGAGCTTTGACTGTAGGAACACAGATAGGCAACCCTGCTGACTCCTGCTGAATAAACCTATTGTAAAGCTGGCAAACAGCATCCTTCCAGGGCTCTTGGACTTGTGGCTTCATCTAGTCTGGGACTCCTCAGTGTTTTATTCTCTAAAACAGCATCATACTTTCCCATACTGTTAAACACAGAAGACATTTCTGATGTTCATGTTGCAAGCTCCACTTGCAGTGTACTTGATTTGGTGGTGTTTGACAAAGCCTTCGCTTTAATTCAGGAGCCAGTTCTGTGATAACAAGGACATAGATGGAAAACCAGTGCTCCATGAGGCATTAAACCTCTTTTTTTCTTGTTGTGGGCCAAAGCAAAATGCCAACGGGTGTCATAAAGCCCCACATACCAATAATTAGTTCACCACAGCAGGTGTATTTGACCACAAAAGCTATTCTTTGAAAATGAGATCTTTTCTTTTGGGAGAATTGTAATGCCTAACTTCAGGCATGGGAAGCACAGTTGAGATGAGGTTTAAGCAGAATGACATTTCCTCTGCTGCAGACACCACCCAGGGGCTGAGCTGGGCTGCCCTACACCTTGCCAGCTCTACCTGAGAAGCACAGGGCTGCTTTTTGGGTGTCTTTGGAACTGCAGTGCCATGCAAACAAGCTGTGCCAAAAATGATAGACTGAGAACTGTTAAAGTACAGCAATTCAGCAGTCAAAACTTCCTTTATTTAAATCCCCAAACACCACTTAGTTATATAATAATCTCAGTTCTTTCATGCTCCACGAGCTTGCCTTAAATTGTCTGGAGCAGCTCCTCAGCCACAGATAGTCCCAGCTCGCAGTGGCACTGGGACTGTTCCCACCAGCTGCCGCTCTGCCTCGACTGCAATTGCATTTCACACACAAAAGATGACAATAATCTATCAAAAAACCCCACAAAACAAAACAAAAAAACCCCTACCCTACCCCTCAATTTGAATTGTCGTCTGCAAGAAAAGATTCCAGTGTTTCAGCTTCCATGGAAAATCAATACTGTCTTATCTTTATTTTATTACTTAAAAAAAAAAAATAATCTTGCGATGACAGTATTAGGTAGCACTGTGAAAAACAACTAAATATAGCAGTGGATCATAGTGGGTGTGAATGGAAAACAAAGGAGTCAGGAGCCGAGCTCCTGCTGCTGTTACGTCACTATAACACCCATAATTATGTTATTATGTACACTGCCCACTTCAACTATATCTGGACACCACTTACCATGATAAAAATCTGATTATTAACATGACATATAATCTTGGTTTCTTTGATGAGCGTTAACTTCTGTCTTCCATATTCTTTTTCAAACAGACAGGATATTTATTTTGCCTCCCTTCTACAGGGAGTTTGGAAGAGTGAACATACAGGAAAAATTAAAAAAAGGTGATTTAAAGTCTCATTGCTGGACTCATTTTATCATGGTATAAAAACATATCAAGCCACTTCTAAGGTGCTTCTGTGCATAAATTCTCCTCACAAACACCTAGCTTTCATAAATACTATAATAAAAATATTAGCTCCACACAGAAATTCATCTGGATTAAGGGCAGGCATAGCTACAGAACTGCTACACCTATTCATGCTGAGCATCACAGCTTTCAAACTTAAAATGCCCTTGTATGAGGGGTAGGTGGTGCGTGGCTCAGGTGGGGTGGCTTGGTGCCGCATGGATCCCATGGGCTTTATGCTGGAAGAGGATGTCCAGTGTGTCCACAAGGATGTCCAGTCCATCGCTGCTTCCCAGCACTGGGCAGGATCCCTCAGGTGTTTCTTTCACCCTCTCTCATTGCCCGTGTCCCAAAAAGCAGCACTGCAATTTCCTACAACAGGACTGATGTTTGGACAAAATGTGGTGTTTTAAAGGCCTTGGGGGCTCTTTTTATTTTTTTTTAGTATCTAGAAAGTGAGAGGGGGAAAACCCAAAACCGGCAGAAAAAAAAAACCCAAAAAACAGTTCCCCTCAAGATGAAAGAATACTTTTTTCCCTTTAGCTAAATGAATATTGAAAAACATCTATCTTATTATGTCTTCAGTCCCTGAGGTTATCCTATCTGGTTTGTTTCACAATTCAGCAGCAAAAACCCTCAAGATATTTCTAAGATAACTGTTAAATGCCTGACTTTCATCTACAATAGAGGAAATCTGTATTGCCAACAGCTTGTTCTCAGAATTCCACCTTAAAACAGTTTTAGTACCACCAGACCAGAAGGGTTTGATGCCAAAGAGCTGTTCTGTCCTATTGAAAGCAGAGAATGGCTTCCTCTGCAATATGTACAAAGAGCAAGGAAATTTACTCAATTAATGTGAAACACAAAATGGCATCTGCCATCTGGAGATGCACACAAAAGCCACGGGCAGTCAAATACTTCTTAAGACTTTGGCATGTAAAATTAACATATTTTAAGACTTAAAAGGACATGTGAACTCCAAGCTTGCAAGGATTTCATGTTTCTCACAGCAAAATAAAATATACAATAGAATATTTCCAATGTAATGTCCCAGAAATATCAATGCTAACCGCCTACAAAAATTTGCCTGTGACATCAAAGCTACCATTTCTATACTGTTGGGTGGGAATGGAGTGGCTGTTCATTTAAATATGCATTTTTAAACAATGGACAGTAATATGCTTTCACTAAACTTTAGAACCACATTAAAGTACGGTCTTTTACTGAGACCTGTGTAAAAGTCTTGTTTCTTCTTGTGTGTGACACTGTGCAAACACTGTTTTTATTTTTCATTGCAAAAACAGAGTGATGCTGACTAGTTGTTTAGTGCAGATTCAAAGTGTATAAAAAGGGCTCCCTTTTCTCCAAGCATTTTTAAGTGTTCTCTTCTTGAATAAAATGAAGAAAGTTCAGCTCCAGTGTCTGTTCCCTTTTGTGTATTAAAAAACCCATAGTGGTTTAAAAAAACCATGACATATGGCATCTAAGTGGTCACTGCCATAAATTATTCAACTTCTGCTCACTCCACGAACATAAATCTAACAAAATACAAAATCTGAGGCCTCTCTGGCAAACTCATGGTCACGTGTCCTTGGCGGTGTCTTCAGCACACGTTTGGCCACACAGATCTGGCCATTGCATCCAAAATTTTCACCCTGACACCCACTGTGATATACAAGTTCACCTGCTTTTCACTTTACCTGCATCCTTCATTCTGACACTCTCCAGGATCACCTTAGTGAAGCCTCCTGATATTTTAGGGCACCACCATTTCCCCCTACCTGATAGGCATACACAGCACTGGTCCACAAGCTCTGTTTTCTTCAGCATTTTGCTGAAGAAGAGAGAGTGACAAAAAAAAAGAGGAGAGTGAGGAAATCAAATCCATTCCTGCTTAAGACTTTGTGGTTCAGCAGCAGTTTCCCATGCAGTGCTGCTCAGGATGAATAGGATGTCCGAATAAGTCTGCCACACATCTTGCAAAAGCAACATGAATTTAGGCACCTCCAACTTCACAGTTTTTTCCCCAACTTTCTTTCAGTGAATACTTTTTCTTTTTTTTTTTTTTTAAGGCAACAAAATGAACCTTTCAGAATGCACCAGAAACTTGGTTCACAGCCAAGGACACCAACCCTGCAAGTACTTACTTATGTGAATTGTGATAATGTAGCCAGTGAAACACAATGGGATGATACACAGAGCATGCATTCAGATGTTTAGGGAAAGGGCGACAGTAAGCTTAGCAGACCTGGAGTATTAATTAGGTGTCAGGTGAAAAAAATTCTTAAACAGTGACCCTGTTACTCACTTTGCTAGTTTCCTGGTTTTTTTATATTGACAATGATTTGTTGTCTAAGGAGTAGTTTTACTGCTGAATCTTTTAATCAAAACACTCTTATAGGTAACACAGCAAAAAATAAGGTAAAGCATAGGATTAAAAAGTCATAATTCCAGCATCAACATCTACATGGCCCATATGTTTTATGCCACATTCTCATAGCAAAAAAAAAAAAGTACTTCAAACTGATCAAACTGTACACTCAGCCAGAAGAAGAGGGCTGAGAATGCACTAAAGCAACATCTAAATTTTATTCTCCAGTTTGTTGATTTGTCCTTGCATTTTTGAGTGTGTGTGTGTGTGAGAGAGGACAGACACAGAGAGGGAAGAAAATGACTCATGCCTGACAATGTTACCATGAAAATGGTCATAGCTGTGGGCTTCCCTAGGGGAATTTGTAATACCACAGCAAAAATCCAGCTAGCCTGCAATTACGGTGCCGGCAGCGAGTCCCTCCAGCACGAGCCATAATGTCTGGCTACAGCTGGTGGGAGCACTCTGGCTGTGCTCCCCCACCAGGAGCATCCTGGGCTCTGGGGACCAGGTGGCTGGTGTGGGGCAAAGCTGCTGGGACAGCTCCACACCTCCAGGCAGGCAGTGGTCTCCCAAAAACTCCCTCCTACGGAGGGATGGAGAAAACAGTGTGCTTTAATGCACAGGCTCCCCTCTTAGCACATGCGGGCACTTTTGGTGTAGGACCCCCCAGACTTTCCCTCCTACGGCAGAATCCCATCCTGCAAAAGAAACCCTCAGTGCCACTGATGTGAAGGACTCTGTGTTAAAAATAAAAACACAGTCCTCAGCAAAAGCGAGCAGGGTTCCCGGGAGAGGAGCGTGAACCCATGCCAGTGACAGACTGGAAGTGCAACATGACGGAGATGCTGCTGTAACTGGACAGTTGAGGGATGAGCTGGGGTTTCCAGGCATGTCACAGGGATGACATCCCGCGGCTCCGGGGGCCAGGGCCGCTGAACCTGCTGCCGGCCAATCCTTGGAGTGTCACTTACATGAGCTCCAAAGTAATCTTCTGGCCCACCCTTCAGGAAAAAGATAAGATGTCATGATCAGCTAATAGGAAGTGACAAGAAGAGATAAAATGGATGGGGAGGGAGGGAAGGTTTCAGATTGAAAAGGCATTATTCTTTCCTCTGATGCCAACCCTGCTAACAATAGGGCTGAGTTAATTAACGGGCTATTTGAGCACTTTCATCCATTTTTGCATATAGCATTAATTTTTCTACAGATACATATAACACAATTAACCTATAGCTTTTCAAACAATCAAACATGGCAATCCTTTCAAACTGGTGGGGAAAACATCACACTTTTACAGAAAAAGGGGATTTAATTAGGGAAAAAGATTGAGAAGAGTCTTTGTTCCTCTACTCTTCCAGCCATTGCCCTCCATCTGGCATGGGAACTTATTACCAAGACATCTGAGCATCTTCCATAAAAAAAAACGACAAGCAAACACACAAAACCCCCAAGTTTCTGGCTTTCCTCCCTCTTTAGAGTAGAAAATCCTATCTGTCAAGCTTAGTTCACTTGCAATTAAGAAATCTGCTTCACTCCCTAACGAAATGTTAGTGCGTCACTTGACAAAGTCCCATTGAGCC
>WBMY01014432.1:1060999-1085924 GCA_013397315.1 Donacobius atricapilla
ACTAACATAATTTGCCAGCTGCTTCCCCCACTCCCCCCTTGCCGCAGAAGCACAGAGACAGGGGTTAAAAGGTGGTGGGGAAGGGGAGGAAAGAATGCTTTTTGAAAGAAATGGGGCTGGGGGGAGGAATGTCAGTGCTCTTATCCTTCTTACTGTTTAAATTTAACAGTTCAACAGATGCATTACCTCTCAGCTCATCAAGTGGTTTAGCAATTTCCGTGAGTTTTACTACATTCAGATGGAGAAGTATGCACGGCAAGCCATCAACGACGGGGTCACGAGCACTGAGGAGCTGTCTATAACCAGAGACTGTGAGCTGTACAGGGCCCTGAACATGCACTACAATAAAGCAAATGATTTTGAGGTAGGCACTGATCTTTGTTTCTCTGTGTGTGTGAGTTGCTCCGAGGTCCAGGCAGCCTTTAAAATAATATACCTTTTTGATGTGGCCATAATTGGTGGAATCTTGGCATTCCACCTCCCTGAATGATGCTAACTAATTTTTTTAGCCCTGGTAGCTAGAGACTTATGCCTCGCTAGGACCTGACAAGAGATAAAAGGTTTCACTTTTTCTTTATAGGTTTCTTAGTTTTGACTTTTTGAAGTTTCCTTTAGGAGGGACAGTAGTAAAAGAAGTCACCTCACAGCTCTTCTTAAGCTCCCTAATTGTGTGATCAAACACTCTGCTTTTCTTCATTTGATTTACAGAATTAAAATGCATTTGCTTTGTCCAGCTGCAAGATAAAATGAGTACTCGAAGTAAATGCTCTGTTTTCTGCTGTAACAGGTTTGTGGCTTTGATTAAGATTCCTGTTTACAGGCCAGCCTGGTAGCTCAGCAGACTATTGTTATCATTAACATGCTGACCCTTGGTGATACCACGGGAGAGTGTTTCTCCCTGCTGAGGATGGCAGTTTGCATTGTTCAGGTAGTCAGATGTAATGATGCATTTGAACAGGGTGTGCATATGGGGGAGGCTCAAGTAATCCCAGCTCTTGGTGGAGTGGGATAGCGATGGCGGTACTAATTATTAATTTTTTTTGTCGGCACCGTTCACTCAGGGTCAAGTTGCATTATGATCCCCCTCCTGCAGCAAAAGTGACATTTGTCAGCCTGAGAAGGGTGATTCCATGCCTAAAATCCTTCTGATGGATTTTTAGCAGGGCTTGTTCTCACAGCACATAAGTTCAGATGATGCAAAAAGTCTGAGCAAAGACTTGTTGTCTTTCTTGGTTGTTTCCCCCTCTTCTGGGCTGGCAGAGTTTTCTGGAAGGATGGTTTTATGGAAGGGGAAGATAAAGCAAGAGGAGAGAAGAGGATGCTCCTCAAAGGTTTTGCCATTCATGGTGCATGATGGCAACATCTAGACTGTTCTTGGTGTGCCTCCTGGGCACTCCCAAGGGCTCTGGCCCTGTTCTGAGCTCAAGCAGGCACAAGACAGGAGACTCCCACCCCTGGCATGTAGGTCTGCCCTGATGCCAAGCCACAATCACTAAATACAGGAACAGAAAAGGAAATGGACTAGAAGATAAGTGTGACCAACTTTTTCCTTGGGTTTAGATTCCCTCAAGTTTTTTTTCTTACTAGCATTTTTCTATTCGTAGAACATAGGTTGAAATTTTCCTTGTGTTCAAAAGTTCCCATGCTCTTGATGATTTCAGACACTTATTGCTCGCTTTCAAAGTGTTAGTGCCAGTGTTAATGTAAGTGGATTACTCCAGTGAAGAATTGTGGGGAGTGTATGTGTGTTTTCAAGTAGATAAGAAAACATAAATCTCATATGTTTAGTACTGCTAGTGATTGCAGTCTCCTCAGCCAAGGGTCCTGCAGTGGCTTGGAAAGGAGCCCCTTGGTTTGTTTTCCTCCATCATTGAGGAAAAGAGCTATAAATGCTGATTGCAAATGCATTAATTCAGTCTTCCTTATGTTATGTACTATAATGAGAACTTCCTAGAGTTCAGGTCTTGGTTTTGTGGAGGATCCAGCAGTTACGAGAACATTAAGCTGTGTGGTGCAGTGTTTAATGTAGACAACGTAACTTTTCCTGATAAAGCCCATCCCCTCCCCCACAAGCTGTAAAGCAAAAATGACAAGTACTGTAATGTTGAAATTGGATCCAAAAGGATTTAGCAAACTGAGCATTTGCCATATTTAGCATCATCAAAGTTCCTTCCTCTCATACTTCAGTGATGTTTTGCTGATCTTCTGATTAGTCTGATATGCTATTTCTCTTAAATCACCTACACTATCGTTCCTAAACCCTTCCGTTTGTCTGTTCTTGGGTCACATTCATGCACATACTTCATGCATATAGGCCTAAACTGACTATTAGCAAAAAAAAAATTCTAAAGTTAGAAGATGTGTTTTGTCTGTATCAGGCTGTGCCGTTGATGTGTTCAAGAATTTGTTATTCTTTTCCTTTCCTGGGCATTGCCACTGGCAGCTTGTAGCGAAGTCGAATAAGGTGTTTAACAAACCACATGTCCTATTGTTTTTAGCTTTGCCATTGTACCTTGTGGCTGTGAGCCAGAGACAGATCCATGGCTTCCTCCCGTGTGGTGCAACTTTGCCTGTGTTTTGTGTGTGCATGTGTGTAGCCAGTTCCACATTTTTCTCTCTTGTAGTAGGGTTAACTGGAGAAACATGTGCTGAGCTGAACAGAGCAACTAGGGACTGAGTTTAGAAAGGGAGAAAAAAAAAGGTTTGGGATTTTTTTGTAGAAAGGTGAAGGTGCTTCTTTATTCTGGGGCTATTCTCCCAGGGAGGAGGAAGGTGGGCTGTCCTGGTGAATGAAGGCCACAAATGTCACTGCCCCAGCTCAAGTTGGTCGGAAAGAGAGGACAGTTTGCTGTGCCACTTAATATCTGCCTCATCTGCAGTATTGCCATAGGCTTTTGAATGCCAGCTGCAATAATTAAAGTCAGGTATTGTTGCTGTGTATTAAAGGAAAAAGAAAGGAAAGTAAAAACTAGGTAATTTTGTAACTCTCTCTCAGAATCTACCCTAACACAAGTCATCGGAGCTCACAGTTGGGACTCTGGCGGCATGATTGAAAACCAGGGGGATACTGTGCTTTGAGTTAAAGTAGAAATATGGTTGAAAAACATGAGTTGAAGCAAAGATTAGTTTAACATGAGTTAGAAAACATAATCAGAGGGTTTGTTTTCAGATTTCTATACTTAAAACAACCAAAAGAAACTGACCTGAGGACAGTACCTGAATTTTAGCCTTGCTTTTTCTCTCACTCTTTCTCAATCATTCTAGTTCTCTGACATTTTTTAGCAGTTTCCGTCATTCTCCACATATTAACACCTCTCTGCACAGTACCCACTCCTTTTCCTAGCAGGCATTTAACAACTCAGCCTTAGTTCTGAAGTGTCAGGGCGTCTCTGTGGTGGCAGTTCTGCTCTGTGCCCCCCTACCTGCTCCTCCTGCTTGCCCCGCTCCTCTGTGGGGTGGGCAAACCAAAGCGAGCCCCACATGCGCCGTCTTCCTGAGCTCAGCCGCCCGCTGCTTCACGGGAACTTGCCCGATTTTGCAGATGTAGTTATTGAGATGGATCACAATAGTGAGGCGCCTGCCAAGCTGCGTTATTTGCACAAACACACTGTCTGCAGTTTTGGTACAGTGGGGCTCGCCGCGAGGATTGCCTCGTTTCACAGCGCTAGTTACCGCACATGCCGTTTCCATGGGGGGAGAAAACCATTTTTAAGGAGTTTACCCTTCTTTTGGCAGTGGAAAACCATACTAGTGGGAAAAACCTAATTAAGACCAGTTGTACTCAGGTCTTAGCAGAATGTTTAACTTAAGGCACTCTGAGTTAGTCCCATAAAAATCAATGGGATGATGTAAAACAAGTCAAAGAACACCACCTATAAAATCTAAGTAATAACCAAGTCACGTAAGCGGCCTATGAGCCCTTGAGAGGAACACGGGCTGCCAACATTTTCAGAAGTGATGACGATTTTAGGTGAATTTCATTTTGGGATGCTCAAAAAGAGTAATTTTGTCAGGAGGTCCTCAGCAGTCCATTCCCTGAAAATGAAGTGTGCCCAGCACTGCATCCAAAAATTAAGACATCCTAAATTATAAAAAATGCTGGCCACTCATTTTAGGAACCTGCATTCTTCCCCAGTTTCATCTACAGGATTCATCTTGAACTGAATTGGTGTTCATCAAAAGGAGAATTAAAGTCCTCGAAGCTGATTCTCATTTAAACTAGAGGCCACTTTTGAGTAGTTTTGCAGCACACAGGTGCTGTAAAGCACAGTTTATAACCACCCTAATACTCTGGAGCAGTGCAAAGTGGCCTCAAGAGAAGTGAAAATCAAGTCTGTAACCTGCTAACTTGCATCCTGAAGGTTGCTCTCTCCATGCAAACTGCCCTGCTGTGGCAGGCTCCACGCTTCTGGTGGTACCAGCAAGTGAGCACAGCCCAACGGGACAGTTGTTTGTTTCAGTATTCCACTCCTCACATTTCTCCCTCAGCTGTATACTTGCTCCTTCAAGGGCTTTATTGTTGTACTGTTTCAACATCGTTCTCAGCATTCTTAAAGACAGAGTCAGAAGGCTGCTGTCTGCTGATCTGCAGCAAGGGGGGTAAAGCTGCTCTGGCAATTTGAGAATAACAAATGTAACTGTCCTGAGTCCTCCGAAGGAAAACTGAAACATAGGTGGCCAGATGGTATTTCTTTTTCACTTAAAAATCTTGGTTTCAGAAAACTTAATTGATGCCCTCTGGCCTTTTTCCTTTTCTTTTTTTTTTTTTTTTCCCCCCCCTTCTAATTTTGAAGAGGCTCCCTTGTGAAACAGCAGAGCTTTCCTTGAAACTGCACAGGACATGAACCTGGTTTTTAATCAAGTAACAATATCCACGGCTTGCAATAGAAGGTCTGTGCATTGCATGTATCAATTAATGCTTATTAATCAGATTTTGCAGTTAGTTGAACTGCAGACCGTAGTTGGAAGCTATTAGAGAGAGAGTAGCGAGAGGAATACTATTGCAGCACTACACCCGGGTGTGCTGTTTGTGTCCTTTGGAATCAAGGTGTTTGTATAATGAAGTTGGCATGTTGATATATGATCTATTTTTTAATGTCATTACAATTTTAGTTCCCTCTGCCTTTTTGTCATTGGGTTGCATTTAAGCACAGCAAGCCCAACTTTAAACTTCCTTACTCAACAGCTTTATTAGTTATAACGTACCATGACCTTTCTCAACATTCTTAAAGAAAAAGATACAGTGTAATGTCACTTTACTTTGCTTATTGTTCTTTGTTGTGGTGAACAAAGCATTTTCTACAGTGGCTATAGCACATAATTATACAGCTTTCAATAGCGGTGTCTTGGCACATATCAAAGTTCAGAAGAGCCTTTAGAAAAAAAAAGATGTTTTGTGGCAGCCTAGGGAGGGTCTCATCTTTCCTTCAGAAAATAGTTCAAGGCTCTTCTGTCAAGCTTCCCTACTTAGAGCTTTTTCTCCTCCTGCTTCATAAAGTTTAAAGGGGATTCAGTGGAGTTCTATGATCTATTTCCTTTGAAAGATTGTTCCTTTGCACAGAGAAGTCCTTTGACTTCAAGAGTTCACAGATTCATGTCTTTAGGTATCATATGTCTGACCTTATCAGTTACTCTATTTAATGTAGGAGAAAAAGTCTCAACTCTTTGTGTTTGTCTGTTTTGCCTCTGTGAAATGATTTGGTGAAAAGACCATCCTTTTTAACACACCACTGAGAGGCCGTTTCTGACTGTAACCTACCCTGTGGTTCTTCTAAAAAAAAAAAAAAATTGTCCTTGTGTTTTGTGTATGGATGATTTCACAGTGAGAATAGAATTATACAAGGACAGACACACATAAAAAAAATCTTTTGCTCTTTTTTCCTAAATGATCTATTGGCTATTTTGGTGGCTGCTACTCTGGTTCCCCAACAGGCACAACCATTTAACAAACACAGAGATAGCGGCTGGAGTGCTGGGCCAGCAGTAGGTTTTCCCTTGCTTCGACCTACCCCAAAGGCCTTCATAATTAATTGTCCTTCAGAGATGAGGAAAGTTCAGAGACAGTGTGTGTAGCGATGTCTATTGTCTGACATTCAGTTCTCCTTCCCTCAGCTCTTTTTCTTCATTCCACAAAGGGTTATCAATAGGAGCAGGGAGCAAGCTCTCTTCTAACAGCTGCTGGTGGTGGCTGTAGCTTTCTGTGGAAGGTATCATTGTGTTCAGCCATCTATGGATTAAATGGCTGGAAAAGTTCTAACAACCCTTTCAAACAGGCATGTTTATTTCATCTAGATTACACAGACCTATTTAGCTAATTAAAAACTTTCTCAGAACCCCTTCTCTCCTATTCAAGGGAAGGAAAAAAATTAAAACACTGCTGTAATTATGAAGAATGGCTGCAATGAAACTTCGTTAAATAAATGAAAAATTTGATCTGTCAGCTTTGATCTAAATGCACCCAAATAAGCACAGGCTTGTTTGTTGAGTTGTTTTGTGGTTTGGTTTGTGGTTTGTTGCTTTTTTTTTTTTCTTAGAGGGAAACAAGGTGCACAGTAGAAAAAGCATAAAAGAAAACATTGATATAAGCTGAAAAAGAAACACTCTCCCAATTTTAAAAACTGCCACAGTTCGTACTGTCTCTGCTCCTAACATCAAAGTGCAAAGACACTGGAGTTTGCTAAAGAGATTATTAATATTTTTGTGCCTTCTGTGATTAATTTAGAATCCACTGTGGCATAATTATTAAATTTCATATACAACAAAACAAAATTATATACATGCTTCCTTGTTTTCCCTCATGACATGCTAAACAAAGATATGGTGGGGTTAGTAGATAGGCAAGAAGTACAGTCAAATTAGAGCTGTTTATTAACAATCACTGTGTTACTGCTCCAATTAATTGGGCGAAGCCAAAAAGGACAAATACAATCATTCTTCCACTGAACAGTTTAACTAGAAAATTAGGGGGGGGTGTTTAAGTTTTTTTTCCTCAAAAAAAACCCAAAAACAAACAAAAAAAACCCCCACAAAAAAAAAACCCCAAAACAAAACAAAAAAAAAAAACCCACAAAAAGAACCCCCAAAAACCTCCACTATGGACCTTCACCTGAATTCTTCACAAATACATCACTTTGCAATAGGAAGAAATAATCATATCAAACATTTTCTGGGCTCCATCTCACTTCCTGACTGTTAAGAAGGACTGCACAACAATCAAGATCAATTATTGTACTGATTAAGTTATTATGTCTGGCATTTTGAAACAGGTTTTCTGTATTTAAGAAGAAATTGCATACAAAGTAGACGCAGCGAATACAGTAATGCAAAAAAAGATCATAAAAAATTAAAGTTATTCTTATTAATCTTTCATTAGAAGCAATGAAAAGGGACATTGGTGAAGCCAAGTGCTTTGTTCTTCTGAGCTCCTCTTGTAGGTCCAGATCCTGCAAACAATTACGTACTTGAATGTTCCTTCTGTGAGAGTTCTGTTGGCACCTTCAGCCTATCTCCTGCTCTTTCACAGTTTGCCCACTTTGGCCTGTAGATTAGTAGCAGCATTGTTCTGCTTATCAAACAGACGTTCCCTTTAAAAATTGACAAATTTNCCCACAGCTGTATGGAGGCAAACACTTGCTTTTATGCAGGAAGAGCTGTTGTGAAATGATTTAAGGCTACTCAGAGCTTTTCAGATTACTCCCCACCGCAAATAACATGTTAAGTACTAAATTACCCTAACGGTGTTTTATTACTGATCAATAAAATAGTAATCTTGTCTTTTAGCATGGAAAAATATTTTAGTGGCTTTTTTTCTGGTTTAGTTCAGGGATAGTTGTAAACTAGAAGGTAAAATCCTCACTGCTCTACCTGCAAAAAAAACCACCAAACATATCAAACCCCAACCTCATTTGTTTCTATCTTTGCTTTGAGGGAATCCTAGGATCATTCCAGCTGAATGGTGTTGGGTTTCTGTTCCTTTGTGTGTGTGTGTTGTAGTGATGATGTGCTGCGGTTTTTTGGGGGGGTATTTGGGTTTTTTTGTTTTGATTCTTTTACAGTTATTTACCCATACTCATCTTTATTGCCCCCTCCTCTTCTCAAACAAAACAAAACAGAAAAAAAACATTCCCCTTCACCCCTCTGATAAAAAAAGAATAAAGAAAAGGAACCAACAGAAACAAAACAAAACTTGGCAAACTCTTCTGACTCCTACTGCCGTTTCATTTTGCATTCAACAAGGGGTACTGGGAATTGAAACGTCAACTGGAGATTGAGAAAAGCGCCAATTTATAGTGTGTTAGCCTTGCACAATTCAAGATTTCTTTTGCTAGCTGCACACATTATACCCAACATCTCGCCACTCTCTTGTGGCAGTTGTGAGGAATGGCTATTCCTTCCCGTGTGTGTACTACAGGCCTCTAAAGACCCTTATTTATTCTCTCCCATGTCACCTTGTGTACAGTCTGGTCTGTGACACTGATGGTGATTATGTCATTATTTTGCTCTGGGGGCTTTGGCACATCTGCAGAGCTGATGCACATCTCCTTTGTTACGCTGGCATACGTCCCATATCGCAAATGCTTCATTAGCCTTACTGCCTGCCTCCTTGCCAGACAAGAATACCCAAATCCAAGCTTCTTTTTCCTCTGGTCTTTTGTGTCTGTGATGAGCCTTTATTCATCTTCCTAGTTCTTCCCTGTTTTCTATTTTTCTGTGTAAAACCGATTTCCAGATGTCCGTCATTCTCCAAAATCCCATCGTGGATGAGGAGTGAGAAGCAAGGTGAATTTTAACCCATGTCATCCCTCACTCCTTTAGAGTCTTATCCCTTACAAGGTGAAATGCTTTCTCTTTCATTCTTTATGTAGCAGGAATTCGTTAGGCAATTTTAAAACCTGTTTTTTTAAAAAAAAAAAGAAGGAAAAAAAAAGAAAAAGGAAAATAAATCAATGGTAACTCTTACCATTTTATAAATCCTAGTTGTGGTAATGGGTAACATGCAAGTTGCATGTTTTTTCCAGACGTTCTTCATTTCTTTTAGACAACATAGCTACATTTCTCACTCAGAACTTTTGGAGGAGCAACACTGTCTAGTGAAGGTGGAGGGTGGTCATGAGACCTGATCAGCTGAAATTTCTTGTATCCTGTTTTAATGTGTCACATTAGAAGGTCATAGAACATTTTGTACTGTGAAAATGGATGAAAATGTTTGATTTTCTAAACTTTATCTAAGCTCTTCTATAGAAATGTCATACCAGAGAGATGTGAAATAGTGGGTTAACTTACTAGCTTTGTAAGATTTTTCTCTCTGTTTCCCACCCACCCCATGCTTTTTCCTCATGACACTGTGCTAAATTCTGGGCTAGATTCTCAGTGTCTGGTGTAAATCAGCTCCAGCAATTATTGCAGCTAATTAATATATGTCAGCTGAAGAGCTGTCTTTTGTTGTGTTACTATACAGTCAAGTGTGTGAATATATTTTAAGTGTTAATTGGAAAAAAGTTTTGTGTAATTTTTTTAAACTAAACATTAAATGCAGCACTGGCTTTGGAGTCACAGAGCCATCATGTTCATGGATGTGGGGTGGAGGGGAGGGTGTTGTTTTTATTTTTTGTGAGGCACGCTTGCCAAAAGAGGAGGTCCCAGCTGATCCTGTCTCACAGTGCAGGGTCAGGGCTATGTGACTGACTTTAACAGAAGTCTTGCAGATAGGATTGACCATCCTATAGGACTTTGAATAGGTCACCTTCACGCAGAACACTGTTTCCTTGATATATTCAATGTGTTTTAAAATGGACAAGAGTCAGGCTCTCATGATGTCAATTAGCAAACTGTCAAAATACTTTGGAAACCGTGGGAGAGGTTTAGCAGCGCTGTGACCTGTGCTGGTTTCTGGGCTGGCTTTCTGGGGTCCTGCCCTTTCTCAGAGCATATTCCTGTCCTGAGAGGGCAGGGGCAGTGCAGGTCTGCTTGCAGACAGACCTTGCAGCATCGGTGAGGAGCGCAATGGGAATGCTGTTTTCAAACATACCTAAAATCTGAAAGGGCAAATAGTGAGGTTGTCCAGAAGTGGCAGCAGGATATTGCAAGGATCTGTAATGACTCCATGTCCTTCACCTGTGTGAGACAAAGTGAACCTGGGAGCAGAAGGAGACATAGTTTGTAGCAGTTGCAGCATTAATAGCATAAAAGTGAAGAAATACCATTCAGTCCAAGCGGGAGGCAGTCTTCGGAGCACTGGATCCCTTCCTTACACAAAGCCCATCACCTGCGGCGCTAGAGTATAGTTGAATTTTGTGTGCAGGGAGAGTCTTCCTGACAGGTAAGTGTGGGTGGGTGAGAGATGGAAGGACAGCCAGAAGGTAATCAGTGTTTTGGAGATGATTTCTCCCTTTAGATCTGGAAGGGGCAAGGTTCAGCTTTCTTATCTGCAGAGGGGGAGGGTACACGGGCGGGCTCTGACTCGTTTTGTGTGCCCTCTGTGGGGGGGCGGTTTCAAGGCTCTGGTGGAAATGTGCTGTCAGAAGAAGCCCTGTCCAGGTGGTGGTCCAGAGTGCTCAAAGAGGTGGCCTTGAACTTGCTTCTCTAGTTAGTGGAGAGGCTTTGTAGAGAGCAGGAAACCCGGCTGGCATGATCTCTGTTGCTAAGCAGACAGACTGCTGCGATTGAGACTCAGGTAGAGTGGTGGCATAGACATATAAATGCATTTAAAGCAACTTCAAAAAGTTTTTAGAGAAGAGAGGAGAAAATAAGCATTGCAAATGAAAGGTCTTTAAGTGCCAAATAATGTTCGGCGGGGCGGGGGGACCAGGAGCTGGAGCAGCTTATCTCTTACCACTACACGGAGGGCTGGCTCCATCAGATGAGGCCCAGCCTTGAGGTTATCTAACCCAGTGCTGTCTGGAGTTGCACCATTTCCTTCCGCAAGGGATAAAGGGGAGTCAAATGAGAGGGAGCTCAGTCCATTAGGATGTAAGACACTGAATTCTGGCCTCACTGGTCCCTAGCAGCTCCTGCGCTGGAGCTTGTAAAAGGCTGTTTGTAGCCCAGTTTGGCCAGCTGCATGGCTCAGGATGGCATAGATGAAGCAGTTTATCCCATCATGATGGGCTCTGGATGCTCATAAAAGCATGTTTGCCCTGGGAGGAGATTTTTCAGAATTGTTCAGTGGGAGCCGAAGCTGACGGAGACAGCTTTATTTGCAACACCCCTCACCCATAACCATGCACAATTTCCTTCCCCTGCCCCTACCCTCTGCCACTGGAAAGAGGAAAGGAAGTCCCCTCTGCCAGAGGGCATGCTTGCCACCTTCATGACACCCCCAAAAGGACCCTGGTGACAGCCTGCTTCCCTGCCAGACTGATTAAACACCACCTGCTTCCCATCCTTCTCCCCTACCTCCCTCCTCACTCGCCCCAGCCCAACCCATGCAAACCGAGGAGGGAGAGGGCACAGTTGG
Source organism: Donacobius atricapilla (assembly GCA_013397315.1). Taxonomy (NCBI): domain Eukaryota; kingdom Metazoa; phylum Chordata; class Aves; order Passeriformes; family Mimidae; genus Donacobius; species Donacobius atricapilla. The sequence goes on from WBMY01014432.1 coordinate 1,072,455, forward strand.
AGCTTTTCAGGGCCAGACACAGAAGACAAAGGTGATTGCAATGCGGAGAGATAGGAGGAGTGTGCAAGAGCAAGCAACACCAATAATAGATGTTACTGTACTGTTGCAACATTATATATATATGTATATATATATGTAGATATAGATGCATAATAATTTTAATTATCACTTTTACTATAGTGTTAGTGGTTCACCTATGGAGCCAAATTCTACTGAACATAAAAAGTCCTTGCAAAGTACAAGTTCTATGAGCCACTTTACCTCTATATCCATGGTCTAACCAGCAGTTTCTGCATGCCTGGGTCTTTCACACATGGAAATACACCATGCAAGCAGGGGACTTGCTGCTGGTGCAAGACATAACCTGCTCATCCCTGTCCAGGCTGTGCCTTCTGAGTAACACATCACATTTCCATCTGGCTGATGTGTCCAGGAGAGTATGCAATAACCTCCCTGATGAGCCAGAAATGGGTGGTCATCCCTGTACTCACTCTTCTGGACAGGTTTTTTGTGGGCGCCTGTATGTGGTACCTGCCAGAATTTGGCAGCAAGGTACATAATATGCTGCTTGGCGTTGTAGGCAGCCTCTTGTAGCAGATTGCATTTCACCACAATGGACTGAATTAAAGTTAGACTATTATTGTGTGTGAGAGTTTTATTTCTCCTTCAGTTTTTGTATGAGACAGCTTCTGGGGTGTGACAGTAGTGGTTCTTTCTTACATTTCCCAACACATACTAAATGCTCAGCTAGCATAAGCAGTAGGAGCCTTAGTGATTTTTCCATTCTGTGGCACTGCCACTGGCAATGCAGCAAGTTAAGGGCAATCAGAATTTCCATTAGAAGCCTCTACATCTTTTGCAGTTCTAATTCATCAGCATGGCAGAAGAGGAAATTTAATAATCTTCCCAATAAAATTCTGTTGATCATTTTTGAGGCTGGAGAAGAGAAGAACTGAAAGTTCTTCAAGGTGCAAAAAGTCTAAACAGATTGGAAATGCTAAGTCCTTGTTATTTTGTTTTATCCTGCTCTACTCCCGAGTCTTACCAAGTTTTGTGTTTGGAAACTAGGACATTAAAGCTGTGGTGTTTGCATGCCAGAGTAGCTCTGTTTCTGTGATGGAACAGCTCATCCCAGGCACCGTGGGCACAGCAGTTCTGGGACAGGGATCCCACTGGGTGCAGTGCTGTGCGTGGGGCAGGACAGGGAGATGGGAAGATGGGTCCCACCAGGGAGCACCCCAGGAGGCAGCAGGAGTGTAGCAGCCCGGGAGGCAGCAGGGGTACGAGCCCGAGTGAGCTGCAGCAGCGCTGTTTGTGCTCCAGCCGCGCCGGGAGCCTGCAGAGTACTTCCCAGTCTTTATTTGTGGAAAAGCTTAATTGAAATGCAAGTGATTAAATCTAATGTATCATGCAGTATCCATTTTCACTGCACTACCACTTTCACTTCCCTGATATTATCAGGCATCTCAGCAGCCCCACTGTCAGGTTTTTTCCTTGTAAGAGCCATGCCCATTCTCTCTCCTCTTTGTGAGCTTGGTGGAGGAGATAACAATAAGCCAGCAGTAGATTTCTAGTGCCCCAAACTCACCTCATGGGATAGGGGATCTTAGCTTATTTTAAACAAACACTTTTAAAATACATCCTTAAATAATTTTCCAGCTTTTTAAAAAGAGTAAAAAAACCTACTCTGCAGCAGTAAATGCAACAAGCAACCTCTGTTGTTTGCCTAATTTTTCTCTTTTGAGCCAGACTTGGACAAATGCTTTTCCCTTCCCAATATTAATGCTGTCCCAAAAGAGTGGCCTTCTCTTTGTGTGGCACGGTGGGAGAACAGACTTTCCTAAATAGCCACCCAGTTTCTTGTCCATTTTCTTTCTCTTTCCAAAAAAACCTACTTCTTAAGAGATTTTTTGCCTTCAAGTTTCCTCTCACAACTCCTGTACAGCAGTAGTGGTGGGCAAAATGACACCCTGCGTTCTAGAAAGGTGCTGGTTGGGATAAGAGTGTGTTTACTAGAGCATCCAATAGTTGAGGTTTTTTTTCATTTGTGTTTTTAAAATAAAAGCATCCTTTCCAACTATTTCCCTCTCCTCATAAGTGATAATGGAAGAGGCATTAGCCTTTCCATTGCCTGAGCCAACCTGGTTTTTTTCTAAGAGATGTCCAGGATGTTCAGCCAATTGAGTGATCTAATTAGCTGAAAATTGTTAATTTCCTTTACCTTATAAAGCACCTAACACAGAAACTGTTAAATAATGTTAAGTGTCAGACTTAAACTGAGAACATTGGGCCATATGCTGCCGTGGCTTTCGCGCCAAAAAGTGTGGCAACTTACTCCAAAACCTGCCTCCAATTCCTGTGTAGAAGCCAAAGCCTCCTGCTTGATATGCTGCCACACCAACTCGCAGCGCTAAGATGGTCCCACACAGCAGCTCACTGCGCTCAGGGAACAGGGAATGTGCGTGAGGGGAGGGGACAGTCTGGATGAACGTGGCAGGAGCCAGGACATGGGTGAGGTGGTGCAGATGCTGCCCTTGCCAGCCTGGGAAAGCCGATGGTGGGGCAGTGCTGCTCAGGGCAGCGTTAGCCTGGAAAAGGCACCAGATCTGTGCCTGCAGTTCCCGACTGCACAAGTCCCTGCTCTGGTCTGAGTGTCACCAGCCTCTCTGAGCCTTCAGAGAAGTGGCTCCAGAGGTAGTGTGATGTCTTAGTGCTAGGGAAGGATGGAGAAGGGCTTGTCCTTGATAAGTTTCCTACAGGACATAGACTGTGGATATGGGAATGTGCTTTTAGGTGCCAACTTTCCCTCAAAGCCCACAGGCTTAAATCTTTCTCTTGTGAGAAGAGGCTCAGGGGTATGTGTGGGCAACACAAACAGAATTTCTCAATCATCTCCTTTAAGAACATTTCCTTTTGCCCCCAGAGCTCACCTTACCCTGACTTTGGGAGTGAGGGGTGCCTGTGCCAATGTAGCGTGTGCTTTGTATGAGGTCTTTCTGACAGAAGTATTTCTCCTGAATCCCTTCTGCTGTCGCTGTACCTGTGCTGGCATGCATCGCTGTGCACACACACTAAAGCTGTCTCATCTGGAGCTACCCATGGTGAGACTGCTTCCCCAGTAGTGGACTCACCATCCTGGAGAGGTTCTCCAGCACCTGTCTAATAGGTGCTATTTATGCCTTAGCCTTGGGTTCCCTACAGTGTTCCTCTGTATAGCCACTGTCTAGATCATCCAGCCAGAAGAGTGATCTGGCCTTGCCCCTCTCATCCCCTCCAACCTGTTTACTCCCATCACCACGACCTTGTGCTTTGTAACATGAGCAGCCTTTAGCCAAAGACCTCTGATCCTAAACCTGTGAGAGATTTTGGCTTTCCTATTTGGCCAGGTGACTTGTTGCTCATCAGGTCAACATGCATAAAGACTTCAAAACTCCATAATGTCCTGCAATTGGAAAAATTGGAAAAAACATCTTGAGCTATCTATGCTGTGTTTCTTTGTTTCTGCTTATAGTTAGGACCAAAAAAAAAAAATCCAAACTTGCACCAAGAACTCTACTTTATATAAAATTTGAAAGTAAAATCAATCCTGGTCCAATCTTATCATTTTTAAAGTATGTTTATCCAGCTTTGTAGTAGGAACAAGCAGACTGTTTGAAGGCCACATAGTTTTCAAACCTTGGTTGCAACACGTTACCCCATTTTGAAACCGTCTTTATCTAGCCGAGAAAACTAAAATCTGTTTGACAAAGTAGCACTCCAGCCAGTTTATCTTGCAATATGGCTTTAGCTCACAGAGCCTATTGATTTCCTTAAATTAATGTTTACAGAATGCTACTGAATTTCACTCAACGGGACATTGTTCTTTTGAAGCTTTGTAAAATATGATACAGAGTGTTACTGCCATTTGTTCCTTTGCTAAGACTGATGAAACATTTATTTTTTTAAAGCGCAGCCTTGAACTGTAGCTGTTTCCTACAAGTGTGTTTACTCTTGGAACATTAGTAATACAACACACTATCAGACTCCAGCACAATACCACAGGCAGAGTCTGTAGGTACGCTCTGGCCAGCCTAATCGTAGAAATGGAGCTGAAGTTTAACACAGATTAGACATCATATGAGAAAAGGTTCCGAGCTTAGCCCAGCTGTCCCTGTCTGAAGGATCTTCAGATTTGTGTGCTACAGCCAAGCAGTTGTCTGACGCTGTTACAATATTAGAATGATTGCGTTGGTCTTGGTACTTCTAAACATGGGACCCTGGACTGAAAATTACCATGTGATCCTTTCCCTTTGTCTCCCTAGAGAAGGTGAATGGTTTTATGGCTGCCTTGCTCCTGGGCTGGGGGCTTCTGATCCAGTCTCTGAGGACTGCTTTCAAATCTCCTCCAAGAAACATTTGCATTACTTATGTCCACCCAAACCTGGTAGTTTTCTAAGATGAAGTTACAGTTATGTACTGCAGAAATTTTACAGGAAATCACAGCCACCAATGGCTAGACAATTTTGCTACTGCTTTCTGCACACATCATTCCAATAAATCTTCACTTTGCTTATGGGCCTAAACTGGGCACCCTTACCTGTGTAAGGGTATGTATTTTATCCTACAGGCATTAGAGTGAACTGCTCACTTGGAATATGAGTAGGAAAAATGTGTTCCTGAGGATAATGAGTCCCCCAGCCCAGGTCCAGAGGTGGACCATCCACAGGCAACTTAGACTCTCTGTTGAATCCAGTGGGGTGGTGAAAATTTATGCTGCTGAGAAGCTGACCCATGGTAGCCTCCCACATGTACTCAAGGAGAGGGGCCTTAAACTCCCCAGTTATTGCGTGCAAAATTAATGTCAGCTGGCAAGAGAGAAAAATATAAGTCATTTGAGCACATAAGCTGTGGGCATCTTGCTTTGTAATACTGTGTCCGGGAGCAGATTACTTTTCTTTCTATCATGGGGATTCCGTGTAACCAAGTTCCAACTCCCTGCAGAGGGGAAAGGAAAGCCAGTTCTGACTTCTTGCCTCTTTATCTAGTAATCTCTGTGTGGCCTTCCTAAAGCATCTGAGTTTATCCATTTAAGTCCACTCTGTCTGCAGTACAAGCCCCCAGCTTGTGCTACTGCTGTCAGGAGATATGTCTCTCCTTGATCAATATTTACTTAACAAACAGCAGGGATAGGAGAGTTTGTTTAGAGGAATCATGTGTGCACAAGGGTGAATGAATGCTCGGTAAAGTACTTCACCTGTTTGTCTCCTTTCCTAGGGTATCTTTTCTGCTCCAGGCCTCATGCTGGGCTTTGCTACCGTTGCCGCTGTGAACATGCTCAAAGCTACCCTGCCTTAGGACAGTTTAGCAATCGGCCACAGAAAACGAACTTCTGAGTAAATATTTTATTCCCTGCTCTGGGAAAGTTGGAGGGAGAAGTTTGGGAACTTTGTAAAATTATTTCTATAGTCAAAAATACTTGATGCTTAAGTAAAAATAAACTAGCTTCCCAGACCCTAGTACTTATTCAAGAAAATATTTCAAAGATGTTTTAAGCATTTTGTTGTAACAAAATATTTCAAAATTGCTGCTGCCAAAAATCTGAAGTTTTCTAAAGAAAAAAAAAAAGAGTAGGTAAAATTGCAAGGAAAGAAGTATGTTTAGTATTTTTAAAGAATAACTTTAGAAAGGTCTGTTATTCATTTATCCAACTAAAACAGTTGTTTCTGATGCCTGAGGTCATTGCATGCAATTAGCTTTGAGGCATCTGAGTCTAGTTTGAGGGGGGGGTGTATTTTATTTTGTGAATCAGAGTTGTAAAAGCCATCTGAAATATTCATGCAGAATTGTCTGAGAAGCAGTTTCTGTTTTATTTACTGCACAGTAGAACAGCCACAGTGGATTAGCTCTACAATACCCGTAACAAAAGCACAACAGCTGATGCATGTGATGTTAGGAGGTGACAAAACAGTTAAAGTATGCTGCTGGCTACAGGCAAGCAGTCAGCAGATGCAGACAAAAGGGTTTGTGACAAGAATAACTCTCTCTCCAAGGCGAGCAGTCAAGAGTATCCAAAATACCAATACCCTTTTCTCCTTGACATTGTCTTCTTACACTCAGCATTTTATTGCCCTTTTATAGTAAAAAAACAAAACACAATTCTCTGGAATATCAGTTTTAACTTGACTTTCACAATTCTGTGATCTTTACATCTGTATTGCTTTTCCTATCATCTAGATTTACCACTTGAACAAGAATTTTTGGAAGTTTAAAAGATTATCTGTATAGAAGCCCACCTTTAATAGGATTAACAACATGAAATACACATATAAATCTTAGAGGAGACTGGTGATTTGTTCTGTCATTGGGTTTTGGTTGTTTTCCCCTTTTCTATTAAGAGAGAATTTAAGCATCTTATTTTGCTAATGAAGAAATAATGCTTGGGTAGAAATTAAAGGGTTGCTTGACAATGGGAGAGATTTAAGAGCTGGAAAAAAACTGTGAATGAGCTGATGTTTATTTCAGAAGTGTGAAAAATCAGCTTATATATCTCCAGGAAAAGAAAAATAGAGAGAGAGAGGGAGAGACTGTCTTCTTTCTAACCTTTGTAATTCCCCTTCTATTCTCTGTGACATTCATTCAGCTGCCAAGCATGTTTGGCAAGGCTTGAGCCAGCGAGCGCACTTCCAGTGACCGCTAACCTTGGTATGTCCTGACACTTATGATGAGTATCTGCAGGACACAGAAGGCAGGCAGGCTGCTATGTCAGGCTTTTATTATGTACTGCAGAGGCTGGGGACAGTCAGTTTAATAAAACAAATCATCCTTGAAGGTAAAGCAACTGGGAAGAGGAGGAGGGCTCGGGAAGGGGAAGAGATGAGAGGAACGGGAGGAAAGACAGAAAAAGTCTGTGCTGCACAACTCAAAGAAAAAAAAAGAATTAAGTAATAAAAGATAGAAGATGCAAGACAAGCTAATAATGAGAGAAACAGTGCATGATCACTGGCCACTAATTTAAGACACACAGCTACTTTTAGTGCACCCTCCTTCACAACGATGATTTTTAAGGTCCATCAGATAAAGAAGCCTAATTCTCTATTGGCTTAAAATCAGTGTTGCTTCACTGATTTTCCTCAGGCAATGCTGACTTAGACCTGCTGAGGAGCTGCCCTCACCTTCTCAATCCCCAGTTCCTCTTGGGTAACACTTTCTTTGAAAAGAAATTCAACAAGTATTTATAAAGCTTTCTTCAACTTTGTGTGCTTCTGTGTGAAAGAAGAGACAGTTAGGTCTGACTTGACTGCAACTTTTGAGCCATTGGAACTATACTTTTGCTCCCATAGAAGTAGTATGTGCTAAGTATTATTAACAAAGCACTCCCCCACAGTGCTAAGCCAAATGGTTTGCCGTGATAGTTGCACATGCAAACCCAAGAGTGAAATAGTTCAGGTTTGTTGTTCAAGCCAAGGACAATGTCAGCAGTTAAAACAGCACAAATAGACAAGAGCAGATGAGAGCTTTAATTCCCTCCCAGTTTTCACAGACAAAGGGGACGTGTTAACATGGGTAAGGTTTAAGAAGGGGCACCATGGAGGTTGTTGGACTGTGTTAGAAAGTGCAGGACTGATGTGTACCAGGTGTAAATTAGAGTAACTGCACTGAGGCTGGCAGAGCCCTGCTGATTTACACTGGCCCAAAATCTGGCCTGTGACTTTTCCCCTTGGCAGTGAAGTTACATCAACAAAGGATGCAGCAAAGTGTGATTTCTTTCTAAATCAGACTGATGCGGAGGCTTCAGCCTGAGACCCACCTAGACTCCCCCAACCAGACCTCATTGTCTTTCCTCCTGGTGAATGCACAGTGTGATTCTTTGATTGACTGCTGCCACCTGATGCTAGGAAAATGCCCTGGGTTCATACTAGGGATTGTTGGTTCTATTAAAAGCAGTGTAGATAGAGTTTATTTGTCACTGAAGCATTTTATGCAGATGTTCCTACTTCAGAGATGTTCAGTCAGTTAGGTGTAAAGATGCGCTGAATAGGTTGCCATCACTTAGGGTCAGGGAAATGCCACCCCAGACACATAATTAACATGGCTGGCTGAATAATTGCCCGCTGAAAAATATAACTACCCATGCATTTAAATATTTATTTTTGGGCTCTGGACTTCACTACTATTCTCTTACCTAAAAAAAAACCCCAAACAATAAAAACCACTGCAGATACTCTTTCTAGAAAGGAAAAGTGTTGGCTGAGTTACCATCCTGTGGGATTAATCACAATGGCATTCACGTTACAACATGCAAAATAAGATGTGTAATCCAGTCTGACATGAAAAATTGCTAATAACATCCCAAAAGGAAAGAGCTATGAATGGTTCTAACGCCTTAGGAGTAGGCACAATCTTTAGGAACTCAGCATTACAAGGTGAAGCCTCCAGAGGAAGAAAAAGCTGAAAAGTTGGGTCTCTTCAAAGCCCCAACAGGGCTTTGTTCATTATTGGGTTTGTTCACTGTTATGTTTGTGGGCAACTCTCTGCAGCCTGTTGTACCAGGTTCAAAGAGGCCTGAGCCTGCAGATATGACTCTGGTACAATAAAGTTGGACCTTAAAAGATAACTCCCAGTCTAACAAAAAGCCTGCATGTCACTACAGCAGTGGAAGGCATGGAAGCTACAGGTTCAGGGGTTTCACACTGTCTACTCCATGGAAAAGGAGCATCCTCTACCTGGAAAACTTCCAAATGCACAGGTAGAAATGGAATGGCAAAGGCCCAACTTAAAACCCACGTTGTCATTTCCATGCTTTAAATTGTCATGGGTGTAACTATGAGGTATGAAGGAGAGGTAGGACTTTGTGCATTTAGACTTCATACTTCTCATGTAGGTGCCTGTAATTTCCTCTTTCTCAGCTCCAGCAGCTTGGGAGGGAAGAAAGACATCATCTAGTGTTGGTCCTCTGGAGTGGATACCAAAATCAAAAGGTTTTGCGCTCATCAATTAGCATCAGTGTCTGTGCCATAAATTTGGTTATCTACTCCTTTTCCTGATTTCTAATACCATGTAGTCAGAAACTCCTTCCCCTTGGTTAGTGCCCAGAAATACCAAAAGTGATGAACAGTGTGTGAGCATTGAACTGTGTGAACAGAAAAGTGTGTCAATTTTTTATAACAATGCAAGAATGAGAAAAGCATGGTATTTTCTGTAGATATGTTACCAAATTCCTGGACAGCTGAGTGGTTATGGGGAATTTTAAGTCATTTCTTTGAGATGGAGTAAGTGAAACATAATAGTTAATTTCTTCTCTCTTAATTATTGCTGGAAGACACCATCTGTAAAGATGCGTCTTTCTGTGCACCCTGTTGAATGAAAAATTTCCACAGATGCTTTTGGGAGCAAAAAATACCAGAACATGTGGGGGCTGGATTTTACTCTCAGAGGTAGACAGAGGACTTCTCTGGGGCTTCTGGAAGCAGAGTTTGTCAGCTGGTGTCAGGGGGAGCTGATGTCATGCTTATTTGATGGCAGAACGTGGCTATCAAACTGCTGGGGTTTCTCTAACAATGATAGGTGAGTGAGGCTCCAGAGCTCTGTTATATCAGATTGATCACACACATTTCCAGATGAGTTTTCTGAAAGCGGCTTCCAAAGGGACAAGAAGAAAAGCCTGAAGTAGAGAATAAGAGGCTGGCCTTGATCTAGCAGTGTGACATGAATTCAGGAAATCAGTGAGAGCTGCTCAAGTGTCTGTTTGCCACGGGAATGGTTCAAGCGGCTCCTAGTGCAGGTCGGAGAACTCCTCTTGCCGGAGGGGACAAAGACTAGCAGTGAGGGAATAGTTGCTATTATAAGCATGCTGGCTACTGGCCGGCCATGTATTAGCAGTTCTAGAGCTGTGAAGCCATAGTTCCGTGATAAAAGTGGAAAATAATATGGAGATTACCTCAACCTTGCAACTGCCCTGCAGTTCATTAGAGTGATTGCTTTTGAATCGTTTAAGGCAGAGAGTGAGAAGGTGGTGCTGGTGCCTGAGACAACTACTTAGAATGAATGACTAAAGTTTGGAGGTAACTGTGGTTTTTAACATTCACCCATTGTTCAGGGGCTTCTGAGAGTGGCACGTTCCTCCTAGCTGGGTGTTTGACTTACCCAGGGCGTGACAGTGTCATTTAGAAAGCACAAATGAGTTTAAAGCATCCCAGCTCAGAAGCCACTTGGAGCACAATGCAGCCGTTAAAGAGGTTAGGGTGGTATTTGTGTACTCCTGAAAAAGAAGGAAAGACCATCGTGTCTCTTGAGAAAGCCATTTTATGGGGTTCTTCAGCATAGCAGCCCCAGAAGCAAACCGCTAGCTGGAGGTTTTCCTGCCTGATTGGTTTTAAACTACAAAACGAACAAACATTCGGAGATACCCCATTTCTTTGACTGCTTTCAGCACTGGTTGTGACCAAAGTCAAGCACAAAGGTACAAAGGGCTTTCTGTGCGTGCATAACTTTCATATTAGTTCTCACATGGAGAGGGGAACATGACCATAAATGCACGGGTAAAATATCAAGCAGAGATTTCTTTCCTTAAAGATAATTGTACTTGTTTCCCCTCTTGCTAATTATATCCTATAAATCCTCTTCTCTCCCAACTCAGACAGTAACATTTTGTTACCTACATTCTATCAGTAGACTTCACAAAGATCTCTAACACATGTTATAAAAGTTATTGCTATAGTACTATATATAACAGCTTTGCATAAGAGAATAGAGGGCTGCCACATTTAGAAAATGCAGGTGCTATGTAAGCCCCTTTCTGAAAGAAAGAACTTAGCTCAGTTTCCTTTGAAGAACCAGAGACTTGAAATTGAAAACTGTATTAATGCCATTGTCTCCTTGTATCAGCAGGTTCCAGAGAGATTCCTGGAAGTGGCTCAGATCACGTTACGGGAGTTTTTCAATGCCATTATCGCAGGCAAAGATGTTGATCCTTCCTGGAAGAAGGCCATATACAAGGTCATCTGTAAGCTGGACAGTGAGGTCCCTGAGATTTTCAAATCCCCAAACTGCCTACAAGAGCTTCTTCATGAGTAGAGAGTTCAGCAGCTATTTATGAATGTATGAAAGTAGCAGTCCCCTTCTGATGCCCAAGTCATGTGTGTCTCTATTTTAATTTCATATATATGTGTATCGCATACATATATATATGTATATGAAATTAGACTGATCCCTCCTGGATATAAGTTTTCGTTCAGTTCCAAGGGGATGGTTATTTTACTTCAGCCTTTGGTTTACTTTTGCCCGAGACCCTTAACATTTGAAGAATCAACGGGGTTAATTTTCAGGGAGAAGAGTTTGGAAGTGTGTAAAAGCCTGTCTTAGCAAGTTAGGGCATTATGTTTAAAAATGCTTTGTCAGATTTATTGCTTGCTGCAAAGTGGCATTTTGTCTTGGTGAGACTAATGTCATGGCACAATACTACAGACAATGAACTTTATATTATGTTTATACTGCTAAAGGTCTGAACTCTGTGGAGTCACTTCATAAGCTTCAAGCTTTTTTATTTGTATTTATATACTTTTTAATCAATAACTAGATTTTGTTTCATACTTCAAAAAAATACATCTGTTTTAGGTACTCACTCCAAGAAGTGACCCCCAAAAAAGCAAACCCTATGCTTCATGTTTTCCTTACAGAAATGACAGATACCCTGCATCAGTAACCAGCATGCCAGGTTCTTGTTTCTCTAAATTGCAGCAAAGGGTGTTTGCACAAATCAAATACTGTTCTTGCAGGGTTAGGCCAGTAATTCATGCACAATATTGTAACAACCACACTTATTTTGGAATATGGTCAGCTTACTAAAGCGGAAGCATTTCACTCTCCATAGAGTAAAAATGAAACCTTCAGCATCGTATATTGCCATGTCTCGGTCTTACTTTAAGTGGCATTAGTCCCTAAATTTATTCTTTCCTTAGTCCATTTTGCCCCACAAGATCCCCTTTCCAGCATACAAAGTTTCCTGTCCATATTTGACATCTGTCCTGAAAAGCACTTTCTGAATGATCTTAGATATAGTAGAGGAGTCTTCACCTCACAGTGCTGAGGCAAAGGAAAGAAAAAAAAAAAAAAAAGCTTGTTTGTAGCTATAAAATATAATTAGTCTTTTCCTAATCAGAAGAATAAAAATTGCGTTTTCATAAAAATCTAATCAAGCATTATACAAAAATCACAGTGTCCTCCTGGCTACGCAGGGTTCAGATAGCCAAATTGGATTTTTAAAATTATAGTAAGTGCAGCTTTAAAAAAAAAAAAGAAAGAAAAAAAAAAAGAAAGGAAAAAAAGACTATTTGAGCAATGTGGCTGCACTTGTCTTCTGAAGCTGGAGCTAGTGGTGACCAAAACCTGAGCTACAGTGTAAAGTCCCTGATGGATCTGGGTTTGCCTGAATGCTACACCATGATATGACAGAAAGAAAGAAAGCTAGCTGCTAGTTCTCGTGCTTTCTTCAGTGGCTCTCCTTTTCTCATGTTTTCAGAAAGGAATTGTCTCCAGAAGTTTGGGGGAAGGTTGAATATGCTATGGCACACTGTATTTGTCATTTTCTTTGTCGTCTTTTGTACGGATGCAGTAAGAATTTATTGTTATCATCAATAGTATTTTCCCCTACATAATTCATTTTAAATCTAGAGGAAGTTCCAAATTAGCCATGAATTATATTTAGACCGTTGAGGATATTGGTATCTCTTTTTTTTTAAATTACATTTTGACTTTGGAGAGTGAAAGTTTACCCATGTGACTAAAGAGCTGACCTGATCATTGCAATTTCACTTCATTTACAAATACTGCTGATAGACAGAAATATATGAAAGCAATTATTGTTAGCAGAAAGCCTTAAAAACCTGCTGACTTCAAATTAAACAGCACAATCCTCCGATTCCCTGTCATTCTTTTCAAGCACTGGCAGTATCTGTGGAGTATAGGCAATGCAGACAATAGCATGGGATGAAGTGCCAACATTTTCACTATGCATTAAAAGCAAAACAAATCTTGATCTGAGACTCCCTGAGAGTACCTAATACTGTACGTATCCTTACAGTAGACAGGATTTTTTCCTTTCTTTTATTTTCTTACATTTTATTTCATTTTATTTTGTTTTCTTTATTTCATTTTTCCTTTTTTTTTTTTTTTTTTCTGTGTGTGTGCACGATTTGGTAAACATTACACTTCATAAAGATGTAACTCCAATGAATTCTGAGTAAGAAAGGATGAAAATTGTGTTCATGCACTTTTTTTGATTTATGGGAAGAAGTGGCATAAAATGCTCAAGTTTTAATACAGTAAGTTCATCATTGGCATACCATCAGATGCAAAATATTACTTTGCATTGTCACCTTGGACATAAGAAAGCAAAGCCATACTTTAATCATACTATGTGGACATACTACTAGCTACCATCTCAACCTGTGATTTTACTGTTGCTTTATATTATTACTATTATTCTTTTATTAT
>WBMY01014432.1:1085980-1148815 GCA_013397315.1 Donacobius atricapilla
GCTGCAATGGAATTCACATAATCTAAATAAGTGAAATTGTGTACTCAACACTTGATGTTGTTCCATTTATTTATTTATTTATGGGTAGTATAATCTCAATAGTAAATGAGGCATAGGAATTAGGAATAGAAAATTCATCTTAAAAGCAAAATAAAAACCTCCTTGGTCTGAAAAAGGAATAAATGATAATTTTATCATTTCGGTTATGTGATTTTTCTGCATTTTATAGCCATATTGCCTTTGTGCCTCCCAATTCACCCAAAATTACAAATACATGGCATAGCTTGTACTAAATTGTAAGTAGAATTCAATCCAGTTTCTTTTAAATGATCTCAATATTATTTCACAAAAAAATGGCTAAAAGGCAGAAGGCTACTTTTATTGTAATGAAAGGTTTACATAGGAAAAGAATTCCAAAATCCATGTAGAAACCCCATCTTGTCATTCATTTACTGCTAATCCAGATTTATTTCTGCATATAAACTTGAGGTTATAGTCTGTGCCTAGACCTTAAATACACCAGCGGAAGGATAAAAAAAATCCTTCAAAATACCAGTTTTTCCCCCACAAGTACTATTGTTCTTGTGCCTTCTGTGGCTTACAGTTTTCATCTTTTAAACTTTATTTTTCAATTACTACAGCTGCAATAAACACTGACTTCTTGTTTTTTTTTTTTTCCCAGCCGTTTGACATAATGTTGATAGCTATGCATATTTTGTGTCTTTTTAAAAATTAAAAAAATAAATAAAACAAAGCAGGAGAATACGTTTTTGAAGAAGAGAATTTTTAGAACAGTTTGATAATGCAAATTATTTTTTCTCAATTGTTTGAGCAGCATTCGAGTTTTGAAAATTCTTGTAGAAGCCAATTTTTTGTAACTGTGGTGCAAATCTTGTGTTTTCTTAGCCTGATGAAAAGTAGTATAGAAGCAATATTTCATACGTGACAAATGTGCATATACAGATACGTATGTGGTCACACACACAGGACAACCTGTGTGGGCATATGTATGTATATTTACACAAAAAAACACACACACACAAGATGCGTATGAAGTGAAAAGCTTACCTTTTTCCTATCTAGATTAAGAACCTATTTTAGACATTTGTTATGTTTTGTGAAAAGAATGTTCTATTTGAAACTACAAAACATTTAATTCTTACTGTATCTCTGGTTGTTTAATGGGAACGTTTCACATTTAATGGTAAACATGTGGAAGATGTTAGAATGTAGTAATTATTTAAAGAAGTGTTCACCCATGTATTCCTGAGGTTTGCTTTGTGCCTCTGAGTATTATTTAATTAAAGTGTTTTAAGTTTGCAGAATCTTTGTTACTGTACCAGGTATGTGGGTGAACATTGAAAATCGAGGGGAACTTTTATAAAGCAATGTAAATATTCAACCTCACGGCTGTTCTTGCATAAAGACATAAGATTTTAATAACTACATTCTGAAAACATCTGTTGAATTTATAAGAAACACTACAGTAACTGTGTAGATAGTTGAAAGCATTCTTGAAAATCCAGCTCTCTACTTTTAAAAGTTAAGGCTCTTTCATCAGATGTCAAGGGAATGGGTAATACAGTTTCTGTAAAATTGCAGAATTTTTTTCTATGTATATGAAGTCAGTTAATAGAAAAATGTTTTTTTTCCACAGGTTAATATTAATTAAGAAATAAAGGTGAAGATTTTGTGGCTTTAAAGATAGGATTTTCACCAGCAGCATTGAAAGATTATACATATATATATATACAGAAAGATATATATATATATTAAAAATGGAAAGTGGTTTACAAAACCCCCAAAATGAGCACTGTACATGAGAAGTGAAAGCAAAAACTATATTTGCCATGTGTATTATATAGCAATCATTGGTGTTAATAGTGCAAATGTTTCCTTCTGGTACCAACTCTGTGTTTGAAAATTCCAATACGCATTGTTTTCAAAAAGCTCCCCTTAAGAAATGTAACTGGTTTATATGAGTAAGCAGTTACTGTATTGCACTTAAATGTTCTGTTGAAGGAAATGCAGTTTTGTTTTCTGTAGAACTGTTGGTTGTAAACCATCTATAAACTGAAGCTAAAAATGCTCATATTTAGAGCTGGGATGAAAACTGGTATTTAACCTTTGTATCTTCTTAGGAATATCCTTTTTAGTGTATGAAAGGTGGTGGCACTATGACTTCATTCAGTCTTTTCATCTGAGCCACAGTCACCTCTCTCCCAAAGCAGCCACCTTCCAAATGCACAAATACTGGGATATGTAGAAACAAATCTAGAAGGAACAGTGAGCTTACATTTTTCTCTAAAATACATACCTTCTGCATTAATTGAAACACTCGAATGAAATAGTAGACAAACACAATAACCATCTCATCCATATAACATGTAAGAGTCAAAAACTAAAAAAGGAGGGGAGAAGAAGCCTCTTTAGGATGGTTTTAATGCTGCCCAGAAGAGTCAAAGGTTAAGGTTTAAACTGATATTGTCCCAGCCATTACTCATATGTATATAGTTACAAAAATGACAAAACACTGCCTTTATATTATTTAGCAATATGTTGTAAATAGCATTATTAAGCTCTTTTTTTTTTGTAATAAAGACCCTTTAATTTGAAGATAGTACAATTACTGAACTGATAAAGTCAATTTTTGATTTTTTTTTTATTTTATTTTTTAGCTAGAGGCAATTTCAACTGTGGATTTTTTGTTGTCGTCTATTGTTCTGAAGACTTTGCATAATTTATTGGTTTAATTTATCCTAATTTATTTGATGAAGGTGTACAATTTTGTATTACCAAGGATGTACTGTAATATTAATTGATGACAAGATAAAACAATAAGACTCCCCTGTCTGTTTGGAAAAAAAAAGGTGCAGTAGACAATTGATTGAAAAAAAGTTACAATTCTAGCTTGGCAGCTACTAAATTTAAGATAAACACAGGAAAAAATGTTTGGGGGGGGGTGGATTTTATTTTGTGTGTTTAAAGCTTTTGTATACTCTCCAGACTTTTACCTTTTTGCTTTGTACCACTTAAAGGATACAGTAGTTCAATTGCCTTGTGTGCCTTCCATCTTCTCTAAACTGAATGTATGTGCAGTATATATGCAAGCTTGTGCAAAATAAAATATAAATTACAAGCTCATTGCCATTGTTTACATTTATTTCCAAAAGTTTATGTTGCCCCATGTCAAGAGGTGAACTCCTGAACCACTCGGCTGTGGCCAGGCAGTGCCTAACACGGTAGTCCTCTGAAGGTTTTCTTTTCCCCTTAGTTCAAATTATTTATTAATGAAACTACCAGCCCTCTTGCAAAATGGATATAATGATTTATTGCCTCAGTGCCCTACCTCCAGCACAGCGCCGGTTAAGATAATGAATGTTATTTTGCAGTAGTCTATCTGACAAGGAATAACTCCCTGGAAGAGACCTGTTATGTCTGAGGCATAGACAGCCCTTTAAATTAAATGTAGCCAATGTGAGCTAGAAGGTGCTTTTGTATATACTGTTCAATCATTTCCTGGGTATACCTGCCATGCTGGTGTCCAGCAACGGGGAGTTCCTCAAGCTGGGTACTTGTTGAGCTACCGTGGTTCACATTTGGTTCACATTTGTTACTCTAACCAGTTTGGCCTTGTTAGTGGTAGTGACCAGATACCGTCCTCTGTTCTTTTTGTTACAATCCATAACTCATGGATCTCTTCTGTTTCAAGCTGTGTATTCACCAGCATTATATCTAACTACTCTGTTCCTACACAATTCCTCAAAATGTGTTTGTTCATGGTTTTTCTTTTGCTCTTTGCCGTGTCTGCTGTTTCACGTGTACCTTAAAATTTGGGCGTTGAGTGGACCTTTGATTTACATGATAGTCTGCGTTTCAGATATGAAAGTTCTCTTTTTGGCTTAAAATTGGTACAGATGGCAGTAAGACTGTAGCTTATTTAGATCACAAAATCCAACAAGACTCTTCTGATTTTGAAGGAGAAGCATGTTAAAAATATATTTTGACTTGGGGTCATTTATTTTAAGTATCTTCCTTGATTCAGCCTCAGGACGCTAGAGATGAGCTGGAGCCTGAATCCAGGTCTAGTTTCATTGTAACAACCAAATAAATATTTCATATCTGCAACAGCAGTTAAAACTCCGTGTATTTTTATACAACTGGAGTTGCATTTGTTGGACCACCTCAACATGAGGTGTAAAGGAGGTCTGTGGAAGGTCATGAAGTTACATCTACATAACTAATAGTCATTTAAATGTGAGATCTTCTCTGGTTTTACTGCAAACAAATTGTCTCTCCTAGTTACATCTATCCACATTACCAAACAAAAAAAAACTGAAATAATTTTTGTTTTAGTTACCAAGACTTAACTAGATGAGGGAGAGGGAGATCATCCTCAGGTACTCAGTTAATGGACCAAAGAATCTGAATTGTATGGGTAATTGCCAGCTCACTCTGTGCCTCTATCAGTTTTTCTCTCAAAAATACTGGTTCTGAGAACTGCGGGACACTATTTGCCATTTTACCCTGCAGTGGAAAGCACACAGATCTCTAAATAAGAAATCCTAGTTGTTGGCATCTCAGAATGCTGCAGGAGTTCAGAGCTAGACTGGAACTTGGCAAGTAGTCCCTGTCATTGCAGAGGGCCAAATCAACTTTCCCAGGCTTCAAGCACCCTGAAATGATCCAAGTTCTGCAGATCTGGCCATCTGTGCTTGGAAATCCTCAGTTCCCCTAATACCTGGAATTTTTACAATAAGAAAGATACTATGTTCTAGCTTAAAAATCATAAGAAAGACATGAATATCTCTAAACAAGGCAAATAATTGAACAATTTTATGTCACTGAGACCATCACTAGCAACTGGAGTCTTTTACACATCACATTACTGAGCAGCTGAATGTGGAAGACTGCATTTTGCCATTTGAGAGCCTGAAAGGGTTAATTGCTCTCGTTTTCTTGGTCTGTACCCTTATTTATGCCCAGTCTAGGTTGTGCCAACACAATTTCTATGGAGATGATCCCTTCTGATCCAGTCTTCCCTCTTTGTTAGGAGGGAAAGGGAGAGTGGCAGCATATGACTGACTGCATTTGGGAAATAATGGCAAATGCATCCCTCACTCTGCAATGGGTTCCAGTGCTTCCCCAAACTCCTCTTAGTGACTTTTAAAATATGGCATTGCGTTTGTTTTAAGAACACAATATGCAAAATTAAATCTTTGCTAAATTCTGTTGTTGAATGGGAATGGTGGGCTCCCAGGGTGAAGGCAGAGCTGCTGGATAAAAAGGGCTGGGGGGTAGGAGGGTTGTTTCCCTGCCCGGTCCAAGTGTTTGACCCTCTGGGCACATTACAGGGCCTGCCTGTTCAGTGGGCAGGGGCATTTGGAGAGGCTGCCTATTAAAGCTTGATAGATTGGTGGGTGCAGAAAATCCATCAATTGCTACAATGGCCATTTTTGTGTATGGTTTGTTAGGACCACAGCCATACCTGTACCTCAAAGAGATGAAAGAGGTATCTTGTATTTAAATATTAAAAATTTTTAGACACCCGAATGAATGCTTGTTGGCTTTGGTTAGCCTGACTCTTTCCAGAGCTGCAGAGCAGAGTGAGACACTGACTCTCCTTCAGAGAAAGGACCCCCCACCTCACTCTGCCCAGAGCCTGGGAGGCTGTGATTGCATTTTCGTGAATAAATCCTGGGCAAGTGAATAGTAGTACTTTCCCATTTATTTGGGAATCAGTGTGAAAACAAACAAACAAACAAACAAACAAACAGACAAGCTATTCACTTCACAACAAAACACATGAAAATGAACTGCTGTTCATACCCAAATGCAGTTAATTGCATGAACAGTTTAATTTTATTCTTTAAAATTAGGTTTAAGGTTGAATCTCTGTCTGGGCAAAGGAAAATAAAAACTGAGGAAGATGGCGCAGATAGCTAAAGAAATACTACTGGCTCCAATGTAAATATATTTGTGGTTTGCAAGAGACCTGCCAGTCAAGCAGCTGTGGGAGGTAACAGGGGAGAACACATGAGAGGAAAAAGTCTTGTGGCAACAGTGGCCAGTTTCATTATGGCCACTGCCAGACTGTGAAACAACTCTGGGGGCTTGAAATCCTATTGCCTATTAAAACTGGGCATGACAGCTCTTTTTTATGCTTCACCAACCAGAGATGGAACAGTGTCCTAGGGGAAATAAGGAAAAATATTTATTACAAGTGTTTAACACCTTTTAGTACAAAACAACCCTAATATGCAGCACTCAAGGATAATTCATGCCAGCACATGTAAAACCAAGGGAAATCGTTTATCAGCTCAATAATTTGGTCCGAGCTTTTAAAGGAAGAGATGATGCTCCAATCAAAACCATAAGGCCAGATTTCTCTGAAGTGAAGGCACTTCAGTTCTTTTTTTATATATATTATTTTTACAATTTCCCAGTAATCCACACAAGGCTCTGACAACACGCCAACCCCAGGGACTGACTGCATGGCTGCCTGACTCGGGCTGAAATCTGGCCACTCAGACTGGGGGCTTACCTGCCCCTCATGCATGGCAGTAATTGCTGGCGTATTTAAGAAAGCCACAGGACAGTCAGGGTTGGATCTTGATCAACACACAAGGCAGAGGTTTAAACTGTTTCAAAGGCTAATCTGAAAACCAGAGCTTGTCTCACACTGCAAACAGTCTGGAAGCATAAGGACACTCCAGTCAAGGGGTGAATTTCAAATCTTTCCTGATAAAATGTGTGGGTTTGGAAGTGGTATAATATGAAATGAGCTTCACTGCTTTCTTACACGAACATATGCATTGAAACTTCCCAGCTATGGGAGAAACCTAGAACTCAGGTGGGGGGAGCTCCACCACTCGCTGAGCACCACAGGGAAAAATCTCGAGCACTTTCAAAAGGCTGTGCTCAAATCTATTCCTGCTCCGTGTCCCCATTTCATAGGCAGTGACGTGGAGATGGGGGATGGTGGCACCATCTCCCCAGGACCCCCCAGCTGCCCACTGTGGGGCTGGGAACGGCTCCTGCAGTGCTGCCAGCCGCGCGCGTTACTCATTAACGCCCGGTTACTCGTTAACAGCCCGCACACGGGGGTCCCTCATGGCCCTCCCAAAGACCCTGGGCCACACTGCACAGTCCACACGCTGCTGCCCCACCACTTTTCTCTCCTAGCTGAAACCTTGTTTCCTGGCATCCTTTTGCATCTTTGCGAGTGGCCAGATCCAATATGTTAAAATACTGTTTACCTGGCCATTTGCTTTCCCAGAACCCGGGGGGAACTGTGGAGAAATTGGAGAAGCCCATCCATGGTGAGGATGTCCCCCTGATCATGAGTCAGGTTTCTAGCTCCCATCAGGAAAAGCCCGCTGCTTAAACGGTGTTTCTGCCTTTCCCGAAATTTCCAGACTGTTCAGCAGCCTTTAGCCGTGGCCATGGCCGGATGCTGGTGGCAGCACAGGGTGGCTGACCCAGTGATGGCAGGGAAAGAAAAGGTCAAGGTGTACTGCGGTGGGTCAAAGGGGAAAACCCAGCTCTGCCAGAGAATGACCCTGTGCAAAGGCCGGTGTGAAAAATGCATATTATATGATTGGCTCTTCGCAAATATTAAAATGAATACTATATGTGTTATGTTTGAAAGTAATGTTGTATTAATCATTTTAAGTAGTGTGTTACATATAGTTTTAGGCTATAGCATAATATTAAAATAGAAGCTATGTGATGTAAGATACCTTTTTGTGACCAGCACAAGGAATGGATGAGATAACCAAGAAATTCTTCACACAGAGGTAACAGCAAGAGTTACTGCCTCTTTATCGGAAAAGACAAACATCATTCCACCTCCTCCCCCATCTTTAAGGAGCCACCAGGATTTAGGGGGAAAAAGTTGACAAAAACCAGAGAAAACCCTAGTTTGCAAGGAATTTATTCATCTTGTATGAGATATATGAATATGCAACAGGCTATTGCTTTTAAGGGTTAACCCTTTGTTCGCAAGGCATACTCTTGGGCATTAGTGCCCAGGAGCATCCAGACGGCCGTAATTCCTTGCTTTTTATTGTCCTTTACTGTCCTAACTCTGATTGTCCAAATTCTTATTACTCTAATTCTTATTACTGTTTTTATAACTATTTTATTACTATTAAACTTTTAAAATTTTTAAACAAGTGATTGGCATTTTTCACAGCCAGGCAGATGGGCGCTGCCGGCCACAGAAGCTGCTCCCTGCTCAGGACAAAGGGGCCCAAAGGCGGTGGCCAAAAGGCACCCAGGGAGTGCTGGAGAACAGCAGTGGCAGGAAAGGTCTGCACCCCCACCACAACGGTGGGGTGGAGCTGCTGCCCAGTGTCAGGCAGCCCTGCCCTTCACGCAGCTCCCTCCCTGTATTTCCGAATTTCAGTTCCCTTCCCACATCTCTTTGGAGGAAGGAATAGAAAGGGGGTGACGGTGGTTTTGAAAAGGTGATCGTGGCAGCAGCCCCAGCAAACAGGCATGTATGTTGTCCCTGGCAAAAGACAGCAGTCCAGTGATTCTGGATATAGTGTTGCATCACTTGCAAAATTCAGGATTTGTCCAAAACATGGTACTCTTTTTATACAGATAATATCAGTAATATATAATAACTATTATTGTTATTATTAACCTTAAGGAACTTTGTTATTCCATAAATATAAACAAAGTGTAGTTATCCTTAATCTGATTTCAAATGACCTGAAAACAGGATCAAAAAAGTGCAAGAGAGCTGTACAACAGGGGAGAAAATGGCGAGCGGGGGAAGGGGGGGTGAGGGTGTTGACTGTAAAAGAAAGAAAATTATCTCAATTCTAGCACTGCTGGAAAAACGTGAAAGTTATTGCCGCACAAAGAACCTCTTGAACTGCTCTGCCTTCCAAAATTTCTACTGCACTCTCTGCAGTTACTTGTGTATGGCAGAAGCAGCATCTTTGTATTATATGAACAGTCTGCTTCATAATCAAATACCATCTGTCGCTACATCTGAACTTGTTTTCAACATCTGTGCGTTCTGGTCTTAACAAAGCTTTAAAAACTAATTCAAAAACTTTCACAGATCACTGACTAAATATGTACATTTACCATCTTTCATATTGGTTTAAAATATTTCTTCTATAGCTGCGTCCCCTTGGCTGGGAATAGTTAAGATGTATACACTGAGTTGCTTTATTAAGCTTATTTTCTAATGGCCTTGGGTAGCCAAGTGCAAAAGAGGGACACTTGCTCAGGCACCGAGAGGACCCATCATATTCTTTCTTGGTGCCAATACAGTCCCTTTCTGCCAATGAGAAACCTGAAAGTTGATCAGCTACCATACCCCAATTACTCAAAATGACACTACAGATAAAACGGCAACCAAGGGGAGAATCAACTGTATGGCTTATATGCTGCTAAAGTGTGTCTGAACAAATGGTGAAGTAAAATCATGAGAGCCCTCAGGAGGATAAGTACGTTGTTACTTTGCACATGCTTCAGAAATGTGAAGTACATCTTTACAGAACTTTTGGCCAACCCCCTGGCAGATGTTGACCAGTTTTGCTTATGTATACATCAGTTGCAGAACACTAAAACAGAGATTGGAAATTTTAATTTAGTCAAGGCAGTTGGGCTAAAATGATGGCTTTTGTTGAAACCATTAAATAGAGCTGCCTAATGAAGTACAGTACAGCACTGGCAAACCGAGCGCTGATGAGATGCAGCAGCTTCCAAACTGCCGCCCTGCAAAAGGGAAGAAGGAAGCTTGCAAGTCTTTAACTAAAGTGGAATGGCGACAGCCCTTGTAAAGCTGCGTTTGATTTTGTGTTTGAGGGCAGATGCACTTGTACATTATCGCCCTGACATTTTAACCATTAGTTGGAAATGTGCCGTTGCAGTTCCTGCCATATATTTCTCAATCCTATTTGTTAGAAAGTGAGCTAATAGACAGTGTGATGAAGTGATCATAAATTCACTTTCAAAGGGCATTTGGGTTCAGAGCCTAAAGATTGAATATGGCAAATTCTTAGGCATGGGGAAGAAGGTGGGGGCCAGGAGGGTCATTCTCACTGATGGGTTCAGTGATTGATTCCACTACAGAACTATATTTGCCCTTTACTTGGCTGTTTAACACAGAATAGCTATAATAGGTTCCTGATCCATTATTCCTCTTCTTCCTAGGGTCACTATGAAGTGAAAGAAAATATAACCTTGGCTGTGATAAAATAAACTTTAGCATTATCAGGTGTTTGGAAATTGGAAGGTGTCTGATTGCTTTATATAGGATAGACACAAACACACACACACACAAAAGGTTATAATATAATCCTCCGTGCCGCCTCTGACAAATGGTTATTGCCATTCAGTATTGGGTTTTTTTGCTCTTGCAATAATATGGTGTCATGCAAGTCCACACAGCCTTGAAATTCTTCTTATTATACACAGCCTTTCAAAAATCACATGCAGAATGCTGCTCTTTTAATGGTGATTAACAGCATTTTTTTAAAGATAGGTGGCTTAGAACAAAATTTGCTTGGACAGAGAAAAAATTTTCTGAAAGGCAAGATGAAAATTAGTGTTTTAGCACAAGGCAGCCCCAAAATATTTTCGATAATTAGAAGAGACTTATGTTCCATTTCACTGTTTTATGTGTTACATAGTATAGAGAAAGTGCCACTGTAGTTAAGTGTTTGTCAGCATTTCCCTTGTAAATCCTGGTTTTCCAGAGGGTTGTTATAATTTGCCAATTTCAAATCGCACTGGGCTAACACTATCCACATTGTCAGCCCAGATGCAAATTTCTGTTGTTGTTATTACCAAAAATGAAATCAAGTGAAGCTGCTGGTTTTTAGTTCATGGCAAAAGATGATGGTTGGGAAGTGGGGGATGGTGGTGGCTTGTGTGCTTTTTTTTTCCCCCCTGTTGCTCCTAGCTGGAATTTTGTTGCTGCAATAGCCTGATTCAAATGGGTTTGTTTTGAAAGGGATGTGAAAGATATTTTTTTTGTACACCCCAAAAAATAAGTGACACATAGAGAGCCCAAGGAGAGAAGAGGGCAGCCTTCTTATCTGGTACAACTTGTCCCCAGCCGGGCAGTTGATATTCAGGGGGACACCTGCTGACCCCATTCCAGGCTTGGGTTCTGCATCATAAAGGCCTTAACATGCTAATAAATGTCCGTTAAGCTGCTGAATCCTGCAAGAAAACAAAAAATTAGTTGATTCAGCTGGAGCAACTCCTATGGAGCAGAGGAGCAAACCCATGTCTCCTCCTCCCAACCTTCCGAGCCAACCTCTGGGGTCGCTACAGGACCTTTTAAACAGAACCATGAAGAAGGGGCCAATCCTTCTTCAACATCCCCAAAAACGACATGATCCCACAATGGGCACAGGAGAGCAGAGGACTTCAGGGCTGCAGCCCCCAATGTTCTCTGCCTGTCAGTGGAGCAGATGGGTGCCTCCTCCACTTCAAATTAATTAAAATTAATTTTCCAACTTAATAAAGAATTCAGAAGAATATTTATCCTCTTATTGATTGAGTCTTTTGCTATTTAACACCTGCTTGGTCTTCTTATACTGGAGAAGGGTGTACTGAGATGTTCTTGGCTGCTTTCCTCTGTGGGTGTAGCTCTCCACCCCTGTGAGGCATAAGCATGTGAATTCAGACTAAAATCAGATTTATACCAGTGCAGGAGTACACTTTAAGTGGACAAACAGGCCTAAGGTCAAAGGTTTGCATTAAGGAGGAGTGCACCTGTACACATTTACAAATCTAGATGTTTTCTGCAAGTAAAGAAATGGGGAGTCCCTGGGTGAGCAGGAGTTACCAGCTCTAGGGAGGCTAAAAACTGGTAACACCACACTCCAGCTGCCTGGAGAAAGACAGATTAGTGAATATGTTCATATCACTTGGAAGATACCCACAAATCTTATAGTACTTTTAAATCAGCCAATGTGACTTGCAGAGCTGGCAGTTGGGGAGTTCATGTCTCTGGACGGGTTGGGGTATGGCCTGTGATATTTTTGGTGTTCTGGACTGAGAGACCAAGGTCAGCAAAAGAGACTTTGACATCAGTGGTGTTACATCAGGTGAGGTTTCAGTCTGTGCACAGCAGCAGCACATTATCTTTATAAGCCATTGCTCAGGTACCTCCTCCAAGATCTGCACTAATCAGAACTGCCCCACACACCACTTCAACATAGAAAAAAAAAGGTCTGTATTAGTCATACACTGTTTTCCCCACCTGGAAAAATTCTTAGGTAGATTCCACTTGAAAACAAAGGGCAATCCCCTGCCTATTTAGTGTTAAGTCAGAATGACAATTTTATTCTTTATCCGAGCCCAAAATTTCCATATATTGATGCATTGCACCACAAAATTCAAGCTTCAAGATCAGAGGACCCTAGCAAATGTCAAGATATTTCCACAAAAAAGAAAAACTGGATTTGCCCTCTATGTAAGGCACATAGTAGATAAAACCAATAATACCTTATCTCGCCCCATGACTTCCTGGTCAGAAGCAGCAGCAACATATATTAAGATATCAATTCACTGTTTCTAGGATTAAGTAAGGAATATCTGAAATCAGTCCTTGCTTTTATTTGAGTTTAATTCATCCAGTCAGAGATCTGTGTGGTAACCACCTATAATAAAGTAATAATAGCAATAATAGAGCTTTGCACTTTCACAGCATCTTCCACTGAAAGTTATCTGTGTGCTTCATAAACATTACTCTTGCACCCATTCCTTCAGTTCCTCCCCTTTCTCCTCATCTTTATCTATAGAATCTGCAGTAATATGATAGCATGGATGGCCTTACAAATAAACTAAGGCGAGCTGTTACTTCAATGAAATACAGAAAGAGCAAGCTAAAGTTATGTGAAAAATACGAGGGAAATTCAGTATATATTCATTTTGCTAACAAGTTATGTGCTCAGCTAAGGATAAAAGAAAATCCATACATTCTGCTAGGTTCACTGATATTCTTGCATTAAAGGAATATAAATCAACGTGAACCACTCAGTATGTTGGGTTTCTGAGACATAAAATGAAGAGGAAGAAAAATATCAGTGAAGAAACTTTGGAAAGACATGGGGTTTGTTTCTTTAGAACAGATAATATTTTCTAAAATCTCAGTCTTATGAACACATATTTCACATGTAGGTAAGTCACAGCATTGAAAGGTGGCAGTAGATGTAGGCATGGGGTTGCCTACATGGGGTTGCAGTTTGAAACTCCTCAGAACAGCAGGGCTCCCTTTGTCTGAGGTTAGAGGGGAAGTAGCTCACTAAGCACAGTTGTGAGACAAATAAGAAATACTAACAAATACTGACACAGGTATTGTATTCATTGTCTTGAACTGACTTCAGAACAGGGAAAGAAGATGCTATTTTCTCCCGGAAATTCATCCCTGGAATCTTAGCCTGTCTCTGGTGGAAAACTTCATAGACTGAAATTCTCTCCAAGTGGATAGCAGCACAAAGCCCATACAGCACTAAGCTTGAGGTAATGGCTT
Organism: Donacobius atricapilla; assembly: GCA_013397315.1. Lineage (NCBI taxonomy): Eukaryota > Metazoa > Chordata > Aves > Passeriformes > Mimidae > Donacobius > Donacobius atricapilla. Next base: position 1,099,494 of record WBMY01014432.1, read on the forward strand.
CTTTTTCAGCGCTTTAAGGTAAAGTGAAAGGTAAACAAAATTTAAAAGATGAGGACAACACCTGAGAATGCATAAAATTATACAAGCAGGCAGATTTGGGAGAAAAATGCACAGTAAAGAAGAGTTTTGCAAATGGAAAGGGAAGGGCATCTAAGCAGGAAAATCCCAATGTTCCACCAGTATCAGAGGCCTTTCTCTACTTGCGTTAGGTTTGAAGATTCTCCCCACAAAGAAGCTGGTCTCTCTATCAGTGGTCATTCATTTCCGTTGCTGGGCAAATGCAGGTTTTAATTGAGTACAGTGCAATCCTGGGAGAGGCATGGATAGCAGAGGGAAAGGGAACAGGCAGTGGACTCCAGTGGAGGACCTGGAAAAATAAGAGAACTGTCATTCGTGCCTCAACTTCTCTATCCATAAAATACCAGCAGTAGGAAGTATCTTCCTGTGCTAAGTGTTTTGAGAGGGGCTCTGTGTGTAAACATCAAAACTACTTCCAGCTGCTACCCCCTCAGTAATTTCATTCTGCCCTCCCTCTTTTCTCAGTATGACAGTGACTGTAGCACTAGCCCAATAATTGGATGTTTTCATGCCTCAAAATCACTGGTATTTAATTTTTATATCATTCTCAGAACCTATCACATATTTGTTTTGATTTATTCAATATTGATCCTTTCTCTGACTTTCGAGCAGCTATCACCTTCCCCGCCCGTTCCCAGGGAATCTGCCAAGCCAGCAGTTTGTGATTTTGTCATAATACATGTGTTTCATTTGCTGAGTGGCTGTCACAAGCATCTCACAAATGTTACATCCCCTCTTTTTATTCACACATTCTGTATATTCAGTGTTCCCAGAGATGGGCTTTTCTTGTGTGGAGAAGCAAGGCTTTTTGTATCAGTTTGCAGGATACAAATCTAAACCTGTTTTAGCAGAGAAGGAGGAGCTTTATTTTTTGCTGGATTTGAATAAATGCTCTTATCTGGCTTTCCACAATGCACTATGCACACGAGAGCAGAAAAAAGACAGCTGACTGAGGCGAACCCGGGGCGACATTTTCTGAAGTGTTGAGGTGGCTTCAGCAGGTTTCACTTTGTTAGCAGTCACTTGCATTTTGCTTGCTCATGGTACACAAGCACGTCCCCATTTCAGAAAATCAGTGTAAAATATTCTAAACTGCTTTGCCCAAGTCTGTTCTTTGTTAGTTCTGTGTCTCACTGCTGGGAGTCTTCTACAGCATGGCCATGAGAAGAAGGCCAAATATAACCCATCTAAACATTTTAATTTTAGGAGTAACCCTCTTCCAAGGAAACATGAAGCAAAACCCACACCAAACTATGTTAAGAGCACAACCAGCAGACCAAGGGAAGTTTTCATCCCCTTCTATTTAGGCCCATCTATTTAGTATCACCTCTCTCAACTCTAGAAGTCCAAGAAGATATTGAGAAACTGGAAAGGTCCCAGTAGAAGGAGATCAAGATCATCTGCACATGAGTGTTGAAGAAAGATTGAAGCAACCGGTCTTATTTAAGAAGATGAAGAAGAGGCTGGGAAGGGAGGTCTCTAGTCAGTATCTGAAGGTCAGTCACAAAGTCAGTGCTTGAAGGATAGTCACAAGCACAACTGAGCTGCTTTTCTTGGGAGTGACACACAGTAAAACAAGGAGCAATAACTGATGCCTAAAGGTTTTTTGCTTTTCATATTTTTTTTAATATTTATAGCTTTGTAGATTTTTTAACATATAGATGTATAGTTTCAAGCATTTACTTACACTTTAGTAGATTACCCTTTCTAACACATTATGTCACATTCTTGAAATTCTATTTAGTCTTATTTCCAAGAAAAGAATTTCTAACAAGGACGTCTTGTTTTACACCAGCACTTGGGAGACATAACAAAATATAGGGCAAGAACCCCTTGGAGTCTCTCCAATAGGGCAGGTCCCAGGGTGTGTTCCCAGGACAACTGGTCTCCTATTAGATGTACTTGCCAGATACTAATTAATTAAACTTATAAAATGGTGATAATCTGATGCCAGGGGTGTGCCAGGCAATATAACCACAAGCTGTGGCTCAGAAGATTCAGAATAGACAATAAGGAACACTTACTCAAAAGAGGAGTAAGCTCCTAGAGCAGGAACAAGCTGCCCAAGAGCTGGTATCTCAGTCCATGGAGGCTTTCAAGACTCATCAAGAAAAAAACCCAGAAAACCAGATGTGACGTTGTCTGGCCAGTTAGCAATAGCTGCGCACTGAGCCGGAGGCTGAACAAGATGACCTCCAGGAGGTCCCTTACATTTCATACTTGGTCAAAAAGGGTAATGAAAGTTCAAAGAAACTTTTCAAGGAGCCCTCTGAGAGTGTACACGTATACACGCTAACAGAGGGAGGAATCAAACAGGGCTTCCAATACAAACAGCTTCTCAAGATATTCTGCCATCAAAGTTAAGTTCCTGTGATCTCCACAGGCATTTGAGATATGAAGAAGGGTAGAATATAGAAGTCTGAGAAAAATAGTCCCTTTGTTGTTTACATTCAAGTTTTTAGTCTTATCTCCGTATAAAATTCTTGTACCACTTGGGAAACTCCCAGCTTTCTGCAGAAGCAACTGCCAGCTTCCTCCTAGTTCTTCCCTAAACCATTTCTTTTCTTTAAACAGTTTTCCCATCTTGTGAGCTTGCATTCTTTCTAATTCCACATCCTGACGCTTATTTGGATTTTGTCTTTATTCTCTCAGGAACGTGCCATCTTGTGTAAACCCAAGATCTGGCTCCTTATCTCCAGTAATTTCCACTCTCAGCAGGCTCAGAAATAACTGGTTAATTACAGGCATATGCTTGGGGGATATGTCCATTTCCACAGTTTATGCTGTATCACTCAGGGGAAGCAATGGTGGAAAAATCTATCCTTTTCTGTGGAGAAATACCTTTTGTTTGTCGTACCACCCCAGGCAGCTTACAAAGTAAAAGACGGTTTTGCACAGGGAAATTCAGAGATGGGACTGACTTTTGCACGGATTCTTTTCAGTAAGCATTTTGCTGCATTGCCGTTTCTGCTATCGCGTCCAGTGTCACCAGGGAATGGTTCAGCATAAACACCTCCTGAGGAACTGTTCCAGAGCCTAATGCCAACCTGAGACAGCTGCTGATGCTGAACAACATCATCAAGGGCCCACTGTCCCTTCCTGCCACTCCTCCTCCTTCACTACCAGTGAAAGAACTATGAAAAGACCAAGAGCTGGTGTACAGCCAACAAGAACTAAAGATCTTGCAGCTGGTTGTACCACCTGTGCCTTGTGAAATTCCAGCCAAAACAACGTCCCCTCCCTCCCCTCAGATAACCCCTTTATTAGAGAGAAGGGCGTCCCATTTGATAACTTTATAAGCGGAAGGGGCACGTGCACAGCAGCAGGTATGGCAGGCAGTGGCTCCTGCTGCTGCCAGTGGCTGTGGGCGACTGCTTGCCTGTCTTTTGTGGGTGTGCTGGGCCTCTCGGGGCGAGCTGCCATGGACGTTCAAATCCACACGCAGTGTGCAAGCCGCATTGTGCCAGATATATATAGCTGTTCAATGCCACCCTGCTGAGCCAGTGCCAGGACAGATCACATGGTGCCGGCTTTATTTGGGCTGGTTTGAGGGAGATGTACAGAATCCATGAGTGAAAGCGCTGATACATGCGACTCTGACACAAAAGGAAGAATCCTTCACTTAGGGCCATAGAGCAAATCCAGTGTTCTGGATTCCCCCATTAATATCAAAGGGCATTGTACATGTGTAGTCAGAGCACACTGTCTCAGGGCACATTCAGCCACACAGAACATGGCTCTGAGGGGAAAATTTTGCTTGAGGAATGTTAGAAATGGGTCTATAGCCATTAGTGGACAACATTCTTCAAGCATCAATGTATTGGACCTATTTGGTTTTATCCTTTAATAGCAACTAATGTTTTGATTAATAATGTTTATTTTAACAGGACTAGAAATGGCAGAGGAAGAGGTAAGATGGAAATTATGAATCTTCAGTCCATCTCAGTCACATTTCTATTTCGATTTGTGTGTTTTCACATGTGGCATGAGCTTACACTCTTGTCCTGCTTATGTCTGTGTCCTTCTTTAGATTCAATACTGGTGGATGCTAGTGAGAAAAAGACCCTAAATAAGAATGTCTGGATACAACCAAAGGATTAGTTGCTGTGATTATAGTGCACACCCTGGTGACTAATGAAGGAGGTGAGACCTTACTTTTTGTGAGTGCTTGGTCTAAAGGGAAGCTCCTGATGCCAGCAGTAGCCCTACCTTCAAACACATAACTGACCAGCTTTGACTCTATTCGGTGAAGGGCAGAAGAATTCATATATAGTGGCTCATTAGAAAATATCAGCATTTCAGCTTTTTTATCCAATTAAAAACATCTGGCACTAGGGTGATCCAGCTGGCAGCCCATGGCTCCGTACCTAAGCTGTGGAATGGCTGCACCCATGGTTGCCTCAGCAGAGACCAAGAGCAGCTGCTAGAGCAGTGCTGGAGGCTGAGCACTTCTGCTGCATCCCTACCCAGATGAGGGTTCCTAGACACTCCCTGGAGGCAGGACTGCTGCCCTGGGCACAACTGGAGGCTCAGAGGGTGGGCATCTCTTCCTCCTGACCTAAGGCAGGGAAACATGGGCTGGGGGCAGGAGCACCAGAAGCTTGGGGGTTGTCCTGTATGGAGTAGCTGGAAATCTATTGTCTATTTGATGCCCATCTCCTGTTGAGGCTCACCCAACGCTGTACTAGAAACACTGGGAATATTTCAAAACAATCTTTCAAGACAGAAGCTGCTTGGAAGGAGGATTTTGTTTTGCACACATAGTTCTCTCTAGCAATTTCTGCCCCAGATTTGTACTCTTCCCTATTGACTCCTCAGGGGGATACTGAGAGGAAATACAACATGACCTTCATCACAAGAAGATGTACCATTAATACAAGTCCTATTCTTTCTCTGCTTTCCTCATAGAGTTAAGCAAGGCACAAGAATCATCAAATTAAATGGCTAGGTCAGCTTAATGTAATAAATCTATTAGTTCATATCATCATATATTTGATTTACAGTACCCCAGACAATTACTAGCATGTCATTTCTTTGTTTAGGGATTTTTAATTTGAAAGTGTTCTAATCCTTAGTGTCAGCTGTTCCTGGTGGGTGATGACATATCTACTGTGAGTGAAACATTCTGATGACATATAGAGTGTAGGAATCAAATGTCATAAGCATAAATATTTAAGCAATAAGACATGACAGGTAGAGCATTTCTTGGCGATTATCACACACCTCGGGTGGTGTTATGATGAGGCATTTGTCCAAAGGCCAACTGACTTTAACACACTAAAAGTAGCATGATTGCCTGGAAATGTGCTACTTGAAGTGTCTTATTGACATTTTTCCCTTCTCTTGATGATTTCTTCATTTTCCAATGTGAGCCCCAAGGAATTAACATTTCCTTCCTTCAAGGCAGGGAAGGATTACACCTTTGAAAGATCTAAGCACCCAAAGCTAGATGGAAAGGGAGCCAGACAGAGGATGGACCTAAACCTTTATAGAAAACATTCTCTACCCACATTCACAGTCTGCATGTGGCTTTGAAACAGCAGGTCTGTCATTTCCTACAATAATAAGTGCTTTCTGAACCAAGAAGACACAGTCAGCATGACAATGAAGAGCTGTGTAATTTCTTAAGCTGCAGACAACTTTTGAGGAGAAAACAACAAATCAACTTCACTTAGAAGATGCTTTCTGTAGTTCCTTGCTCTGTTTGAATAGCATTACCTTTTCTATGAGTGATATGAGGCTATGCTGTGAAAAACAGAGGGGTTGGTCTTGACTGAAAAGTGTATCAAATACCTGTTTAATCCTCAAAGTTATAGTTTCAGTTCAATCATCCAGTACTGCCAAAAGCCACACTGAGATAAACCAGCCTAGTGTCACTACTAGCCCATTCGCACCTCAAGCTCGAGTCTCAGGACTTGTTCCATTTCTGTCTGAACTGAATTATGTTAAATAGAACACTATACACAAAGTAAATGTTGTTCAATGCCCCTAGTAGCGTTTACCTATTTGCTTGCTGTGAAAAACAGGAAACATACAGAGGAATTTGCCAATTTGGGCAGATCTGTACGATCCATGGTGATTTCTGCTGTGATCACAATAACTTGCCTTTTTGCATAAATAGTTGGCTGGGCTTAATACAAATAGGTGGAAGAATACACATACATATCTAGTGCACTTCACTGAGGAAAACAATGGGCCACATTCATAGTATGAAACTACAAGTTGCAATGCAAATTTTAGGCATAGCTGACTCCCTCAGCAACTCAGTTCCTTGGCAATGCGCAAGCAGAGCCTGGTTTTAATTTCACAGATATCTAAATCATGCTTAACTTTTGCTTTTGGATGGGAAGGAAAATGCCACATCTTTTTCTTTTACCTCCACCAACCACAGAGCTCGCTGAAATAGCAAAAGGTAATGGCAGTAGCCACGACAGTATTTTCTTGCTCCAGATGAGACACTGATGTTTCTATGGATGACTTTCTGCCTAGTGCTAAAGTGAACCCCCTTTTTTTGTGAAAAAAGAACCATTCCCTCTGATCAGGCTCCAAATTTCCCACTCTTCCTTCCACGGCTGTAGCTCTGCAGCAGCTTCAGCACCAAGGTTCAGGTTTGTTCCTCAGCCTACAAAACCCAGCAGTAGCACTCAGCCTTAGTAGCATTTAACATTCAAATCACAAGAAAGCCAACAGGACCATCTCATGCAATAAAGTAACAGAAAAAATTCAGAGATGGAAAAGACACCAGCAAAGTTTTCTTGTGATCATTGTTTAACACTGTAAGTAATGAAATATTAATGAAAGTATGCTACTTTCATTTTGTGAGCAATTTAATTCAATTAAAAATAAATGGTTCTCCTTGGCTCAGTGGATATACTGATATAGAGCACTGCCCTTAACTTAGTTTCAACAGCATTTAAACCCAGCACAGCACAAAGTACAGTGACTGAAACATAGCCCCCAGCTAACATTGTTAACTCTTGAAGTCCCAGTGGCACGATTCCGTCACCCTGCTGAACCAACACGGCCTCTCCCAGGGAGTATTGGCTGTGCAGTTTAACTTGCAGGAGCAGTCATTTATACTCAGTGTGTTAGCAAAGATATCTTGCACTGGGGCACTGTTTTCTTGAAAGGAAGTAATTTCAGAAAGACTTAGCAGGCCTGCATGGGCCTGAATCTGCTAGCATGCCGTGATCTGGTTAAGTAATATATCTGGGAACTTCATGTCACATAATGTAGAACTATTCTTTTATTGCACTGAAAGAGCTGTTTTAGATTCCCTCTGAGCCCATAGGCCATGTCTTTCTGATAATAGGAGTGTTATCAATGCTTTAATATTGAACTCAAATCTCTGCGTGAGAGAGCATCTAAGAGCTATTACTCAGTGCTGAAAGCAAAACCCAACTGTTCTGAATGGGGAGGAAAATGCCAATCTGTTGACAAAAAGTTAAACAGAGGTGAAATCTTAACTCTGGCCAACATTTTACAGCCTTAGCGCATTGTTAACTTTTCAACTTATCTGTCAGGAATAGGAAACTAATGTTTTAAAACAATGTATTGCTTTTACGAGCAAGGTCAGCATTTGTTAGATTTCAGGGTTATGCTGAGCACAGTCAGCCAGGGATACACAGAAAGAATTGCTTCAGCACCCATGGCCTGAGGTTTTCCAAAAGTTAAAACGTACAAACTGATTTGATTCCCGTTTTTTCCATGCAACCAACGGGAGCTCTGCTCTGACATTTTTGTTCAGCCTCTGTTTTCGCGTGTGGTAGTGCAAGTTGGCAGTTAACATCTCTCAGATGGGGCTGTGGAACAAACGCTAGGTCAGAGAAATGGCTGCTGCATTTTGCTTTGGGGGAGCTCGGGTTCAGGGTCACTCTGCACTCTTCCAGGGGCGAGGTCCAGATTTGTGCGTCTGCCTCTTGGACAATGCCAGGCTTTGTTCGAGCAGCAAAGCATCCTTGCTCAGCCATGCAGTTCCCAAGGAGCTGTGTAGGTAAGATAATACAGGGGAAGTGGAACAGAGAGTCATTCTCTGTGACAGAGAAAGAGAGAGACAGAGATCTTGTTCAGAAAACGTGGCTTGAGGGTGTTTTGCCTATATGCTTTTATATTAAATAATCCCACGCCATACACTGAGAAAGTATTTGATCCATGAAGCAACTGTATGGACTAGCAGATCATGGTGTCAGTAGATACAACCTGTGTGCAACGTCCACTGCACAGTAAACTGGTCAATGAGAGAAAAAAAAAGAGCTTCATGCAAAACAAAGAGCTTCTAAAACATGTGCAGTGTGTGCTGCCACATTCATGGATTTGCTTTTCTGACAGTTACATCCCCCCTCTTTCCTTAGCAGTAAACAGGTGGGCAAGACTTGTCCTTTTTTGCAAGCAGTAAAAAACACCATGAACGCCAGTTTAGGTGAATTTGGGTGGAAATCCCAGGCATTCAAATTGAAATTAAATTTATTTCTCATAGAAAAGAATATTTGTGGGTTATATGCAAATAGGCAAAAAATTGCTTCCATGAAAGAAAACCACAGCCCAGTATGATTTAGCTGATCAATCCCATTAAAGAGGAATTGCAAATACTCAAAAATGACCAGTTTTTAAACAAGTTGTAGACCCAGGTTTGCTTACAAAATGTAATACTTAAGTACAAGTATAAAAGCCACACAAAAATGAAAAGGCACAACAGGTCTCATAAACAATCTGGTATGAATTATTTGACCAGTTCTAGTTAAAGTATATTTTGTACCTTCTGCCCCATGTGCTTGGAGACTTCCCAGCTTGTTTTAATCTCTCTAAGCAAATAAGAACCCTCAAGACTCACCAGGGCTATTTGCACAGTTCTTAACTGGAAAAAAATAGATCTAAAAAAATGAATAAATAAATAAACTGATGTGGGGTATGAATGGGAAGTTATGTTTAAAATCTATTTCCAAGTCTGCTACCAGCACAGACTTCCCTGGATCTACTTCAAAAAATACCCATGGGGAGAAAAAGAAATGGTGAAAAAGAAAAGAAAAAGAAATTTAAAGGGAAAAACTATAATAGTTAAGGCTAGTGTTCATGATAAAGAGATCAGAGATAGCAAAGTCTGTAAAAAGCCATAAATACAACTGAGAGAAGAAGGGAATCTCAAGGCCTGTGATTTAGTCTTGACTCTCCATGGGCAGCCATTTTTCTGATCTTCTCATTATTTGTAAAATAAATGTAATGGCACCTTCTTTTTTCCCCCAACTTATTGGTACTATTTCTCTAGGTATGGGATATCTCTTCCTGTGGATGTACACTTCTGTGGTTATTCAGGGAGAGAGACAGGGACTCTTGTTACATGGGACTAGAGGAGCATTTACAATCATATTGATCTCCCAGACATGCAGGTGCAACTACTCATAGCCAGCCAGTTCCTGCCATCCATATACACATGTTCCTTTGAATGGCAGATTGTACCTTCCCACCCCAAAATAACATCTCTCTGATTAGCATAGCACCTGGGCTATCCACATTTTCCAGTGCTGAGCCACTTCTTGGAAAGCAGGGCCTTGCTTCTAGAAAGGGGAGGGGGAAAAATGGATATTGCAATAGAGGTTATAAATTGCCAAGTGGCCAATTCAAGTGATGCATGTGAAAGGAGAGGATCTTCTCATCACATTTCTTCCTAGACCCTGCAATTCTGCCAGCAGAAAATGAGGTGCTTCTCAGCCCAAAGCAGGTTTCATTCGATCCTGTTTTATGCTTCCTTATAAGCAGGTTGCTTTAAAAAAGGGAGCCCTAAACTGATCCATTTACATCTTGGAAGGCTGAACTTGAAGGCCGAGGAGGAAGCATTTTGTGGCCAGTGACACCACAACTGAGGTTCTCAGCTCTGGTGGTCTCAGATGCAGGTCAGCTTCAGCTAAATCAAGAAGAATCATGCATGCAAGCCCAAATGAAAAGTCAGCCTTGCATCCATGGTGTGCACTCTGCATTGCAGCCAAGATGCATATTTCTGAGCAAGACAAAAGTTAAAACAGACTTTGAAATTATAACCCCATCAAGTAGAGCTGACTAACTAAACAACATTTGCTTGAGGAATTCAAGATTATACACAAATATTCTCCAGATAATAATGTAGGCTAAGCATTAGAAGCTCCATCTTGAGGTTTCATACAATCTTCAACAGTGTATTTTTTAAAAATTCACAAATTTTCAGTAGTATGTGAATAACAGGATACAAATATAACATTGTTCAGCATTAACTATTAAACATGGCCTGCAGCTGTACCACCTGGGTCTCTGATCTTGGCACCTCTCACAAGTTACAAAAGACTTGACTCTGGCCTGAATTTGGACAAAAATCCTCTAAGGAAAATAAAAATGCTACACATTTTGCAGTTCAGTAGGAGTTTGTAGTGCTTGCAGCATGTTATAACTGATGGCTTTTAAAGGCTCTTTCACTTCTTGGGGCAAAGGTGTTACCTGCCACATTCCTCCTCAGTTATGAAATGACTTCCCACTTCTCTGAATTCCCCTCTATGATTTCCACATGACACTGAAATGTCCGAGGCTGAATTATCAGGTACTGTGGCTGTGTGATGTCAAACAGTTGCTGCTTTTCACTCCAAAGGTAACTGCATTACTACAGAGGATAAATCACTTCCTATGGATGTAAAGTCCCTAATAAATTCCTTGGGATCCTTTGAGATGACATATGCATGAACACTGCTTTTAATATAGTACTAGAATTCAAATAACAATTATGTCAATCAAAGATGGCAATAAGAAAAATGTCTACTTTTTGCTATCTGTTTCTCTGTCTTACCCCTTCCCTCAAAAACCACAATTTGAACCCATCTGCAGAGTTAGATACAGGGCTTACACCTTCATATCACCTGGCTGCTGGAAGTGGTTTTCCCTCCAGATAGCCAATTCAAAAGCTTCAAAAGCTGCCATCTTAAGAGCTTCATGTGTGTTTCCTCAAAGAGTCTTCAGTGGGAGAAGCAACACTCAAACCCTTTCCTTCATTGACAGTGATTGTTTCCCCTGCTTCTCTTGCCATGCCTGGCCTTGTGGTGAAAACTCCGTGGGGCTGCTCTAAGGAAATTCTGTTATGTGCTGACATTTGCCAGGTAACAACAAGGTTGGGTCAGGTGTTTGATACCCAGGCCTTTGCATGTAATTATCAGGTAGTATTAAAGGTAACTGAGGCTCAGCACATATTGAAGTGTTATGATGAAGCAGCTCCTTTACTTGTCTAAGCTTTTTCTCAGTAAGATTTTTAAAGACTCAGAGGGAATTTTATTCCTAATTCTATGCCTCTCATGGTCAAACTTGGAGGCTACTTTTTGTGCTACTAAAAACTGTGAATAAGCAATGAGTGGGTTTGTCAGCCCAGAAAGGTGATAGTCAATAATATCTGTCAGTGGTATTCTATGAAGTTTTGATATTTGCCACCAGATTTCTTCTCTGCTGTTAGCAGATCAATCCCCATTCTCTAAATCTTCTTAAAACCTCAAACGAGAGCTGCTTTCAACTCTTGAAAGAAAAAAGCTATCCACTTTCTGTTTTTTCCTTCTATGTCCAGAAAACAGTCCAACAGAAGCTTCTTAAATCAACGACAAGCTTCACTTGGGATTAGAGTATCAGTTGGTGGATCTGACCAGACCGGAGTTAAATTACATTTCAAAACAACATTTAAAATACTACAATCATCATTTCTGAGTCTGTTTGCGCGGGGTTTTTTTTGGTCTGTTTGGTTGTCCTTTAAGCTCAAAACCTCGCCGCCGCCGAAGAGTTGCCGTCTTAAGTGTAAATCTAATCTCAGTATTTTCCAACAGAGGGAAAAAGAAGAAGAAGGAAAAGCGGCGGGGCGGAGGGGGGAGGAGGAATGGCTCCAAACGAGAGCGGCGGCTTTGGAAGCGATGCCGGGGAAGCTAAGCCAGAGGCTCACTGACACCCAGCGGCTGCGGCGGAGAGCGCAGCGCCCGCCGGCCCCGCCGGGACCGAGTCCGAGGGTAAAAACTCGCCCTGCTCTCAGCCCGGCAAGGAAAATCACATACGGGCCACAGTGCAGTGTTTTTCTTCCTAAAGTCTTTATGGCAAAAAAGTTTGATGCCCCGGGGAGCAGCCACCTTCTTAATTCACACAAATACCAGTCCCACGCAGACCAGAAGAGTATTCCTTATAGCTGTAGAGCCGTGGTGCTTCCAATCACCTTGCGGGGGGTGTGCCCGTCGTTAGGAGGGCTAAGACATTTCAGGGAAAGTTACTGAGCATCTGAGAAAAAGACAAGAGTAGGAATTGGCAATAGAGGTACGAAAACCACAGGAGGCAGAGGCCAAGAGAATAAAAAATACTTCAAATATTCTACCTCCATCTCTTTGAATACTATAAAAATGGAGCAAAATAATTGCACATAGAACAATGGAAGCAGTCACAGGAGACAAGTATCCAGTGCCTTAAAAGAAGCCCACATAAACTGACCTTATCCTTTAGTGTACATTACCTGAGCTGCTCCACTGAACATCCTCTAACTCTGAGGATATTCCTGGTTGAAGGATTATGTGATTATGTCTCAACACCAGTTCTTAAAAAAAAAAAAAAAAAAAAAAAGGCTGTAGACTCCTGGAGCTGAAGGACAGGATGCCCAACCAAGCATTGGTTGATACATCTCCAGCAGAGACAAAAGACATCTCCAATGTGAAGATGGGTTTAACTGTGCTTATGTCCAAGATTAACAGCCCCTCTTTACACAGTGCATGTAGTTCATAGCAGCAACAAGCAAGAGTTTTGCTTCTTTTGATATCAGGATTCTTGCCATGCTCAGCACCACAGTTTCTGGATGCTTGATGAACATTAAAGCGAAAGTGAAAAATCAGTCTCACCACACAAAATCTTAGTTCTGACCTCCAAATTTTGAAATCTGTTTCAAAATTTTAAAATTTTGAATTCCTCTTCTTTTACTGAAGCAGGAAGAAGAGGAATTTCCTACCTTATTTGAGGCTTAGGAGTGTTGTGTACAAAAGATGAAGTTCTCATTTCCCCTGCAGTTTGTGCACAGGAGACAAAACCTTAGGGGTATGAATTTCTGGTTTAAAAACCAGTAGTATAATCCTGACTAGCAACAGGAGTCTGTGGCCATTTACATCTCTTCAGTTGCCCACATGCTGAGCAGCCCGCAGATGCTGGGCACTTCACTGCGCACACTGGAGTATCCTTAGAGTAAATGGAGATCCCCCATTGGCAACTGGAGGTGGAAAGTGTTTTAGAACAGGGCTGCGCTGCCCCAAGGAAGCCCAAAAGACTGCAGAAACATGCACAGGTCACAGTGTGCATTTGATTTCCTTGCATGGGTTTTCTGGCATCTCCTCAGGTGTTGTGTCAACTTCTGCAACCATCCAGGGAGGAGGTTTGTTCCTCCCACAAGAACTGGAGTGACAGCCCCAAAGGTGACACTAATCTTTTGACAGAAAATTCCTTCAATCTCTCTTCAACAGGCGTTCCGGCAGGGCAAGAGAATCTGGAGACAGTGCAATGTAGAAATTTTGACAGAAAAATAATATAAAAAATGAGGGATGTAGTCTTCCATTTAAAAGAATGAATTATTTTGTTGGGTTTTGTTTGTTTTTGTGGAGAAAATAATTGTTTTCTTCTTTAGCAATTTGCATTTGAATAGGTGGATCTGTTCTTTACATTACTTTTGAGAGCCTGCATTTCCCAAATTCCTATCACGCCACTGGGCTTTCAAGGACAGGAGGGAAAGCCAAAACATTTCCATCTAATGCAAACATGGATTACTGGAAGGATGTTCTCATTTTTTAAAAATGTACTAGGAGCAAGAGCCAGGTTTGCTAGCACCTTCCCTGCAAGCCATCGCTTCCTTGGCTTGCTGCATGTAGAGAAAGAAAACCGCACCAACAGGAAAGGGCAGAAGTCCCTGGAATACCACAGCATGCAAAGAGAGATGAGAAAAGTGCTACTGGGCAGGCATGCACATCCACAGCAGCTGCAAGGAGAGTGAGCACTCTGATGGCCACAGCCTTTTCTCATCAATCTCCATTGAGTAATCATCCTATCTTATCTGGGGAAGACCATCTCCAAGGTAAAAGATACAGTGCAAGGAGAGAAGATATTTAATACCTCATACAGTAGCAGAGTTGAGATTTCAGCTGTGACTACCCCCAGGCAAATCCAAGTTTCCAAATGTCCCAGGTGTGGTTCCAGGAGGCGTCTTCAGTTCCAGGAAGCAGACCTCTGTGTTAGCAAAACCAGTGTCCAAGGCACATCTTGCTTAGAGTCTAGATGGAAACTTCATGTCAATTCAAACCGTTCTTGCAGCCAATGGATACAACAAAGTCCTGAGAAATGCTGGTGAGCTGAAAGTTGTGTGTGTATACGTATGTGATTTTAAAATGTGTGTATGTATATATGTATATGTATATATATATATATAAAGGTCTTGCCTCCACTTGACTCTTCCTCTGCTCCCAAAAGTTTGGGGTATCTGGGGATCTAGTCAAGCAGAAAGTGAGAAATCTCAGAGTGTGCTGCCGATACTCCAGCCCTGCAGAACTCATTACATGCCAATTGCTCTACTTAGGGTGGATCGGGAGGGGGATCTATTAGAGAGAAAAAGTACAGAGTAGAGTTAAGAAGCTTTTTTTTTTTTTTCCTTCTAACTGCTGTCCTTTCATCTGCTCTCCTTCTTATGTTTCTGGACTTTTTTTCCTTCTTCCTTCTCCTTCATCCTATGGAAGTGGCACTGAATGCTGATGAGATAATAAATGGTCCAACCCCAGGCAATCATTTGCTGGTAATTAGTTCAGCTACTGAACTTCTAAGAGTCATTTTTTTTTTCCACCTGCCCAGCCAGAAAACTTGGGTGGTTAGTCACCCCATCTCTTCCCTTTGGGGAAGGGGCACTCAGAAGCTCAAGTACCTGAGCTCCTGGATACAATCCCTAATTAAGCCTAGCCCTAACCTAGATATTTAGTATTTTATTTACTTTTTGTGCTATTCCTAACTTAGGCCAGGAGCCAAATGTTGCATCCCAGTAGGACCAAATCTGAGGTTTGTTGTAAGCTTCTGTGCACAATCACACCCAAGATCACAGGTTCAAAGCAATTGGAATAGCACCATATTAGGGAACTTGGTAGGGGGGTGACTTTTCTCTGCTTCAGAATAGACATTTCAAAATTTGCCTTAGAAAGGAGGTTTGGAGAGGGAAATCATGGCATTTGGTTTAATGGGCCTGACAAGAAAGGTTCCAGCTTTTCCCTTTCCCAGGATACCCAGCCTCCTCACCCTCACCTGGCTTCTGCAGCTCCCAGCCTTGTGATGAGGAGCCTGTAGGCTTTAGGGCTGTTGAACCTGAAGCAAGCATCTTTGGAGCTGAGGTCAGGAGGTATCCAGCTCCAGAGTAGTCCAAGTGATGGAGAAGCCCTGGCTCTGTGGCCCCTGGAAGCCCACCAGGTGAAGTGAATGAAAGGATACTGGCATGCAGGAAGGCTTTCAGGGCAGCCTTTGCCTGGGTTCTGCTGGCAGGGCCCCAAACCCACCTGGTTCCAAGAAACACTCTGGTTCCAATAATTTGGCTTTTTCTGACAAAGATCTCTTCCATCTGAGAATTCCTGTCTGACTCTGGTGTATCCTCAGAGCTTCAGGGGTGACCTCTGATGAATTGAGGGGAGATTTAGGGGTCTGGGTGTCTACTTAGCTTTTTCATGGTGTAACACAAGAGAACCAGGTCTGCAGGTGAGGAAAAAGACTTCTGTGTAAGCAAATTGTGGGGGGTTTGTGTCCTCCCTTATGATGGTGATCAACATCAAACACAGAACATAAGATTAAATAAACCAACGGTTTGTCTCCTTTGGTATTGGCAATTCATGCTCGCTACTTATTAGATTCAAAAATAAAGCACCCTGAAATCACACAGAATTTATCAGGCAATGCTGCACTTTCTGAATCACTGAAGGAAGGACATACCCACATTTCTTCCTCCACACAGATCATCTCCAGAAAGTTTCGGTTTAAATCTTTATTTTTTAGTCCCAGTTTGGTTTTTTTTTAATTTTCTTTTTTCTCCTCCTAAAGTCACCTTGGGTGACAGATGTTACTAGACCTCAAAAAGGCTGCTTGGATAAATAGGTAAATAATATTCATTAAATAGTACGTGGCAGCATATCCTACTTTTCTTTTTATCCATTCTAACAATACCAAATTCCTCATTCCTGAGACTCACATAAAGCCCACGACAGAGGGTTCACATTGAAACTCCAATCAGCAATTCACAAACTAACAGAGAATGATCTAGCTGATTTCACTAGGGACCTCCATATGGTGATGAAATTTATTCTGAGCCATGTTTAGGTTTTGTAGTTGTGGGCACCATTCACAAACCCTGAGAGAAATGGAGATTTTTAAAGCTGTGCTGGGAATTGACTAATACAGTTCCCACTGAAATAAATGGATGCTATTTGCCCTCAGAATCTCAGTCATCCTAGAAGTCAGAGTCCTCTATACTGCATGTTTGTTTCTCAATCAAAATTAGGATAATCTCTTTCAGCTTTTTAAGTCTACAACAATTCCCCGAGATACACTTTTTTAGGCAGTACTTGTGCTGTTATATCCTGGAGGTGGATACATCTCCAGTTTTAATATTTTTAACCTATAAATTGTTCAGTTGGATTCAATTTTCTAAAAGGTATAATAAGAAACTTATATTCCCCAACTCTTTGAAGCATATAACAAATATACAATTTTATAGTATGGTATAGGTCACAAGTTTATGTAGCTAGTTTTCAAAAGAAAGTAACATTCCAGGTATATTTTATTTTTTCCCCCTACAGTTTGAAAAATTGATGATTTTTTCCTTTAATTTTTGCCTGTTTAAGTACAGGAGTTGGGTTGTTTTGTTCTGCATTTTTCCCTTCAGACAGCATATTTTCCTGATGGAACTCCCCTCCCCCCAATACACAATGTGCTTTTCTGATTTCCCAGCTCTAGCATTTTCTCAAAAATCATGCGAGCAAGAGCAAGGACTGAATATTTTTAGACACTGGAACTAAGCAGATGGTGAAGGATGTAGAAGATCAATAACTAGTTTTTGTAAAGTTTGCATTTCTGCTTATTTCAGTGTATTTGAAAATGCAACAGGAAGAATATAAAATTTCATGGAATGAAACATGAGGAAACTGCTCTGGCCTGTGTGCCTGGTATGGGAACGTTTTTCCAGCCATTCTTTGAAAGCAAGCCATGCACTTGCTCCAGCTTTAATTGTGAACTCGCCTTTTGTTAATTTAATTGTACTCATGTTGCTGTCTGGGAAAAGGTCTTGGACAGATGTGTACTCATCTGACATTCTTCCAAGCATGTCTGCATGGTCAAACTCAAAAGGTTTTTGGGAGCTGAAAGTCATCCCATCAGGAACCTGAAACAACACCATCTGCTTTAGGTGACTGAGCACATGTCAAGAATAGCCATCTCCCTCCTTCTGGGGTCAAGCCTCCATGCTCCCTTGGGCTTTTGCTGTGGAGCAGCTGCCCTTCAGAGGTGCAGAGGAAGGGGAAATCATAAAACAAGTCCTGGCCACAACACAGTTTTCACGGTTCCTTCAGGAGCCTGAGGGCTTAACTGCAAACAGAGTGGAATCAGGCAGATGCTCCAAAGCTGGCAGCACAATGCTGGAAACGGGCACTCCTGGGCCAAATTAGGGGCACTTAGCAGTGTCTTGTTTTGTGACCTAGGGTAAGTGTCTCCACCCTTCTTCCCTGTAACTTCTCAGCTGCAGAATGGGGCAGGACAGCCTCATTTCTGTTCCTCCCTTCCCTTACAAACAGCCAGGCTCGCGGGGCCGCTCTGGGGCTCTGTCCCTGCAATATTAGCCCCCAAGTACTAAGTAGAATTAGGAAGGCCAGCAGTTGACAAAGGTTGACACAAGTCCCCCAGAGTCATTAAGGCAGAGTTCACATCATCGAGAATGTTCTCAGACACTGGCTGTGGGGCAGCAGAGCAGGCACACCTCCCCCTTCAGCAGGAACTGCTGCAATGGTGTGAGCAGCTAAATGCCAGAGACAAAAAGGCTGGGAGGCAAGCAGCTAAGCAGCTCCTGCTGCAGCTTCTCATCCCTAGCTGCTGACCTTTCCAGCTTCTGTTCGTTAATGGGAATGCCTGCCCCGTGCTGACGAGGAGGAACTGACTGGGAGTTTCACACATTTCCCTGGACTTGAACCGGAGCTGTCCCTAAAACTGGGCAATGAGCACGGGGACAAAGAAAGGCATTTTGAAGCTTTGTTTTCAACAGGGAAAAGGTGGCTGAGGTTTGTGTGGCAGCTTTAGGGCTTGCAGCATCCTCAAGCTCTTCGTGCTTGGAACAGCAAGGCAAGCATCCCGCAGCTGCCATCGTACCCAGAGGGCCAGGGCACAGGAGGGCTGGGATCAGTGGGGCTCCTCATCCGCACAGGAGGTCAGGAGGAGACACGGGGCAGGGTGGAGATGCTTCCTCATGCCAGCTTTAAAGAGCTGTTGTGGGGTTTCCAACTTCCAGGCAGATTCTCACCACCCAAAGGGGGCCCCACTAAGTGTGTCGGTGTTGTCTCCAGCAGCTGTCCCCTCTACCCGAGCAGTGTCAGCCTTGGAGCCAGGCCAGCAGCTACGTGTGGAAGCTGTCCCCTCCTCCAGCCTTCTGGACCTTAGGCAAAAGAGCTACTAAATGAGCCATACTGACACCAATACTGCAATCAATTTGTTAATAAGGATCGGAGACAGACTCTGCTGCTGGGAGGAGGAGGCAAGGGGAAAGGAGATCATTATTTTTAATTTAAATAAATCAATATGTTAATAGGGGAAAGGATGCACCCTGCACAAGGATGGTGGAAAGAGGAAGGCAAATGAGTACAGCTATTCTCTTTCTTTTCTTTTTTTTTTNGGTTTGGGGTTTTTTTTTTAAGAAAATTATTTAATATAAAAAGAGTGGGAATAGACAATTTTAAAAGTCCTGTAACAGCAAATAACTAATTATACCCGTCTGAGACTCAGAATCATGCCTGGCTCTTTTCTTTCTTTAAAACAAATTAAAGAAAAAGGAATGCTTGATTCCCAGGAGGGCTTATCTAAGGCCTCTCATCTCTAATACACATCTAAAGGGACAGGGAAAATATCTTTTATCACTTAAATCTCCCTGAAATTTAAGACCAGCTGGGAATTTTTTTATGTGGATATGATTCGTTAAATTCATATCATTCCAAAGAAACCTTCCTGCAGGTTTATCTTTGCCACTGCAGTCATCTCTCCAGAAAAGCACCGTTTCCCAAATGTTGTCAACCCAGACAGCTCAATTTTTGGCTGAAGGTTAGATTTCATCTGGAAACTATGGAACTGGCCCCACATTTTTCTTTTCAAGGAACTGGTATCTTCAAATCATACTTAATGTCAGCTTTTTCCCCTCTGCTAAGACAATAGGAAAACCCTGCACCAGCATACCACTTCCATTAGGCTTCTCGATCCTGAGAGGTGGAAGGATTTTATTTTCATGCTACTTTTCAATATTTATGCATTGTACTTGTGGGTTTAGAGTCTTTGATCAAATATAGGTACAGGAGCTCTGAAGGCTGGGCTCTGAGAACCGGCTCGGAGAGCAGCCGCATCCAGCTTCCGCTGCGATCAAATGCAGCAAGTTTGTATTTCAGCAATCCTTAGAGGCGCTGCACGGTGCAGTGATGTACGGGCTGATAAATAGAGGGTTGCGGCGTACTTAATATTCCCACAGAACGTGCAGCCGCCCGAACGCTCCGCGGAGTTTTCGCAGGGAGGAAAATGTATGTTTTACATAATGAGCTCCTTCACATGTAGCGCCACAAAAGTTACTAGGGAGACCGTCTGTCTTGGGCGCACGGAAAAACAAAGGGAAGTTCACGTGGCAAGATCGCTGCCGGCCGGCTCCGTCTCGCAGCCAATGCGGAGGGTGGGGAGGCACTTCCAAGGGCGAGAGTTTGAAAAGCGGAGCTGAGCCAGGGCGCCCGGGCAGCGGGGAGCGAGAGGCTTTGGGAAGAGGTCAGGCGGAGGGCAGGGTGGATCGGGTTCAGGGGCGGCTGTGGGAGAAAGGAGAGAGGAGAAAGGAGAAAGGGGAAAGGAGAAAGGAGAAAAAGGAGGGCCGGCCCCGCCAGACGCTGCCGGGAGCGCCGCGGTGAGCGAAGGATGCGCTCCGGGACGGAGCATCCCCGCCGCGCCGGCATCCCGCCGGGACACGGCACACACCAGCCCTGCCGGCCGGACTGCGCCCAGCGCCTGTGAAACGAAAAATAACTGCAAGCGAAGGCTCCCTGAACTCCCTGAATTCATCCCAGGGTACAAGAGCAAACAGTTTTCACTCTGGGATTTTTCTTTTCTCTCATTCACCAAGCAGACACAGCTCTGCCTTTTGAAAACCTCTGTAGTACATAGCTGAGAGTAGAAATCTGACCCTAGACTCCCCTTTTTGAATTCTTCTTTCCCCCAGCATGTACCTGGGCACGTCAAGCTTTGGTGTTTCCCTGGGTGAAAGTGTCATTTTTTCCTGTTTTGCCCTGGAGGAACTTACCACTTCCCTGCATTTCAGTCGTACTTACTACTCTAAGATTTAGAGTTATATTTCTAAGGTTCAGAAAATTCAAGTAATACAAGTACTCTCTGTTAGCTATTAGTTAGTATAAAGGCTATATTATCTCCTTTAGATATGGACAAAGCCCTTAGATT
Organism: Donacobius atricapilla; assembly: GCA_013397315.1. Classification (NCBI taxonomy): domain Eukaryota; kingdom Metazoa; phylum Chordata; class Aves; order Passeriformes; family Mimidae; genus Donacobius; species Donacobius atricapilla. Next base: position 1,120,284 of record WBMY01014432.1, read on the forward strand.
CACATTAGGGCTTCTACCCCATTCCCAAAATCTTTGCAGACATCCACTACCTTGAACACAGTGAATGTGATTAAAAGTATCATCTCTTCTCGCCAGACTCCTGTGGGAGTATCAGATCTAAACTAGATTATTAGACTAAAACCCTCCTTTTCAATTCAGTTCAACCCAAGTTAGCAATTGGGATCTTCTGGTAAAAATTTGGAGCTATCATCAGCATTTAGAGGCCAGACTTGTACAGGAATCACCAGCAAGAGCTCAGACCACGGGTTTACTTCAGTTTTGTAGGTCCTACATGTGATACAGTTCTCTGTCGATCTCCAAATGCAGCCAGTAATATGAGCAAGAAACCTACACTAAATATTCAAAAATTACCCATTTTTTAAAAGCCTAGAAAAACGAGAAAAACATCTCTGGTAGAATATTTCTCATATTAAAAAAAATCTTCTTTTTGTTCAATAATTGTTCTTGATTTAGCACTTCATGCCATCATCACAAGAACCGTTTTACCAGGCAATATTTTGCTGCTGCCTTCAGACCAGCAATTAGAACAAGTAACAGACAGTTCAGACAATAGCCAATTTATCTGCAGAGAGGAAATTTGCATTTCTCTTTATATACCTTATGTTAAACATACACAGTATCATACAATAATTATCACTACATAAACAAATTGCATTTCTGTGGTCTTCAGAGCAGTGACCTTTTGTTTTATTAGTGCACCTGCACAAAGGCTTTTAAGCTGTTCAAAATGTTTTGAGCCTCTTGTTCATAGCTTCTGACTACTCCTATTATATAATTATCAAATGGTTGCATCTATAAAACAATGTATAATGAACATGTATAATTAGTTAATACAGTATCATATACATTAAATATTGTTATTAAATATTAAATTATATATTGTATATTATGCTTTATACATTATATTATAACCTTAAATGACGTGTCGTATATTGTATATTTCATGGTGTTTTTTGCATTTATCTCTAAACCAGTATTTCACATGTCTCCACACATGATTACACCTAATATAAGCACCTCCGTGCATTTTGCACATATACAACAGCATCACGTTATTAGTTCATAGCTGTATTTGGGACTGCTGGTTTTTAGGCATATGTTTTAAAGGAATTTCCTTAAGACATATTCAGTAATTTCATAAATAAAATAGATTATGAAAGTCTACATTGGTATCAGGTGCTTTCTGTTAAGAAAAGTACTATGAAGAAAAGTATTAGTATCTGAGCCTAATTATTGGTGCTGAAAGTCATTTCATTTCTAACATCCTATTAACTAAAGTCCATACACAGAAATTATTGGCTGCTTGCACCAATCCCTATTATAAAACCCAGTGAAATCCCTTTGCAAAAAAAGGGAAGACTACAGCTTAAACCTTAAGTACTTCGATAAAAATATAAGATCAGTTTCATCCCAAAGTACAAATCCCAATCTCCATCTAAAACTGCCTGACCCTAAAATATATTCAGGGCTTGTTCTAATCACAGGAGATGTATTCCGAATAGGACAGCCCTCTATCATCTGCTAAGTCTCTTTAAGTCATCGTTTTCACTGTATTTGAAAAATTAATTCCTTTTCAGAAATATTCTCATCTTCTACTGAAAGAAAAAAAAAAAAGCTTTTTGATGTAGAGTGACAGGATTATGAAGTGACCCTTCAGGTCAGAAGGAGACTTTTCCTTTTCTCATCAAGGAAATCAATTTCTAAGTCCAAGTCTCTTAAAATAATATATTCTTGTGGCACGCATACAGCTTTTTTGATCTGCTATGAAAAGAATAAGAGGTAAAGAGGATCAGGGGTGGCGATGGAATATTATAATCTGCCACACTCACACATCAGCCTTTCACTAAGTAATTCCAGATAAATTGAGGATTTACATATTTAAGATTAAATGGTGAAAGAGTAGTGATGCATAAATAGAAGAATACAAAGATACAATTTAGGGAAGTTAACTCCTCAAAAATTTTTACCTGATGTTTGGTACCCTTCCACTGTCCCACCCCATTTTTTTAAAAGCATATAATGTTTATAAGGAAATAACCAGGATAATCTCTTTGAGATCAACTGAGCACAAACACAGATGCCTTAGGGTTTCTCTCCTCCACCCCTCCCACCTTCACTACTGAAAAAATACCAATTACCATGACAAGAAACAGTTAAATGCCTCCAAAGACACATACACACAGCAGATGGAAAACAGGAGGAAACCAGCTGGAAGTGTGTTTCCCTTAGAACTGTTTTTAACAGCCTGTGCACAAATAATGTCTCACTAATACGCAGATAAAATTAAAACATAAATATTTAAAAGGTGACTGGTCAAAGCAACAAGATGGCATTTGATATGGGAACTTTCTTTCCCTTTTTTAATCCCTTCCCTATCCATATTCTGGGTAATTGTTCAGAGACATCCTGATCCAGGTCTCTGATCTACGGAAGGCAACTTCAAGGCAAAAGCTCTGGTGATGGCCATAACCTCTTGCGTTGCTATTTGCAAGGCACATGGGCTTGCCTTGGTTTTATTACTCACCTGCTTAGCCTTTGCCTTTATGGTGAACTTCCTTCATGGAGGGTGTCCCAAGACTGCCCAGCTGAGCTCCAGGAGCAGTTGTTCACAGCAGCACAAGATAAGGAGGCCAGCCATTTACGCAATTCCTTCTGCTCTTGGGTGCCTAAGTGAAAGCATTTTAAAGAAACCCCTTTTCCAGAAACTACTAAGCCCTTTCTGGTAATCTGGATATTTTTAAGATGCCCAACAGATCTCTGTAATCCATATTTACCACCAAACATCTTGACCTGACCCCTCAGAGTCCAGACAGCATCCAAACTCCCTTCTACTCCTGCAGCTTTGCCATTAGGGAGAGCAAAATCAGTGGAGATGGGGAGAGATGGAAATGTCCATGCCCCCTTCTTGCTGAAGAATGAAAGCAAGGACAGGAGCAAGCACAGGCATTGCTTGGAAGAAATAAGAGAGGCTTCCAGAAGTATAACTGGGGCAAAGCCAGCTGCAGGGGGCAATGGAGAGGGGAAGCCCACAGTTCTTCCCTAGAACTGCCCAAATCAGAAGCATTTGTGATATATCCTGCTTGTCCTGTCTTTGATCTTAACTGTTACCATCAGGTAGAACAATTTTAAGTAGAGTAGATGGGTTGTCTGTCATTTATTTAGATCCCTTCCTTTACAGTTCCTTCTCCGTTGATTCTCATTAGGCAGCCCTCTCACACTCACCAGGAATTCAGCAAAGCAGATCCTTAGCTGGTGTTAATTGGTCTAAGTCCATTTGCTTCAAAGAAGCTGCTCAAACTTACAGTGCCCAGAAATCTGACCCAGTTTCACTTCTCTGCATAATGTGGTCTCTTGATGGAAGAACAGATATATTCCTTCTGCTCTGCATCTGAAGTGTTAAGTCATTGCAGACATTTTTGAGAATCTAAGAAATCTATTTTTTGGAGCAAATAAACCCTGAGCATTCTAGCTTACTCAAGCTCTGGAACATAAGGCAGAAAGGTAACAGGGTATCAGTAGTCCACCCAAAAGCAGAAAGAACTAGAAAGTCCTCTTATGACACATCCAGATGATGGCAGAAGACAGGTGAACACATGAACACCTGCAGAAATCTTGGCCTGAATGACATGAGAGCATCAAACACACTCTTTAGACAACTGGTTAAGCAAGAAGTCATGAGGAATTTGGTGCAAATAAGACTTTAATGATTTGGACCAACAACAGATGGATGCACGTAGTCTGATCATTCAAGGGAAAGACAGATATTTTTGTTTGCTTGTTTGTTTATATATTTTTACAGCTTTTTTCACATTCTGTCAGAACCAAGAGAGGTGAGTGGACCCTGGCCAGCACCTATCTCTCTTTAGGAACAGCCCTGGCTTGATTGCAGAGGGTGGCTGTACCATAGAGCAGCAAAGGCAGTGGGGGGTAAGCAAGAAGGATAAGTAATTGCTGATCTGTGAGGGAAAGATGGGAAGAGAATGGTCTTACTCAGGTGGCACCACAAGGTTCAGCAGTTAAGGAAGAACACTTTTCAGAAGCTTTTCCTGTTAAAATTCTGGCAGCACATCCATTGGCTTTACCAGAATATTAAACCTTATTTTAAAGTTATTGTTTTTTAGTGATCAATTTCCTTGTTGAAAATCTACAGAAAAAGTAAGGTCTGTTTCCTCTGATGTTTCTTTCCCTCCATGAATAAACTATGGCTTTGTCTGTTTTTATTTTTGTAATGCCACATTTATAGCTAACACCTTCAAACACATATTATTTTAGAGATCTGATACCATCTAGTGTTATTGCTGGCTTTTCACATCTTACACTTATCAAGTAACCACATTCAGCAACATGTCAGAGTTCATCACTACATCACGTCAGTAGCAAAACAAAACCTGCTTCCCACCCAATATCTATATTTACACACCCCACAGGTGGGTGAAATTTGCAGTTCATCTAGGAAATTCACTCTCCTTTAATCTCTGGAAATTAGTTCGTCCGTGTGTATATGTATCATTATCATCTAGTGCTTTGCCACTGATTTATTTCAGCCTCTGCAGAAAATAGGCAGGGATTACTAATAACAAACACAAGTGTTTATAAACAGCCTTTATACAGTCTTGGGCAGGACAAAGTCAAGGGTCCATTTACTTCAAACCAACCAATGTTTTACTCCATTTTTCAGGGAATTAGATGAGATTTTTAGTTTGCAAGTACTAGTGACTGGTGCAAAGTTTTCCTAAACATTCATAGTTCTTGAAAGCTGGTGTATCCAGGAGGGGGATGCTTATATGATTTCATGCTATAAGAGGACAGGACCACCAAGAAAAGCCAGTCTCAGCAGGACAACAAAGTGGGTTCATCTGTTTGTGTACTTTAAAACACAAAGAACTGATAATATGCAGAAACACAGTATTCACAAAGGTGAAAAAGAAAGGAAAGAACATTGTGGATAGTCTGATAGAAGACGGTGGATTAGTATCCATGGAGACTCCTTTCTTCTCTGTGTTCACCCAATATGTACAGGACATGTGATTTCTCCACAACGTCCCACAAGTTGCCTTGATCTGGACACACAGCAAACACCTCTCTAGATAAAAGGGTAACTGGACTCCATGCCCCTTAGCTCAAGGCCTCTCTTCCTGTATCATTGGGATGGATGTCAGTTACAACAGTAATTTCTGCAGCAGGGCCACTTTGGAGCTGCACTGGCATCCACTGACACTTTTAAGTCACTCAGCAATCGATATGTTACAGATATTTATTGCAACCTCTTGCAAACAATTTCCTTCCTCTGAAGGAAATTGTTCTCTGATGATTACACGGAATTCATTGGGAACAGAGGGAGGGGAGTTTATCATTTTGTAGTTTTGTGGAACATATTATTATTATTATATTTTTTCAACACTGGGTTTCACTTGCTCACTTATGACTGTTGGCAGGGCATACTAAATGCTTTTACACACTAAAGGTGTGGATTTTGATGATGTTTACACACACTAAATGCCTGGGGCTAGGAAACAGATATGTCTTTTAGGAGCACTCTTCCAGGCAGACTTTTTCATTGGACAGGCCACGTGAATGAGATCAATTTAAAGGGAAATGCCCTTGTGTGTCTCCAATAAGAAGGCAAAGAGCAAAGAAAAGAGGGAGAGAACCCACATCGACAGGGCTGCCTCCAAAGAAGGAGATGTTGGCATATGAATGTTATTAAATTATGATAGTGGAGAAACAATTCAGCAGATAGAAATTCCCACATGCCTCCATTGTTTTAAGATGTGTGCCTAATTTACAAGATAACCAGTAAAAGTTAGCACGTTTCATACGTCACTGTCCACACTTGGAACAGAACTGTGTTGAGGTAGATGGAGGAGAGCAGCTACACTGCAGGTGCCCAGAGCAGACCTGGCAACACCCTCCAGATAATTGCTGCGCTGTCAATCAACAACTTCACCAAAATGGAAAGATTTGTCAGAGCATGTCACTGTTGGACACACAATCACACACACATGCACACTGTCTGGTGAAAAGGCATGAACTATTTATTACAACATTTGAATCTATATTTATAGCATTTCTACACAGACCAGGGATTGGAGGAGAAGGTTGATACTTCTCCCATCCCATTGGTCAAGACACCTGTCCATCAGCTGTCCATCCCTCCAAGAGAAGGAATGTAAAACAACCTCATCTAACTTAAACATTGCTTCTATTTATAACACCTGTGTGTGAGAAAAAACCTGAGAACTATGAAAACATTAGAACTGTGAAACACATCAGAAAGCTGAAGAAATCAGGGCGACAAGAGCGCGCTACAACCCACTGGGGTGTGGCCACACCCTTGCGGAAGGAGGCATGAACTAAAATAACACCCTGCTAGTTTTAGGGAGTTCAGCTCCCAGGAGCTCCAAAGAGTCTGGATCTAGCACACAGGCGGTCCCAAAGCAGGGGGAGAGACTCTTGAATACATCTGTGCTTTGGTACTACTTATCCTGTAATCTTTAGAGGTTTACTCTAGCCAATTAAGCTACAGTGACAGGTTCCAAAGACAATAAAATGTTGATAACAGAGAGGGGCAGTGACAGCCTCAGGACCAGCTGCAAATGAGAATTAGCAATACACATCCCTACATCCATTAGGTAGGAACTGAATAACTCTAGTAGGTACGATATGACCCCAACTATGGTTTTCCATTCCTCAGCTTCATCTCCCTTCTGATTTCCTGCTACTATTCCAGTTACACCTTTTTAGTGTCTGAGTTGTGCATGTCTCTATAGCTGTTCTCATTCTCTCTGGAGAATGAGAGAGTGAGAGAATGTTGCACACACAACAGCTCCGTTGGAAAGTTTTCAAGAGGTAGGCTGTGAAAATAATTTTTTTTTCTTTTCTATAGTAACATTTTTCAAGGGCTGAGAACTGGCTTGGATATCATCTTTTTTCATTTCTCATTAAAAAAAAAAAAAGTGTTGACATGCCTTTATTTTGAAACAATGATTTATCAAAGAAAAAGGGAAAGAGCAGCTGTTTCTTACCCTTTGAAGCCAATCTGGTTAAAGTATCTCATATTTCTTGTTTGACTTTAAATGCTTAATTTTCATCTATATGAGAAGACGACTTGAGCAACACCTCCTCTTTGTCCTAGCATTACATACTTTTTAAAGTGTTATTTGTTCTGGCTGAAGTCATGAGGAATTCCAAACCATGAAGTTCTCTCATGTGAACACAAGACTTGGATGTCACCAGCGCATAGAGCAACAAACATATACACAAAAGTTTTGTGACTGAACAATCTACCTCAGCTGGTAAAAAGTCGACAACATACGTACATTTTATTCACTCTTGTAGCGCATGAGAGCTTTTCAGTCTCAACTACTTTCTGTATTTAAATTAAATATATGATATGGCTGTATACTGAAATGCTTTTCTTGTGAAGGGTTCATTGGTGGACTGCAATAATTAATTTTCTTTTACATAATTTCAGAAGGTAGCTGTTGAAGCCCCCACTATTTGTCACTGATACAACCGGGGTGTCTTTTATGAACAAAGCAAGTTCTTAAAGTATCCTTATTTTTACTGCTGCTAGTATTTTAGCAGCTGAAATGTGATTATACCTTTGAGATCCATCATGTCACCTATAGTTATCTGAAATGCTGTTCTCAATTCATTATAGGCAGAAATAAAGATACAAATCCAGTACTACAGTCTCATTTTATGTGACAGCTCTCAGTCATGTGGGAGATGTGTACCACAAAACTGAATTTATTATAAATCTATATTAAAAGCCTGTCCTATATGAGCATGTGGATTAGAAAACTTGTTTCCTGACAATGCCTACAAATGCACAGTCCAATCCATATTCCTTGCCCTAATACAGATCTAATAAAAATGTTCACTAAATTCTTAAGGGTTAGCTGCCTTTCAATTTCTCCCCCTCAGGTGCTTCCTTCCCAAGGGACTGGTTGTTTTAAAAACAAATCTACCTACGAGTCTTGTTTTTCCTAGAAAATCTCCAGATAAGCACAAGTTGAAATCGCTTTTTTTTCCATCAAAGCTATTTCTTTATATCTTTGACATCGGTTTTGTTCTTTTAAATTAAAGGGGGAATCTGTAAAGCTCTGAAACTGCAAAGCACTGAATTGCAGGTCTGTCTGGAAAAGGCCATGGTTTAAGACAAAGCTTACAGCTCCGGAACTGAACAGGGGGGCTCCCAGCTCCCACCACGTGTAAAGACCTTTCCAACCCACTGCATCAGCAGCTTGTTTGCCTGTGCACAGGTGTGGCCACCCCAGCTCTGGAACAGTCTGGTAATGTTAAGTCATACGTTGCATGGATGGGGTCAAGGGAGGAAAAGGGAAAATGTTCCATTTTCCATTGCTTCCCACCACTTCCAAATGTAGAAGTGAGGCTGGGAGTACGGAAAAAAGGCATTACCTCCCACAACACACCTTGACTCTCTTCTATCATTAGACCATCACGGTTCCAACCATTTGACTGGTACAGGCTTAGAAGCAACAAGGGTCTAACTACCCAGATATTCAGTGAGGGAATCTTCTGGGTTGTTGCAGAGCATTTGGAAAGAGCTGCTTTGAAATCATATGAGCAATACACAGCATTCCCTGTGAGAGGCTCCCTGCTTTGCTGAATTGTTGCAGACCCCTCTCTAAGGTAAGAAGCACATTTGCACGAGCTGGCAGAACCCACGTGAAAGCTTGGAGCTGCTCAGGGCTTTCTTGACATGTTTGCATAATTGTGGTTTTTCAGACCAAAAGAGGAAGGTAAACTTCATTCATGCCTGACCTGCTGGCCTTCACAGCTGGAACATGTTGGAATCACTTCTGGCACTGAAAAGGTTAATTGTGTCCTGCTGTGAGGTAGGAGTCTAGAAAAGGATACCACATTTGGTGGGAATTATAGTAAATGAGGTTTTCTTTATAGCACTGCTCATTCTCAACATGTTGAAAGGGCATTAGTTCACAGTCACTTTCTCTGGAATTATCAAATCTGCTCAGGAAGCCTTCATTAGGATATTAAACAAGACTTAATAAGTGAAAGTGATTTGCATCGCTGATAATCGTGCGCATTAATCAAGCAAGCTTCTGTCTCTCCCTCTGCAATATGTTTCATGTTCCATTGTAAAGCCTCTTTAATTCTGTAGGGCTTCTTAAAAGGGAAACGTTACATTTAGAAAGCCATTTTTAAAATTATTTACTTAGCAAAGATCACTATAAATAATGTTCAACTCACTCCTCAGCTTTAACCATCAATATAATTAATACTGAGGGGTTTGTATCAGGGATATGGACCAGATGTGTTCCCATTTATCAGATATAGATTGCACTTACTCTAATAAATGTATTTTCATTCTGAGTAAGTTTTGAAACCAAATAACTGCATGTGACACTTTAATCTGAAGTCACAATTTTAGGCTAAGGCATTTATTTCTCATGCCGTGGTGGACCATGCAAGCCTTCACTACATCATCCCACATACCAGAGTCACCCTTGCAGTCCTTAATGAAATTGTGTGGTAAATATCCCTTGCTCTTTAGTAATTCCAAGGTACCTTTGCATGATTTATTCTTAGGGGCTGATGCCACTTCTGTAGTGCACAGCCAGCTAGCATGGTGTAAATAATCCTCACACTTCTGCAGCATCTCCCCCTCTCAGGATCCCACAAAGGTTTGTAAACAGGTTGAATTTTCACAACACCCCACAAGACAAGTCTTTCGTACTAGGCAAACCAACACTCAGGGCACAAGTATTTTTGCCTACATCGGCAAATGCTTGAGAAAACAGAATTAGATTCTTAAAAATTAGAATTAGACCCTCTGCTGCCCTTGCCCCTATGCCAGTGTTGGCTACCCCCTCTAACATGACACTACAAACACCATGAGGGCTCTGCACACCCATCAGTGCCACCTGCATATTGCACAGCCATGAGAATTAAAAAAAAAAAAAACAAAACAACAGACCAATCTTGATATTACTGTTCTTCACCAAACTTCTCACCAAGGATAGCCTTAAGGAAAATTTTGTCGTATGAATTAGAAGCCATCGTGAAAAACATGTAGATGCTGTTTATAGTGCAACAGGAGGGCCTTTGGCTATAGTCTGTGAATATACAGAAGTGGCCAAAACCACAGCCTAAATGAGGAATAACAATGATGTCAGGATGAAGCAGCACATCACCTAAACAAGCTCACCAATGGGGGTGGCCTCTTATCCACCGAAATTAGCTAGAAACAAGGAGGTTTATACGTTTCTTAAGGAGAGCTGGAGCTCTTGTCCATATGAGAGCCTGAGCAATTATGGTCATGTTTGGCTATTTCTGATACAGCTATGATTCTGTTTCTAAAGAAGGGGTGGAAATAACTGGTGGGAGTCAAGGCCTACTTTTTTTGCAGGTGTGATGGTTTATCCCACTCCCTGGAAGAGGCTGCCATTGCTTACTTCCTTCATGGACTTCTTGCATTGTCTTTACAGCATTTCATGCAATTTACATTCTCCCAAGACTCAAAAGCATCATTTAAGAAACCACCTATAAAATTATGACCATGAAAGTATTTATTGCTCCTAAGAAAATGCTGTTTGCTGGAGCTTATGTTTGCATTCACTGAGGCTGAGCACATAGCTTAAATGGAGCTAAAGAGATGACGTTTCTATAAAGTTGTGAAAACCCAATTCATTCTAATGGCCTGAAACGTGAATTATGTGCCCTGCTTCACTAACTTCATGGTTCAGCAAGCTGCTATAGCTCAGATGGAACCATTTATCTGAAGAGAGAAAGGTGTTATTCCCGGCTTACCACTGATTTCCTTTTATTTGTGTCTATATATGTGTTTATGTGTGGTGTTTTCTAGCTAGCAGGTGTTAAACTTCATAGGTCTAACTGAACATTTTTAGAACTCTTTTTCTAGAATATATTTGAGAAGATCAACATCCAGCAATTCTTTCCTGTTCTCAATATCAAGTTTCATGTTTGGACCATTCATATGGGTGAGAAACTGTTCTTCCCAGCTTTGAAATTGGTTATGTGGATTCCCTCTGATGATAGCTAAATGGGAAAAATATTCCAGTGTTCACTAATAAAAGCACAAATGCAACCATTTTTTTTTCTTCACTGCTGCACAGAAGTTTTAAATTTTCAAAGCAGGAGCATAAAGTTTAAGCTCCTAAATCAATGCTTTGGTGTTTAAGTGGATTTGGCCATTTATTTTGCAAGTATGTGGGGAGTTGCACTGGAGGTCAGTGCAGCAGGCTTGCCTGAACACGGTCCATTACCCTCTGCAGCAGCAGCAAACACGGAACAAAGAGACCCCTTCATTATCCCACACAAGGAAAACTCTGGCAGAGGCTGAAAGAAGGTAATGAGTATATCTCCAGTGAACAAATAGAGTGCCACATGAAGATACCCAAACTAGCTCTAATTGACCAAAATGCAGTTTCTCTACATGGCATTGCACTGTGCCATGCAAACATAGTTTAAACCTGTATTTAAACCAGGTGGTGCATTCCTGGTAGTTCTGGGTAAAGTTAGCTTTAGGGCCAAGACCCCCTCCCTATAGTTCTGACAACTGCAAGATCAGAGATAATGCTAATGAGATCCCTCTATTCTGAATTATTGCTGCCAACTGTATCGGTGTTAAAGCCCCTACTCGTGGGATCATATGATTTGCTGAGAATCTCTACTCTCATTTAATAATAAAAAGGTAATTTCCATCAATGATGCAGAGGAAAGCTTGGAAGCATGACCAGAATATGTCCTAAAACCTCTCCTCTCCTGCCAAAAAATCCCTCAGAGGTATTAAAAGGAGTCTAAAAGGTATTATTTTTAATCTTCCAATATTTAAGCCAATGACATAATTCTCTGTGCTGCAGCATCTTATGATTTTTTGAGCACTCAGAAGTATTAATAATGCAGCCTCAAACAGATATTTGCTAAAATACTGCACTAAATGGCATAGGGGAGAGGCACTCGAGGCCTTCAAAATAGCAGAGCAGGGCTGGAAGGGAGGGAGGGCCAATGGCCACACAAGCTGTATCCGTGTGACCAAATAAAACAGACCCCGGATGTCTCTCTGTTTGGACGCCAAGTGGAATGAAACCTCTGGTGCCCACATCCACCGATTTGCTTTCCTCCAGGACAGGGTGGCTGTGTTCAAACTGCCCCCTGGAACTAGGTGGCCACCTACAAGTTTATTTACTACTGTAGATCCTGGGCTTCGAAGAAGGGAGAGCTACAGGCTTGGGAATGTGGCGAATGGGGTACAGGCAGGATCTCTCATGCAATGGAAGGAGAGAAGCAGCTTGCAGGGTGGAAAGGGTAGGAGAAGCACAAAGGGAGTGAGTGTCTGCCAGGTGGGAAAAGGAAAGTATGCAGAGCCAGAAGGCAGCAAAATATGCAACTCTCTGAACACTAAAATAAAAAGACTTCCTGGACAGAAAGGCACAACAGCCCTTCTCTTCTTGCTGTAAAATTTTACTACACAGCTGCAGTTTGCCACCACCTCTCCATCTTAGAACTTGTGGAAGTTTCTTGATAAATAATAAGCTTTACTAAACTGGACTGGCATATGAACCAGAAAAAATTCCATACCAAGTTTTAATTTAATCTTTACATGCCACATTGAAAAATCAGGCAGGATGATATCAACCAACTGCTTTCAGGGGGAAAAAAGCCCACAAACACACAAGAACTCATGTAGAATGAGATTGTTGATTTAGGCTTAATTGGAGCAAATGTTGCTATAAACGGCATGTGAATATAATTTCTAAGCCTGCTGAAATTTGTGAGTAATATTGGTGTCAAATATAGTCCTGTACAATTTTGAAATAGGGAAATATCTACAAATATAGAGTCAAACTATCTTAATTGCCTCTGACTTATTTTCACACCTTGAAAAAGATTTTACACATTAGAGACAAATACACCAATTTGGAGGAAAAAATTTGCATGTAAAATTTTTGGGCAGGCTCATCTCATGACCTGAGGCCAAGTCTGCAAAAAAATTTTATAACTTTAGGGCAAAATCACAGAGGGATATGGTCGTAAATATTTTTTTTAGTGGAAAAAGCAAAGTAGAAAACTGTGGCCTTTGAGACGCAGGAGAAAGCAAGGAAGTTGATTGCACTAACATAATCAAAGCACCCAGACTCTACCAGAAGCCTTGGACATCACCTGTTTTTAAGTGTGAAGGCCAGAAGGTCAGATGTAAACGGCAATTATTGCATTCAGAAGTTATTACAAACATTAAGCAGTCCTCATAGAACATCAGTCTGATTTTGCAATCGTGATGTGGAAATAATAAGAGGAAATCCTTTCAAGGTTTTGTGCAAACATCACTGTGGATTCTCCAAGCCCCCAGCTTTCTCACTGTTAAGCATTAATTGATTGCTAATCTCTGTTTGATGGCCCAGTTGCAGTGAGATCTGCCCTCACAAACTCAGAGAGTTTGTGACTCCTCTCAGAAATCCAACTCCTCTCCCCAGAGGCACCTTCTGAAACCTACAGTAGACAATAGCTCACTGGTAATTTCTATAATGATGTGCCAGTGGTACTAAGATACTTGCCTTCTTGCTGGAAGCACTTGGATAACCTGTCAGTGTCTGTTATGTTACCATGTCATATCATATTTTATGTGACACTGCCTACAGGGCTGCATATATGGAGTTTCATGAGCCCCTTCCCAGTGGTCATGGGGCATGTTTGAAGCAATATTATTTTTTACAACTTCTGGAGTAACACAAAATATTTTGGAATTAAAATAATAACACTGACCTCAGACTGAGACTTTGCTGTTGGCCTGATATATGGTGCACTAAAAAAAAAAAAAAANATGCCTTCTGTCCTTCATGGTAAACTATCACAAGGATCCAGCAGCCACGTAAAGTTGGATTCTGGCAGAGTGATCAACTCATTTGTACTCACATTTCCTGTCATTTGCCTTGTGATCTGCTTAGCAATGTCCACTTGGTGAACCTGACATTACATTCTAAATCTACAGGTCCTTTTATTTTTTTTCCCCAACAGTATTACCCTTCTCACATGCTGCAAACTCAGCATTGTTGGTGGAAAGTAAAGTAAGAGAAAAACACAGATTAACCAATCAATATAAATTAGCACACAACCAAAGTAACTTAATTAATAGCAAAGAGGCTTTTTCATAAAGAGAATAAATTCAAGGACAACCATTATAATCAGTTCTTCTAAGTAGGTTTTGTAGTGTCCTAGTACAGTAGCAATTGCATCTTTCTTCCTGTTGGAGATGGACTGTGTGCAGAGAGGAAGAGAGATGATGAGAGAGGAAGGAAGGAAGAGCAACTGATGTGGTTGGCTTTCTGTTTTGCTATATCTGGGTGGCACGTCTTCTTCAAGGAAAACTGAAATATCAGTAAAGACTAGGCAGGAATTGTGGGAGGTCCGGAACTGAACTTGTTTCACACCTTAAAAAACGATACATGTTAAGACCTTTTACAGATTGGCATTATTTTATCTACATGGCTAAGAAAGCTGCTCACCATTGTACCTTTAAAGAGGTGAGGATAACTTAGACTACATAAAGTGCCTGTGAGTGACAGAGTCAAGGATGGAACCAAAGGTCTATAAATCCCAAATCCTTGCTCTCACAAATAGTTAATACTTCCCCTCAAATGTGAAGAATGATGATTTTTCTGGGTTATGGTATTTGGGGGGGGCTATATAATCTCTTGTTGGCCAATAAATTAGTTGTTCTAGATCCAAGCAAAGTAAGCACACTGCAGTGAGAGATGAAGATCCCATATTAATTTGTCTGTGATAGCCTCTACTTCTGAGGAAAAATGCTCATTTCAAATGTGATTTTAAAATAAGAGCAATAGAAAACACTTTTCTTAAATGAAGTTATAAAATTATTTTTACCACATCCTTCCTCATCTTCTTTTTCTATGGATCAGAATGACAGGAACCAGATGCTAAGCCAGAAAGGACATCGTTCCACCTGCAACATCTGGCTCTTTGGCAAGCCATACAGGAAGCTTCAAAGTTGCATCTCTGCCTCTCACATGGTAAGGCTGCTGGTTGATTGCTTTGTCTTTCTGGATGTAATTTTCCTTTGATTCACCTATAATTCTGAGGAACTGATGCATTTGTATCCATTTTGAATAAGGTTCTGTACCAAATGCAGGCAGATCCTTTTATTTTCATTTAAGTGTTCTTTATTTCTTGCACTAGCTGTACTGCTGCTCAGCTACATTGTGGCTGATACTTGCACACATGCCACAGCCTTTTTTTCCTACACCAGGTTAAACATCCAGGCTCTCAGCCATGCAAGACCAAGTAGAAATTAAAATATTTTTCTTAGTATTACTCCCAGCTGCAGTAAGGCATTTTTAGACAAGAAGCAGCCGCCTGCTAGTTACAAACATTCCTTGCTTACTCCTGTCCTCAATTCCTTAGTCCTCTTCTACCAGATTTTTTCCATTTCTCTGTTTCTTGTGAGCATTAGACTAAGTAAATTAAACATTAAAGTAACTTTCAGATGAACCAGAAAAACAAGATGACTGCAAGTTAAGACTGAGCACCAGACTCCTCAGAGCCAGCTGGCCTACTGAGGTAACAACTAATTTCAGCTGTTTCAAGCACTTTGATGTCAAATTTTGAAAAATTGTGACCTGTCCCTACAAAAAAGATAATTGAGGTAGCAGAGAACTGTATGAAGCATGCATAGCACCACAGTGTTCTGGCTGGGCTCTCCATAGGGTGCTGTGAAATGCTTTGTTAATCAGGAGGAAAGGAGTAATGAATTATTAGCATCCATTCATTCAGGATTTAAATCCTGATTAGGAATCAGGATTTAGTATTCAGTACCATCAGTATTCAGCTATCAGTACCTTTTTTTTACTTTGTGTTGTAATCTGTAAAAGGAAACATGGTTCCCATCTTCATTCTGCTATCCTCTTCCTACACCCACACCAGCCGTCAGACTGAGCTCTATTTTCCTAATTACTCTATCCCTGCACTGAGGCAGGTAACATGTAGTCCCTCTGAAAGCAGGCTAAGATGAGGCCTAAAAGAATTATTTTTTCCCTTAAAGAACCACTTTTCTTGAGGTTCTCTACCTGGGGCCGACCGAAACTCAGCAGCTGCTTCAAAGCAGCATAACCCATGACGGCAGGAGAAATCATCTGCCCACAGAAGGCAACGAGCATGTTCCATGATGTGGCCCAGCAGTACTTGCTCCATCTCTTCACTTTAAACACACTGGGTCAGGCTCTGTTTCACGATGGGTGGACTCTGACCTAAATCCCAAGGAGAGGGAACTGCAGCTTTGCCTCCGTCTAACTGCCAAGATCAAGGATAGATGCCTTGCAACCCACAGACATAAAGAAGATTTTACTCATGAAGAGTAAAATCAGTGGAGGTGAAATGGATGTGGGTTGCACCAGTGTAACTGCCCAAAATACAACTCAATGGGTTCCAGCTTCACAAAAATCAGCAGGAGTAAAGGAAGCCCATTTTCATCTAAATTTAAACTTATTTGAAAATATGAAAAGAGTACCCAAAACTTGTTTTGTCTTTCTGAGTTTTAAGGATAATTCCACTCTGAGTCAGAAAAACTGGATTTTCTCCAACCTTCAGAAATTTGTTGTCATGAAAGTTTCTAGCAACAGAGGAAGCTGCAAGTGAGGTTACAGCCCAGTTCTCTTAGCGACTGTACCAACCCAAGGTAATGGATGGTCTCTCCTGCAAAGGGCTCACAATAAAAATAAAAAATAGATATGGAAAGTGGCAATGGAAAGAGAAGCATAGAGGTGAAGTGACTTAATAAGGTTGCATAGCAGAGCTAAGAGCAGAATACAATTCTACTCATGCCCTCTCCAAGTAGAAGAGACCATAGACATCCCTCAGTTTTTCCAGGCAGTCCCCCAGTGTTTGTTACCCTGGATTGGGTGCCTTCATTTTCTGAAAAAAAAAATGACATGAAATGAAATGAAATTAAATGAAATTTTAAAAATAAAATAAAATAAACCCCTTGTGCTGACAAAATGGTATATAATTATGCACAGCTATAAATGAGTTTGAGCTCATTTGTTATTTTTATTGTACCCATTTTGCATATTTATGTAGTTGGTTGTATATAGGAATATAAGTGTACCTGGGATTTCACTAACTTGTCTTGACTTTGACTAAGTCTGTGCAGACTCCTTCAGCCATCTGACAAAAAAGCAACTATAGCTGATAATCTCTGAGGCAGTCAGAGGCAGTTTGTGGAGAAAGAGCTTTGACAGTATTGTTTTCTTGACTCAAAAAGAAAATAAGAACTAAATAAGATCTGAGAGTGATAGCTCCCATGGAAGTCTACATATCCTTTTCCTTCTCAACAGCGGAGAAACCAACCAGAGGTGAAGCACCTCGAGCCTTCTCAGACATAAAGAAGAACTTAACTCCCCTCACTCTGTGCTTACAGGCATGGGTATCTCCAGTTATTGAACCCTTATGGAAGAATTAAAGTCATGCTGCTTGCAAGCCCAAGAGTGAATAAATAAATGTATTAACATGTACTTTTGTGAAAGGGAATGGAAGAACTTGTAGCTCCAACGGATACTGGCAGTCACAGATTCACTGGGTAGGTGTTGACTGATGTTAAGGTGACATCCAGCCCTTACTAGCCCAGCTGCCAGTCTCCAGCCCTCCCAGTATTCTTTCTGTCCAAGGGAACCAAAGGTCTCCTTTGCCTGCTTCAGGGGTACCAGTCACTCTTTTCTCTAAAATTGCCCAGCTGATCAGCATAGTTCATTAGGGCTCCAATAAACTGTTCCCAGCCTTTCCTTAGCTTGCTGGCACTTCTGCTCTAAACCAGAAGGAACTTTTTTTTTGTACTAAAACCCACACTTGATTTTCCAGCCTGACCTGGAAATAGATGCTTTTCTTCCAAACCTTTCCTCTCTTCGGCTGGGCTCTGCACACTTCTATCTTTCCAAAAACTTTGCCTTGAAGAAGGCTATTTTCAGGGAAATTGAGGGATCATGGAGAATCACTGTGTGCAGGAGATCCTCTTCACTGCTATGACTGTTATCTGAAAGATTCATTAACTCTGTCAAGAATGTCACTTACCACATAGTGCTCTCCAATATCTTGAGGGAAGGTCACGAAAAACAACCAAGGAAATCTGATGGGCATCACTAAGATTAGACAGGACAGAAGATGTGGCCATGGTCTCCCATGAGATGGGAGAGAGATGGAAGCCAGACACCCAAAAGACGTGGGTACAGAGTTCCTCTGAGTCAAAAGTCTGATATGCCAATGAAGGCTTTGCTTCTGAGACCTCCCCTAATGCTGTCAAATGATGTAGAAATACAGATTTATCATCCAACTAACACAGTTTTGCCAGCTTTACAGATGTACCTTTCCTCTTCTGCATTTTTAGGCTGTGCAGATACCAAGATAATTCTACAATGTTGAGCTTTTTCTTCTGTACAAAAGGTCTCAACTTGTTTCCAAAAGGACTTACTGTTTTTCTTCATGGATAAGATTTTATCATTTGTCCTTCCTCATCTACAGCAACATTGTAGTTTCTTTATGGTCAGAAACCAAGGGCCTAATATTTGAGTGTCGAGGACCATGAAAAAAATAATTCCCAGTGAAGTGAACAAGATCTGTGTGTGTGCTCAGCACCTTTGAAAATCAGGCTCTCTTGTGCTTAGCTATCAAAATGATTGGCAACAGTCATATCCCTAGACAGTGTGATCTATATGAAAGTATTCCTCCTTCAAAACCTTGTCACTAATTCCAAATCACATTGCTTCAAGACCCTGTCAAAAAATATATTAAATTTCTACATAATCCAGTCCAGCTTCTCTGCAGAAGAACAGTTTAATTTACCCTGTTCAACCTGTTAAGCTATTCATATTCTCCATTCGATTAGGCCAGCTCTACTTTTGATCACATCAGCACCAGAACAAAGATCATTTCCCAGATATGGTCTCAGGACATTCACTTTTTAATATCTCCAAACTGCTGTTTTGATGCTTTTCCTTCTGTTCTCCAGTCCTCTTCCGACATTTCATATCATTTTCAAAGGATCTCTTCCTGTGGTGTCCTGTGAGACTTTCCTCCACCATCTCATGGAGTGCCCCCAAAGTGAGTGGTGATTGGCCTTCTCTTCAGTCATTATTCTGTATGTGCACCTTTGCAAAATCAACAACAGTCTCTTTATGAATGCAGTGAAACTGTTAATTCATAAACCAGTATTAGTATTTCACCTGTGGCCTTTCCCTGGGAAAATGGAACGACAACAATGGTTAGGGAATTCTCCCTGGTTTTGTTGACTGTGCTTACATCAGACCAGCTTGAATGTGCACACCTACCCACAAGCATATATATTTTTATAGCAAATTCTGTCCAGCTCGTGAATGAAAAAGGGCTGCATTGCCCTGTGACACATCTACCAATTGCCCAGGAGAAAAACTTAGCATTAACCTTCAATAAATGAATGGATTACATTGCAAATAATAAGATGGCTAAATATAGGCATGATCTATGAATTAAACATTGCCTAACTTTGCATGATGCTAATTTATTTTGGCATATCTTGATGGTTGCACTGTGGCTATGTCCTTCTGAATGCTTTTTAATTGTCCAGTGCTTGTCCTATGCAATCCAGCTGCTGGCTACAGTAAAATATACAGTAATCCATGTCAACACGCAGTGCACAACTGCACACCCACACTGTGTACCAGACACGGGTGACACTTTGTGAGGTACACACAGACAGACAGCATTTATGCATACGTGGCCTCATTCATTTAAAAAAATATGAAGAAAGATTCAGTTCTTGAACTGATTAGAAATGTTGTGTGTAATGACTGCAGACTGAAGTTTTCTGTGCCTTTCCAAACAACAAATCATTAGCATTCCCCATGTAGTGAAATGTTACCCTAGTCTTAGCAGAAAAATCTCTTGCATTTGATCTTCTGTAAAAACAAGAGGGAGGCCTCTGCCAAGAAAAAGCAACCTTTATACTGGGTACTCTACAACCATAGAAGAAGAATGAGCACTGCTCCAAAGGTGCTCTAAGGTACTAGAGAAATGAGAACAGGTTGAAATTAAATACACAGAGAAGGGACTTGCCTCAAGTCCTGGGGGCATGGCAGCTCCTCTAAGCTTCTGAGCCCAGGATGAGCCCAACCCCAGACAAGAGATAGGACAGCCATTGGTGGGAAGGCACCTTTAGGAATCTTTAATTATTCCTAAAGATGCTGCTGGAAGACAGGGTATTTGCAGAGGAGCAATGAAGAGAGGAAAAGCCCCACTGCAGGGTACAGAAGGCACTGTGCTGAACCTGCCCTGGCCAGGGTGCCAAGAAAGGGCACTCACACCACGGCAGAGATACCCCCATCTGTAAGCACAGGCTGCACATCCACCTGAAGGATGCTCCGTATTGTGAGAACTTTGCTTTTACACGACACAGTCACTCAGAGCATGGCCAGTTCTCTGTGGCACATGATTTTGTCCTTACATGTTCATTTCAAATACAGGGGCACTGCAAGTGCCATGCTCCTTTCAGCCAGAAAGGCTGTTTGATCCATAAACATGCTTTTTACTCTTTTGGTCCTCTTAGATGCCCACCTGTGCCTTAGAACTATTTCTCGAATAGGACTTTCAAATGCTCCAAGGGTGCTTGTACCCCTCTCCAGTCCCAGAGTTTAGCCATATCTGTTCTTCTCCCAGTCAGAAAATGCATCTGAGAACAATTTGTCAATGCTTTCAAACAAAACATCATGCCTATCTCTGACATGGTGCTGACTGTTCTGCTAAGACACAAATTCAGCCTCTACCACCTACCCCAAGTTCCAAATGCATGGTCACCTGGAAAGAATGTGCAAAAAAGGAAAAAAAAAAATTACCATTGGCCAGTGTTAGAGGATACACAGTACCCTGTAAAACCTCCTGGATCAAACCAGGCACAACATACTCTGATAATCCTTCTTTCTAAATTAATTTCTGCAGATCCTGCTCAAGTTTGTCAGGTACCAATATCAATGATTTGATTCATGTAGGGGAGGGCTGGAGAGGGGATTGTCCCTTTAAAATATGTTAACACTTTTTCTATGTTTTTCCTCTTTTTTTCTTTCAAACTCAAAATATGGAATATTGTGTGACTTTAAATCTGCAGGGAAAAAGATTAGCCAGCTTTGGAACATGGCAATGTGCTTCTAAGTGGCAAGCACCACCTCAAACACACAGCC
The DNA here is from genome assembly GCA_013397315.1 of Donacobius atricapilla. Classification (NCBI taxonomy): domain Eukaryota; kingdom Metazoa; phylum Chordata; class Aves; order Passeriformes; family Mimidae; genus Donacobius; species Donacobius atricapilla. The sequence goes on from WBMY01014432.1 coordinate 1,141,523, forward strand.
CTAGAAGATGTGCTCAGTAAACTAGTATGATTTTTTTTTTTTGATGAGGAGATGAGCTTCCCATTGCTCTCTGTCATGTAAAGCTCATTATGGAGGCCAGTTTCACCAGTTGATCCCTGTGTTTACAAAAACTGTGTGTTGAGAGCTCAGAGAAAAAAAAAAGAAAATGTCAAAATATATAAAATAATAAATACTGGAAATTATATATGTAATTCATAGAGCAAATTAACAGAGATTACTTGTACAAGTAGCCTGCAATGTCCTTAAAAATATTCTTTAACCGAGGAAAAGTTTTCTGACCTTTGGAGGAAATGCTTGCTTCTAGCTATGACTAAAAAGAGATTTCCTTCTTTCTCTGTTGTGTTAAGAATCTTTTCTTCTTATAAAGAAGGCACCACAGTGGTTTATAACTGTCATAAAAGCCTGCAATCCTTTTGAGGTTAAGCTACTCAGCTATTCAACTTTTACTACAGAAACTTTGAAATTCAAAAAGAAAAAATAATGTAAGTTTTTGAAGGACATGTGTTGCTGTAGGTGATCCTGTTAATTAAAAGTGATTGCCTGCTAGGAAATCATACTTTAAAAAGTTTCATGAATTTATTAGAACCCTGAAGGTATCTTTGTATGCACAGGGCTTTACATGCCATTTATGCAATTTTGTTTCAGATCTGTTTAAAGCTTCACTGACGCTCCCTGAGCAGGGAACAGCACTGCCAGCATTTGTATGTATTTTGGCTAATTGAATTATGTGAAAATACATACTAATGAAGCTTTACCAGTGATGTTTGCTGAGGATAGTTTAAGTCTCATTTTCTTCTATATTAGCAGTATTTTTCTGTTGAAGATTTACCTTTTTGAACAGCACACATTCCTATAGGTTTTTGTGCAGAAACTAAGTCTCATTTTTTTTTCAGTGTAATTCAGTAAATAGTCATATGAATGTATATGTGAATGCATGTCAATTGACATACAGCTTTCTACAGAGATGAAAAGATAAAGAGTAAACTATGATTTGAGATTAAAATATACTAGTTTATTATTAGGAGAGAATAATTTCAAATGGAAAACTAATTAAGATCTATCTCAACAATTTATTATTCCTGCTACTAGATTTACAGATTCTATTTTAATTGGTCATTACTTAATTATCCATTTCTGCACAATTCCATCTGGCAATATTCTTACATAGACCTTTCTTCAGCAATGCTTTACAGCCCCTTGACAATGGTGTCTGAGGGATAAATGATTGAGACAGAGTAGTTGTTTACTGTGTGTGGGTTTTTTAAGCTGAACCATGGGAAATATCAAAGCTGAGGTGTATGAATCTATTGCACTTGAGATGTGTGGGGACTCAAATCCCTGCACTCACCAACTGACTGCAGGTAACTCAAGTTTGTGGCCACTTCACAAAAGCAATCAGCTTAATTGCCTAATAAAAATTGTGGTCGGGTTTGCTGCTCACATTTTCTTTTTCAGGTCAGACATTAGAAAACTCTTTTTTTCCTTTCTGTCATGTCATTTTTGTACTTTATAGTGTATTGCATAAACTAACCCAATGTGCAGGCAGCACCCTGCCTTGGTGCAATATCAAATACTGAAATGTTGAAAGGAAAAAAAATCCTCTGTGACTCTTACCATCCAAGAAAAAAAGAGCTGAGGAAAAGTAACAGGAGATTTATGAAAGTTCACTGTACACTTTGATCAGTGTGTGGGCAGGTAATTTTGCACATGCTTTGGAATGTGTTGTCTATTACAGAGAAATTTATGCATCCCAGAATTGCTTTGGAATGATCTGTGCTGGGGAGTTGTTCGGACTTGACTGGGCAGTTGGTAATGTTAGCATTCATCTGGAGCCACTGCACTCTCCTTTACTGAGCTTTTCCAGATTCACACTATTTTAAATAAAATCCCAGTACACCTCTAGACAGTGTGCATAATTAATTTTTTTTTAAAGCATATTAATAGTAAACAGGGAANTTATTGTGCTTTGTATCAGAAAGATTGGAATTGAGATTTTTTCAAGATGGGCCTCCCCTGATATTTATAAAATTTAATAGTGGCATCTTTAGAAATGTAAATATTTGGAGTTTGCATGTGGGTGTGCATGTCCATGCATTTCAGAGCAAAAGAGTTCTGCTTAAATTTTACCTTTTTAAATTCAGAATCTGCATTTATCTATCTACCTGCTGTGGTAGAAACAATTTGTTGTGTAATGCATGAATAAGGTTTGTGAATAATAAAGCCAAGAGTTAATACTTTAGAGGATGGTATAAAGTACAGTAAGAAAATCAAATATTCAATTTTTTCAGTCTCCTATTAATACTAGTACTGTCGATCTAGACTGTAATGTCTTTTAGGATTAAGTAAAAGTGTCAGTTCATCTGAATGACTGAGTGAATAATGTATTAATGTGCATTTGATGTGCCCATTTACAAATATGTATCTGCCAAGCCCAGTAAAAAAATTCCTTCTACAGAGAGTCCTTTTTTCAGAAATGATACCTCTTGAGGCATTAGAAACAAACAGGGCTTTTCCCTCAAGCTCTTATAGTCCCTCTTCACCATCCAAAGTAATCAGATAAACATTATTGACATGTCAGTGAATTCATCATTAAATAATGATGAATTTCCACTTCTATCACTATAATAGCAAGGTGCTTCAGAAAACTTAAATGAAAGAAGGCTGCAGGTTAAGGGGAAGACTTTTGTTCAGTCATGTAAGAGATGTACTTAATGTGGAAGAAAGCATCTATAAAGACCCCGAGCATTTTGAAAAAATTGTAACTCCTGATCAACAGAAAAGAAGCATATTTTGCATTTTGTCTTATTTATCTGTCGTGCCTCTTTGCTCAGTGCTAGTGTCTTGAAACTGCTTCTGCAGCAGGAGTCACAACCAGTTCTACTGCAAGTTCTCTGCCACCAGCATACGCTCAAATACTCACCAGCTGTTTTGCTCGGAAAAGAAAAAAATAGACAACCTGGTGCTGTTACCAAATGCCAAGACCCTAGTTGAGATGCAGACAATGTCTCCAGGCTCCCATTATGTTGCTTCAGCCCTGAGCTCTGAAGAGTATCGATAAGGGGCACAAAATGAAAAAGGGAAATCAAGAGACACTGAGTAATAGACCTTTGAATCTTTGTTATTGTTAGATTTACAAATAACACAAACTGATTTGGGTAGAGAAGGGAAAGCAGTTTGCAGTTCAGCTTTGGCCTTGATACAATATCATTTCTCATATGTGGAAAAAAAGCATATTTGAACACTGAGAGTCATCGTGGCACAATGAAAGTGAATAAATCATGGCTTCTGTATTAAAGGGTCAGCCCCTCCATACTCCTGTAAAAAGGGTGGCAGTGCTAATGCTAACGTGAAGCTTATCCACCTGAATGCTTAGGGCATTGTATGTGCATCGAGAGAGAGAAGAGTTTTGTGTCCTGAGTATTTTCCATCTTGCAAGATCATCTTTCCTCTGTGCCAGGCATTTTTTCATCTCACTTTATATTTTGCCTGTGGCCAGTAAAACCTTATGGTTTTCAACTCAAATGAAGATTTACATTGAGATTCTGGATTTTGAATGAAAAGAAACTCTATGTGCTGAAAGGCTTTTTTCGTGTGGATGTCAGCTTGTGTGTGTAATTGCTCAGCCTTCTAGAAAGAATTTATAGTTACTTGCTTTTAAAAATGGCACCAAACCCCAAGCATTTTAACATGCTATGCTTTACTAAAATCCAAAAATATGTCACCTTAAATGCTCATAATTGAAGTCCCTTCCTGGAAGAGGTGCCTGGAACTCATGCACCCACAAGGCTTGCTATGTCTTTGTCCCTGGGTGCTGTCTGTCTCTGAGGGAAGTCTGGTACTACCGCACCTTTTCCTAAGTCCTTGCTACATCACTGCCCTTTACCCATTCCAACAAAACTGTGGTGGCATGGCAGTCCCACTTCCCTGTCCCACTGGTGCCACTTGCTGTCATCCCCAGAGCAACAGACTTCAAAATGCAAAACAACTGGGATGATCAAAAAGTCAGTTTAGGGCAATTGTTTTAGTTGGGTTGTAGACTCAGGTGGACAAAACTGTGTTCCTTAATTCAGATCAAAGTTTTGCCATGTCTGAACAAAAATGAAAGCTAAAAATGATTAATTCAAGGAAAAGCTGTTGGGTTTGCTATCTTTGCATGTTTCTGTAAATACATAGCCTTATTGTGGCACTACCGAACCTGGAACTCAGTCCTCCAAACACATCCTTGGCTTCAGGTAGGGTTGTTGTCTGCCTCCTTTCCAATCACACTGGCCAGTTTGGCCCACACATAAACCCTGCACAGCAGGCTTTTGTCTGAAGTGACTTTGGTTTTGTATTTCCAAGGTAGCAACCCTAGATGGAGCAATAAATACTCTTTCCTGGCAACATTTTTCTCCTTAAGATGGCAGCTTGCATCCTATTATTTTTAAGGTAGCCCATTCAAGCAGGCTGTTGCTTTGAGACAAAACCACAAGGAAGTGCTGAATGTGGTTCCTGGGTAAAACACACCATGATTTCCCACCAGACTTGTCTTACAGTAGAGGTTTAATCCTTCCCTAAAAGATATGTCTTTCTTGAGACTCAGTTCCAACCAGTAAAAGATGGGTCATTCAGAATTTAAAAAAAAAAAGGGGTTGATTAAAAATAAAAAAAAAAAAAAAAAAAAAAAAAAAAAAAAAAAAAAAAAGAGAAAACAGACATGGCTCTTTGCAGTTTGCAGTGCTGATAGAACAGCCTCCCCAGCCTCTGGGGGATCAGGTAACAATGGGGTTTGATAATACTGCCGGAGTTTATTTGAGGGATGTTGACAAGCCTAATTGCTTGGCAGCTCCGAGCAGCTGTAGGGCCCCTGGCTGGTCTGGGAGGGGGAGAGCATTAACTCTTGGTTTGCCTGTGGGGTTCCTCATCACAGCCAGAACACTGCCTGAGAGAGGGCTACTGTGACACCAAGCTGTGAGAAACACTCTGAGAAAGCATTTAAGTCTAAATCATGGGAAGTGGCTGAGAAAGATACTAAGAAAGATACTGAGAGGATGTTACAGTAGTTGAAAAATAGATTATGTATTCTAAATGGATAGCGGGTCTAGAAGTGGCCTTTCTGCTTGTGTCCCCTGCGCATTTAAAGTAATGTGCAGTAGAGTCAGTTCTTGCAATGGAAGCTTTTTCCTGCGTTATCCAGATAGTTGCCTGAAAAAAAAAAAAAATCAACCAAGGCAAAAAACCCATGACAAATCATTTCTCTAACAGAGACAATGAGTGAACTTCCCTCAGCAGTCTCTCCACCATTAATTTCTACTTTTCACTGAACTTTGACTTTTAAAGCAAATTCTACTGAGAAACAGAAGTGAATGGGGAAACATAGCCAACATCATCATTGCTGACTGTGACACAAAACATTGCAGATGTGAGAATTTGTATCATTTCCACTCTGTGTTCTACCCTACTGAAAATGGGTCATTTGCAAGTCTAGCAGCAGGCATATAGCTGTAACATGGCAGGGTAAAGTTATTTTGGGAGTTTCAGTCATGTATTTCCAGATTATTTTAGTGAAAGTGAAGTCCCCATTTTGCATTATAGTGGTGGTTTTGCAAACAATGTAGTTATCTGATGTGGAAAATAAAACACACAATTGTGCAATTGTTTTGGAACACAATAAAAATGCCATTCTCATTAGGCAGTGACCATTTGATACAGAAATCCCTGAATTATGTCTTATAATTCTGGATTAGTACTTGGCGTTTCACCCTTTCATGGCTTGTGCTAGCAGAAGACTGAATAGCCAGAATTTTAGCAGAAACCAAGAAGCTTGCATCTCTTCACCATCAGTGCCAAAAGGTTTGCATGGTGTTAGCCACAATATCTTCCTCATCTCAATTCTCTGTCAGTTGGGATACAATCTGTAAAATCTGGCATGCAAGGGTAGCTCTAAGTCAGCCCACTTGGCACAACCACCCCAGGCCCAAAGGATTTGTAGGATTACTATCTTGCAGAGAGACCCCAGCTGTGGCATACAGTGTTATGACTTTTCCTGCCATGTATTTAAGCTGTCCACATATCTACCTGGTCCAAAACTTGTGTGCCATCTCTCAGTTATGTGTCAAAAGGAAGAATACTCCTTCCGTTAATTATTAATCAATTTTCTCCTTGATTTCATATTTATTTAAACATTTAAAATAGTGTTCTGAACACATGCCTACAACATTTCTTCACAAAATCAGGAATTTCAAGTCTGTATCATCTGTATGCTCTGCACATAAGAAAGATTTTAATTCTTTTTACTGATACTTGGGCTGTAGTGCAAAGGTTTCTAAAGATGAGCTAAAACCCCTAGGAGATCTGTGAGTTATTTCTAAGGAATGCCTAAGAAAAGTGTACTGCAAATAGTTGTATTTTCCTTTGTAAGCACCTAAACATTCAGCAGAAACATTTTCAAGGGTTACAAATCAGAAGCTGTTGAGAGCTCCTGCTTCAGTGTATTCTTTCTGGGAATGCAATTCAGACATGCCTGCTGAAAAGATGACTCCCTGAGCTCCGAGAACACTGAAAGCTTCCTTTGCACAACTCATGTGACTTCTTTGTGTTTGTCATTTGGCTTGGATCAGTGAATCCCACACAGTGCATCATTTCTGATAGGAATGGCCAGAAGTGCTTATATATCAATCCACACCGTTTGCTATTCAGGGACTATTTTGGCCACACCTCTCTTTGGTGCAGACCTTTGGATTTTTCCTTTGGTGATTTGCAATGCTGACTTTTATTTTCTTGGCAAGGTGTAAACTCTGAATAGGACAGAGCTATTTTTAGCGGTACATCAACACATTAAAAACAAAGAAATAATTCCCAGTACCCATACATGAGCTACAGTACAGAAGGATTTTAGATTGCTAGTAGACTCAAGTTGCTTTTACAGGCTTTAATGGCTAGCAAGCTAACTGTTCATTTTGCACTATAAAGTAAAACATGCCCTCCTATCCCTTTTAAATAGTCTCTCCTTTCATCACTTCTATCAGAGAAGAATACTTTGTCTTTGTTTACTAGGTGCCTTATCCTCTTAGAGTGCTCAAAGGATTGATAAAAGCTAATCAGTTCCAGCATTTAAGATACAGTAAATGACACAATTACCATCTGTGTATTAATGTACATCAAGGTGATTAATTTGATTTTCTTCCAGCTCAGTGAAAAAGAGCACAGTAAGGTAAAAGGGGCTCAGGAGTCCCAATGAATATTTTCTCCTGCATATTTTTTTTTTCACCTTAGATGGTTTTACTTTTTTTT
>WBMY01014432.1:1148846-1177786 GCA_013397315.1 Donacobius atricapilla
TTTTTTTTTTTTTTTAAATGTAGCTCTTCATTCCAGGCCACCTTAGAGGATGAGCCACCCAAAATGGCATTTATGCCAAGATAGCAGAAGGCCACAGCACTCTGCCAGCAGTGTCCAAGTGATTTCCAGGGCACAGTAAACGCCTACAATGCTATGTTGCGCCCTGAGGACTCGGACAGGAGCTGCACATTAATAGTAATACCTGCTTACTTCTAGTCCCTTAGGTCACAAACAGCTTTGTTCCTAAGTGGCATGTTAAGGACAAATAACTGCTTGAAACACTTCCAGGTAAATACTTTAAGGCAGCACTAATTTGAAACACCAGAGATCTGCTCAAAAATAACCTGAACACCTGTGTACAAATCCTACACCTGGCCTTTTTTCCTAATGTGGTTTAGAGTAGGTTGTGGATACCCCATCCTTGGGAGGGTGCAAGGCCAGGATGGATGCAGCTCTGAGCAACCTGGTCTAGTGGAAGATGTCCTTGCACATGTCAGGGGGGTTGGAACTGGATGGTCTTTGCGGTGCCTTCAAACTCAAGCCATTCTGTGGTTCTATGATTTGCAATTCTTCATTTCAATTGACTCATCCAGACAATGGGGACAACCTTAACGACTCATGCAACAGCCAGGCACCACTCCAACCTTCATTTTCTGGTGCTTATGAAGGTCCTTAAAGGCACATGGTTGAAGAATGACTGGAGTTTTATTCTGTCATTAACTCACCCTTTGGCCTTGAGCATTTTATTTACATTCCTGGTATCTTGAGTGAAAAGGTCGAATGCAAGGGGTTGCTGATGGATGGATGGGTGGATGGATGGATGGATGAATGGATGGATGGACTGGCCACGGACTCCTTCCTAAACAGGGCAGCTCATTACAGTTTCCCTCCGCAAACATAGTTAAGGGGTAGCCTTAAGTGGACCCAGAATGGCCAAGCAAGCACCCCAGTCTGCCTGCAATCCCCCATTTCCGGCTCCCCAAAAGCTGCTTACACGCCTCGGAACCAGGAGCTTGCTCCTAATGACACGCTCGTGCCTCCGAAATAGTTCGTGGCGCTGCCAGCAGATGTCAGCAAGCGATAATAAAACGCAGTCCCGAGCCTCGCAGCAGAGCTCGAATTTGGGGTTGACTGCGCCCAACCCGCGCTGCGACCTCGGAGCATCCACGCCATCCCATCACCCATGGCATCGCCATCCAGAGCAGGAGCTACGACCGCCTGCAGACACCTGCCGGCTTTCTGTTGGCGTGATCCCCGCCTAAAGCCGTCCTGGGGTGAGGGAAACTGCGGTGATGCCAAGACCAGGCCACTTGGGGAGAGGGGTACTGCCCAAGGACACGGCAGCCTCAGGCAACACGGGCCGGGGGAAGACAGCAGGGCTGGTACTTTCCCACTAACAAATGACATGTGCCCAAAGCACCAGTGCCGGGAAGCCTTTGCTGGCACCTCTTGTTTTACCACACAGAAATAGCCAGCATGTCACTGGATCTGCTGACAAGCCACCACTAAGAAGAGCAGACAAAATAGCAACAGAACCAAACTGTTAAGCTCTAGCCCCAAACTCTCACTGTACAGGTTTAAGAATGACTTCAAGTGGCAAAAGAGCATCACAGCAATCCCAATATAAAGGTGCTTATATCACTGTGACATGCTTTTATATTGGTAAAGGTTTTGATTTTAGTATGGCCAGAGCCAGAAGTGGAAATGGGATGCCTTCAGCTCAATACTGATCCTCTTCAAACCTCAGATAGATCTGCTGGCACTTCTCAGAAACACAAATGTAAGCAGGAAGTTTCATACCAAGACTTTTTATCAGCTGTTGGGTATAAGAGTTGTTTAATTCTTACTTTGGTTTTAATGCTCCAGGCAGAAAAACAGATCCCAGAAAAACATCCTGCAAGTTATTTACTGACTACTGACTCAACCCTGGCCTCACAGTTATTTGCTGACTACTACCTTAGTCCTGGCCTCACTTGCAGAAATAAGGATGAGGCAGCAAATTCTAATTCTTTGTGCACTTCTTCATGAACAACTAATCCCCTCATCAAGGAGACAGGAGCTGTGTGAGTGTTGAAAACGCATGCGGAAAATTGCTGTCCATTTGCCACAGGAGGCTGAAGCAAAGTATCACAATAAAGCTTGGAGTAACCTGTGTTTGCATTGAGCCCCAGAGGCTATCAGGAAAGCAGAGTGAAATCAATGTCCTGCAGCTGAAGTTTTTACTGAACCACCAAACCCTGGAAGCAGACAGGTCAGCACACACCAAGAGGTAGTGCTGGGTTTAAATCTTCTTTGTGGCTCTCTGGAAAAATATATACTTTTCTCACTCAGGGCCACACATCAAGTTGTTACTCAGATTTCCAACCTTTACAGGGAGACTGGAAGGGCTCTGATTAAAGCAAACAGATTACTGAAGCATTTGATTAAAAAGCAATCAAGGAAACTTTCTAATAGAATTAAAAGGCATTTGAGTCTGGTCTGGTACCTTTTGCCCAACTTTTTTCTTGTTATTGGGCTTTCTTTTCAAGTCTCAACTATCCATAAAGAAATCTTTCTCACATAGTTCAACCCTCATATTTCACTGAACGTGTTTGTCTGTGCTGGATAATTTACATTTTTTGGCCCTGGTTTGACGTCCATTTCAGGTGGTTTGGAATTATCTGAGCCTGAAAATGGATTGGAACCTATGCAGAAAAATATGAGTATGCCAAAGGCTTTGCCAGTTCTGTCCCAGCTGTCTGAATTGTCACCAAGCACAGAAAATACTGTCCTCAGAGGAATTGCTCTTTGATATTTATAGTCTGCTAAGGTGAAGCAAAACCAAACCCTTCTGCCCTGGTCCTCTCAGGGAATTCTCCAGGCAGGCAGAACTTCATCTATGCTCAAACCAATGAAGGAGATGGATGAGAATAAGAAAATGGAAACTCTTCAGTGCAAATTCTAGATGATGTCAGGAAGTAATAAGAAATCCCCTACTCATAATCTAAGTATGGAAGGAATACAGGGGAAATAGACAATGTGCAGATGGGGCTGGAGATCATCTAGAAATACCTGTGCACTGGATTTAAGCCCCTTTCAATGGCCCAGAAAGTCTATAGCACATGTTACAGAAGCTCCAGAAAGACCTATAGCTTCAGGTGAAAAGGATGTAAGAACATTGCTGAATAAGATTTACAGTATCAAAGCTGGAAATCAAGACAATTAGGTTTCAAACCAAGTTACAGTATCTTACATATTATTAATTGCAGCAGCTGATTCTTCAGGTTTCCATTAATAAAAATTCACTCAAAGCCAAAAGATATCACTAGCATTAATATTTACCTCACTGAAATCAGGCAGAGCAGGTTCCCACAGAGTTTAGCTTGGGATTTTCTTTTATACTACATTGCTATTGCAACAGTAACCCCAAGAAAACACCAAGGGTGTTTGCCCAGGTGTATTTGTTATTGCAGGGTTTCTCCCGAGGGCTGCAGCACAGAGGAGTGAATACAGGTGTTGGAGGCCAGCAGGGCCTGACACTCACAACACCGTTCCCTGTCATCCCACCCTCTCCCCCAGCCCCTTACGTTCCTAAAAAAACACGGCTGTGACTATTTATTGCAAAACTCTGCAAGGGAGGCTGTAATCTGAGAGCTTTACTGGTGCCAGTGTGAGTTTTTCCACAGGGTTTCCACAGGGTTCAGATCCAGTCCTGAGGTCGTTATTTGCTGTAAACTTAAACATGTACTTGCAGGATTAAAGCAGGTGTTTCAATTCTGTGCCTAAACAGAGAAGCATTTAAATGTGTGCTTAAACGATTTGTGGAACTAAGGCCTGGAAACCCCCAATTTCTCGTCAGCATAAAGAAAGAATCAAAAAATGACATGAGAAGTTAGTCATGAAGTTCAGAGAATTACTTGGAAGGAAATTCAGGGATGTGGAAAGTAACAAAAAAAAAAAAAAAAAAGGAAGAAAAATAAAAGCAAACCCAAAACTCTTCTCTAGCACTTCATTCTTAGAGAAAATATCCATGGCTTCCAGAAGAATTTAATGTATTTTCCAGTATCCACCAATATAACAGTCTTTTTCAAAACACGAGCACAGATGCAACATCAGATGCAATGTTCTGACAGTGCAGGAAACAACCTTTGCAGTCCAGCAGGAAAAGGGTCAGATCCTCTTGTGTCTCTTTCTGCTCAGAACCCTCAGAAAATGCTGCCGTAAGAACTCTGCTCAGGTGTGAAAACTTTCCCTGTCCCACTGCTGTTTTTCTCTCAGCATGAGGAGATGGACTTACCTCAGCTAGTAAAACTCTGAGCCCAATCAATGCCTGGAATGATAATGCAGAATGTTCAATATACTCTTTTCTAAACGTTTGATTCTCAGCTTTAATGTCATGCTCCTTCTCCTTTAATTACAGATATAACCTGGAGTTATTTCTCTAGTCCAGAATCATATATTTTAATTATTTTAGTCGGATGTTTGTTACCAGGAGGAAGAGTCACACAGTTTCAACATTTCACACAGTTCCTTCCAACTTATTATCATCTCTTCACACTACTCAGGCCTCTCACTGTTCCTTTCTTTGTCTTGTCAGATTTCTCTTTCAATGACTCAATTAACTCTGATGGAAAGTTCTTTCAGCTGTTTTCCTCACTGCTGCTCTATCTTTTTTTTCCTCACTGCTACTCTTTTTTTCCAGACAAAACAAGGGTACATCTCAGCTGCTGGTGCATTGTTCCCAGCAGCACATTATATCCATGAAGGCAGGCATTTAGGAGGTATTTAGGCAATGTCCCTTCTCCTGTGGAAAAGGAGGCACTCCTGAGTTTCTTCAGAATTTTCCAAGGGTTACCAGAAGTCTGTTACGACTTCTGTCCCCACCTCTCTTCGACCACTCCAGAGTCATCCTAAGCCCAAACTCCAACTCAGGAAGGGAGAGCACAGGTCCTTTGGGAATCCCAATGCCCTGTTTGTGTGCAGAGGGGAAATAACTCACTGTGCCAGAAGACATGGAATTTTATGATTGTAAGCAATTTTAGAGGGAATCCAACAGAACCATGAATGGAAAAGGGCTACTTTGGATACAGTAATATCTTCCATCAAGCAGTTGTTGTCAAATGGATGGAGACATTGGTTTGCTGTTTTGATCCTGATACTGCACAGTCCTCTTGGATTTTGCTTGAGCTACATATCTTTTGGGCTATGTTTTAGGAGGTAGTACAGGTTCAACATGCACTTTTGAATCCAAAGCAGTAAGAAAAATTATTACTTGTGATAACTGTAATCCCACTGCAAAGGAATGCTTGAGAGATTGTAATATTTACCAGGAAGGTGAGTTTTTTGAGAGAACTGTGGCCAGAACTGAAGCAGGATCAAAGAGGAAAGACATCAACACTCATTGAAGCATTGAGATTTATATCAGAAATCTGACATAAACTGGAATTTACCTAAGGGCCTGAGGAAAAAACAAATAACTCCTTTGAGAAAAGCTATCTGTATCCTCTCTTCATCCCATTTCATAGTGAGTTCTGTGATCGCCAAACAGGAATTTTTAAAAATACATTCTTCATCCTGTTTATAGAAAAATTAACATTTAAAACTTGGAAGAAAATGCAATTTTCTGTGATTATACTCCTTGCACAATCTCAGACAGCTTTAAAATTATCAAAGGTGTAGTGAAACATAAGCAGCTACATCAGTGCCATGACCATGCATCTGTCTAAAGTTTACAAATGAAGATAGAACATTTCCCTAAAAATATGGATTATGGACTCATTCTTCTAGAGGACACTCAGCTTCTACAAATTTTATTAAGGGTTAGATTGTGATACTCTTATCAGTTTCAAGTGATGTCTTAATTCTTCATTCCAATGGGATAATTCAAAGAATTAGGTATTGTGCAATTTGAAAAAGGTATCACAATCTAACCTTAAAAGCTGAGAGCTCTCAATGCACACTTGGCACCAGGCTCACTGCCAAGAAAATTCATGTTAGGCTTTTGAGGCAAATAATATTCATTGTTTCACACAAATTATATTTTCTGCCAAAATCATATGAGAAATTTCTTAACTTATAGGCTAAATCCTCTGAGGGGAGGGGAGAATAGCTCCAGTTTCACTAGCTAAGTGTCTGTTCCATTTAAAGGATATTAGCTAGCCAAATGAAAAATGCATGAATCAATCAGCAACAAGGACCTTGATCTCTAAATGAGACAATGCTGAGCTTTGAGATTTATGGTCTTGCTTCCAGAGTTCCATTATTTGGAGGAACAACAACAATAACAATGGGAGATGACATCAGAATAACGCGTGTTCTTCTTTTCTTTTCCTTTCCTGTTGATCACAAGATGCTGACTTTGTGTCATTCACCCCTGTCAAATGAGTAAATGTGCAGTGCTTTAAAACCTCACCAGATGCACACTGGGTTCAAAATAAAATGAGAATATCTTGAATGGAAGGGAATTATTGCCACTTGCATTTTGCACTGCTAATTTGTTTATCCACAGAGCAATTAGCTATTTCTTCCCTTTTGCCTTTTTTTTCTTCTGCCAACAGAACTTCTTTTGATTTTTGTACAGAGAAAACATATTCTTGGGAGTCATACTTCACTGGTGTAAGACAGACAAAGATTTCATTCTAACCACTCATGATTCTTGATTTCTTTTCCCTATAAAACTGCAGTTTCCCCTTGATTTCATGATATCTAGAGTGGGTAAACTTCCTTGAGACAGTGCCTGGCAAGACCTGCCGTAAGAGGCTTAAATGCTTCTGCCATAATACCAAAAGTGAGAGAAGGTAAAGAGGGGATGGATTTACTGGAGGAGGCAAGAGAGACTCTCATTAGCACCATCTGGACACAGGAACATTCACAGCTTACTGTATTTTATAGTGAAAATATGCATACATTTGAAAGTGACTGTAAAGATCAGATTCAAACTCAGCCCTAAACTCTCTCCAGATGAGGGAATTTAGAATTTGTTCAGCGCCTTATCTTGCATGAATGGCTCCTTTCTGGGGATGTCTCCCTTCTGCAATTATCATGGCATAGCTCAGGCAGCGAGGCAGTAAGGAAGGGTAAAGGATATATCAGAGATAGGAGTGCCCTTGCTATCCTACTTCAGTAACTTACAGGGTACCCAAATCCTTGATATAATTTTAGGACATGTCAAGCTAACCAGGTAAACCTCTTTCCCTGATGACATGATCCTCATTTGGGATGGCAGTGAGTTTAATATAGAATACATCAAGTTAGGCAGGTAAAGAAAGAATTGAATCACTCAGAATCCCCTCACCTTTCAGGAGTAGCTCAGTAACTGGTTATCTGCAATGAAAATGGCATCTAAAATGAAATCATGGCCCTGCATTCCAACCTGTGTATAGAAAAAGGTAAATTCCAGTGTTTAACTGCAAAAACAACAACCTCATTGACATGGAATCTCTTCTCAGCAGCTTTGCACATTCTTTTGCAAATAAATCAGCACAGAACATTATCTACCTATTCAACCAGCAGAGAGAAAACCCCTCCAAAGAAATTGGTGTATGTGCTTGCCAACAGAAAACAATGCCTATTGGGGGTCCATCTCAAGTAACATGAGTAAAAAAATACACATAAATCTTAGACCTGCAGTAAATGTAGTATATACAACTGCTAGTAAATAATTACTCCTACATTACCAGTTGACACATTGCTGTGAAAAAGTGGAAATGCTGATCCCTCAAATGCAGAAGTGGTATTGTTTGTAGCCTTGAATGTATTGTGTGATCTTCTTGCTCTTAGGAAAATGATCCAGTATGCCAGTCAGAAGAACCTTCAGTTCTTGGTAAGGAATCCACACCTCCTAGAAGGAACATGAATTAAACCAAGAACATTTTCTTCTAAGGATTATTTAAACTAATATTTTAATCCCCTTTCAGCCTCTATATGCTTATCACTTATTACTTTTGCATTTGCTTTTCCAGAAAAACCTCTGTTTACCATCTCAGGATGCATTTTACAGAACTTGTGATGAAGACTGTGAGGAGAAAGCAACTGCTTTCCATACTTCTGACATGATACAAAAAAAAAAAGCTGCTGGAGTCAACATAGGAATTTCCCACTGGCTTGGTAAGTTTAGGATTAGACCATTTTACAAACAAGATTTATGTTTAAAAAAGACAATGGAAAACAGCCATGGGAAAATTTGGAAAATATGGTGGCTAAGAAATCATCTGGCTTGGAAAAATATTTAGATTTAATATCTAAAATATTATATTTTTTTTTAAAAGGCAGGCATCCATTTTGCATACTTTGAATAAGTTATAATTATTATTTATATATTATCATTACTGGGGGTGCTTGCTTAACAAGAAATTCCTATGTTTTCAAAGTTCACTTGCTCCTGCTGTTTATAGGAGCAGTTTGCTGAGACCAGCAGTCCTCAGGTCATTTATTTCAGACAAACCAACCTCTCCCTGTCTGGCCGCCACTGCTGTCCTGAGTGATGTGGCCATGTAGAAGGCATTTCAATGTAGGACATCATGGCATTGTCTGGTGCTGGTTAGTTGATGACTCAGTGCCATTTCCAAGGAAATAAGTGACAGAAAAACCCCGTCTTTGTATCTCATACATACCCAGCTGAATCATGTTTTGGAGAGAGAGGATAAGGGAATGAATGGACTGCACTCAAGCTCAAAATTAATCTGTAACCTCAAGAAAAAAGATCCCCATGCTTTATGGCCTTGAGGAATTAGAAAGTTTGTGCAGCTTGGGGAAGAAAAACACGAAACAGTAAATGCAAGCTGAAAGTAGGTCCCATTTTGTGGGAAAGTCTATTTTTTATTTTGTTTGTTCTGAAACAGAATAAAATTTCTTCCCAATTTTTCCCTGAAGTTAAGTGCTAACAGAGAAAAAGTATTTAAGATTAGCCCAAATGCTTTGCTTTGACTTTGAAAATTTTAACGTGTTTGAATTAAAATATATTTTGAAATTAAAATAAAAATGTAACATCTTTCATTTGATCAGATTTTTTTTTACATTTTTCTTTTAATCAGATTTCAAGGAGTTAACATTTTCCATATAAAATTTTCCTGAAAAGCTCCTGACAGGCAGGGAAAATAAATGGGCATAGGTACCACAGAGTTTTTAAAATACACCCCACTGCAGCAGGTAGCTGCATGTACAGTAAGGCTTTGACTGTGCTGTTCTAACCTGCTCTCAGCACAGTTTCTTTGCCTTTGTTGCTCCAAATGTTCTTCTAGACCACTAACCTGAAGGAACAGTCCTTGTGGTCCTGTGATGACACTCCTTTATTTATCAACAGATGTGCACTGAAAAAAGAAAAAAAAGGAAAAAAAAAAAAGTGACTTCAGTGGCTCTCTGCAGATGGAGGAATCTGGAGATCTGAAGTCAGGTTTCCCATTTCAGCAGCATATTGTACTAACTTACAGTGGCTCTTCTGTTAGCTAAGAGCATCACCCAGCTTCCAGCACGGCTACAGCTGCAGGAAAGGACTGGCAGCTAACACAGTAATGAGTAAGTATCTATTGAGATTCACTCATTACTATTAATTTCCCCATTGCTTCCAACTGATTCAGGAACTACTTATGGAAATTCTTCTTCTGTCTTGCTGAAATCCAGCACTGTTGCTGTCAAACCTGCCAACAGGCGCAGCAATGCTACTGTGATAAAATAAGTCCAATTCTATCCCAATCTTGCTTTCCTAGGGAAGAACAGAACTCATTAAATAATTATCAACTGTGACAAGAAAGTAGCTGGCCAAACACTTGCTGCTAATCTAGGCATGACAGCAGGACTATACCTTTCAAAGCAGTAATTAGTTAGATGAACAACAACATAAGTACCAGACAATGACACGGAAAGGACTGTCCCTAAAGGACAGATCCATTATTCGTAGGGTTCAGTGTTTGTGTGACTTATGAATGTTATTTTGCAGTATAAAATTACATTTCTCCTCTGCTGCCTTTCTCTTTGTTTTCTGCACAGTTTATGGAAGGGGACAGAGAGAAAATCTGGAGCTGAAGCCATGAGAGAGCAGGTGGCAGAAGCTCTGCAAGACCTTCCTTACATTCATGAAATGAGTGTGGGTGGATATATTTCACAGTAGAGCAACACCATCAGCCTGCACCCCCTGTCTTGTCTGGATATGAAATCTGGTACTTGCACCCTACCCTTGTTTTATGCTTGGACTGATACTCACCCAGTATAGATTTGTAGATTAGGTCTGGTAATCCTCATGACTCCCCGTTCTCAACAGGGCAGATTCTTAGGTGGTGTAAGTTGGTGTAACACAATTGAAGCCAGTGGAATAATATGGATTTATCCTCAGCACACACCAAAACAGCTGTAAGTGCCAGAGGTGTTGTCCTACCAGCTAAAAGAAATCACAAGCCCAAACTGCTGCCACTGAATGTAGAAAGCAGGATTACGGTCACATGGAAAGTCGAAGCTGAAATTACACCCAGCCAAACTTGTTTTCAACTGGACTGCTCCAGTGCTTAAAGTTAAGTATACACATAAGTGTTTGCAGGATTAAAGCCTTGGTTTGTAATGACAGAGCAAATCCAAATAGAGATGGATTAGCTGGCAGGGGGCAGGTGAGGTGGTCAAAGGCACATGCAGTTCATCATATGGCTCTGTAATTTACTATGCGATTATCACAACTACATATTTGGTGTGGGGATATAGATATACATGCACACATGTATACACAGAGCCAAACTTTATTGGCACAGAGGCCCCACAGTCTTTTCAAATTTAGACTCTGGGCTGCACTTGTTCCAGGACTGTGTGTCTACTGCCAACACACTGAAGCGCCTCAGGCTTCAGTCTGATTCTTTGTTTGCTTGCCCATTAAAGTTCTTATCCCACACTCCCTTTTGGCAGAAAATTTTGTTATTTCTGCTTTATGCTGGCCTAGGCCCTTCTCTTGCCTCTGTTCCTATTAACCTATAGCAGTGACAGCCAGGAGCAAACTGAAGCAGCTGGTTGGAGATGCTACTATCAGACTGAGAAACAGCTGTTGTGCAGAGGGGCCACCCTGAAAAACTTCTATGCAGCATTGCTGGGTTGTACTTTGGCCATTGCAGTTGGGGAATTGGGGAAAGAGAGCACTTTCATTTTCAGATATTTAATTGCTGAAAAATGTAGGGGTGTGTGCAGCTTCTTTATTGGATGTCACACAGAAGTAATGCTTTCCAGGTATTTTTTGGCACTTTGCATGATTATCCTCTTACTGCCAGCATGGAATGGCCCCATGTTGCAACTCAGTGTGCAACTGACTTCCAATTTTTCTGTTTAAATTAATATTTACCAGTTGGTTATTTTTGGCAGACTTTTATTGATAACACTGTTTCAAAACAAATAGCCAAATCCTGGCCTTGGTCACAGCCTATGACATTTGGAGTTAACTCCACTTTCACCAGTGCCACCAAGGGCAGCCATGGTCCTTTTCCTGCCTTTTTGCAGCACGACCTTTGCTCTGTCCTTGCCTTTAGAGAAGAGTTGGGCCACAGTTTTGACTTTGAATAAGTTGGGATACAGCATTGAGAAGAGCTCCAAAATGTATTGATTGGGCACTTCTCTAAGATATTTAATTGTCTCTGCATCTTATCCTTCAGCAAGCAGTCACTTCAGAATACCATCCTGTATGTGCAAAAGAAACTCTGGCAAAAGCACTATTAATTAGACCTTCACTATCAGCCAAAAAAATTAATTACTGGAGGACGTTTGTATCCATCAAAAATCAGGTGGATTAATCACTTCAGACTTATTTTAGCTATTTCTCAACTAAAGATGTAGCAGTCATTGACCTGGGCACAGGACCAACACTGTAATTTGAATAGACTCAGAGCAAGTGAGGTACTCAAAGAAGCTGCTCAGAATTTTCTGCATGTCCTGCTGTATGTTTGCCTCCACACCTCTGTAAATGTGCAGCATTCCAGTATCCAGGATGTTGATATGAGTAAAAAGCTCAACTATGTCTGTAGGAAAGCTATAAAATGGCACAGCAGTGCCTGTGTAATTGGCATGTGAGCCTAAGAACTGTTGCATTCAGCTCACATTAAGAGCTGTACCTGGAACCACATTCCTGTTTGTCATCTTAAGGGTGGGAAACTGCCGAAAGAACAAAGTCAGCCACTGAGGCTGCCAAGCTAAGTTTGCTGTGACATTGATAAATATTCAAGCCAATGTCTTTCAAATGTTATTGTGAATCACCTTTCCCTCCTTCCTTCCCCTGCTTCAGTCATCTTGCTGGCTCAGAATATTCACCTTTGTCTCAGACCTCAGCTGCCTTCACTTTATTGCATATGATTGCTATTGTCTTTGTCTCTTTTATCCGCTTCACTGTGTCTCATTTTCCTAAAGTATCTGGCACCCACTTTTCCATAACACTGTTCCTTTGTTTTAGGAAAACATAATTTCAGGAGGCAGCAGAAATACAGTTCCAAAGGCCACAGGGTGACATCCTCTCTCACCTGATCTTTATTCATATCGAGGTTTAATGGTACTTTTTTTTTTTCCATTTCTCAAGCACCCTGCAACACCCTTCCTCCCTGACAGGAAGGCACATTTTATTTCTCATAAAAATGCTTTCCTACCCATCTTCTGTTCTTCAGAAGTTTCAGAGACCTTTCTGTTAAATGCTGGTTTTCTCATGTGGATGGACCTGTTGACCTGATCGTGGTTTATTACTGTTTTGACACTTTTTTCTCCTTCCTAGATTTGGAAGAACTTAGACCCTTTTGTCATTTCCAATTCCTGTCATACTGGTTTCAGCAGCAATCTTCCCAAATTCTGTTTTGAATACTGTGATAGTAACAATTGAGAATTCTAAATATCTGATCTGTTTGGCTTTCTAAAAGTAATGTTTTTAACATAATACCACTAATTTGTGTTTGTGGCTCATACATAATCAACCTGCCCCAGATATCATCAACAACACCAAAAAAAAAAACCAAAGTAGTTTCTCTCATTTCTACCAACTCAGGCAAGGATGCTGTTATGCTGTCCTTTATGTACACTTTCTTAGCTCCCTGGTGCACTAAAAAAGGGCCCTCAGTCCATTGAAATAATACAAAACCTCAGTTGCTGATGGTAGTGGTATGTGATTTCCTGTGTACGTTTTACACCAGAAGGTACAGTGCCTATTGTACGTCCCCATTTAGAACTCAAACACAATGGCTCATGCAGCTGCATGGTGACCTGCCAATAAAGTTTAAGACAGCATAGACTTCCACATGAATCTGCAGATTAATGAGACAGAGAACTATCTTCTTTTTTCCCCACAAAAGGCTACTCGTGCATTCAGAATGTGCTGCAGACTAAAACCAAAGTTCAGCTCGCCACAGGAGTAGAGAGAGAAGAAACACGCACAGGATACACTCAGAAACAGCCCAGCCCTTATGGAAAACTCCTGTGGAATTTAACACAAAACGATACGCTTTCTACAGCTTTTTTTTTTTTTTTTCCCTACCATCCTATAGCTCAGATACGTCTTCTATTAAATTCTATACAATGGCTAAAAAAACTTCATATAAAAGATATAATGCTCCATAGGTTTTAGAGTAATTTTATACTGTTCTGTTACATTTCTATAGGACCCCCTTGTTTCTATTCCAATTATGTTATCCATGACTTTTCATAAAAGGCCTACCTTATAACAGGCCCTTTCCCTCTCTTTCCTTTGTTTTCCTTTAACAAAATGTGTAGAGAAATATACATGACAAGGTGTGTTTCTTACAACCTCATGATATTAGGCATATTAAATTCCCATATGTGGTAAAAGCACTGCCATTTGGCTAGGAAGCTTGGTAAATTTGTGAGAAAACTGTCAAGCCAAACAAATATAAAAATACAAATATACAACTGCCTTCTCATCTTGATTAGGCCAATGGAACAACACTAGTGTGAAAGAGGGAGAAAAAAAATGAGCTTTCAATCTTTTTTTCCTATAATTTTGAAGCAAAGCCCAAACTATAAACACTTATAGAGACCTTTCTTGGCAAATGTCCTCTCAGGACTTTATGTTAACGGGTGAAGTAAGTAGTGCAAGGGTTGATTTAGCTCACTGAAAAAAGTCTTCAGGAAGTGTTTGGCACATCACAGTCCTAAAATTATGATGTAATTCTTACATATGCGTCTTTCTGGAATACAGTGGTTTTGTCTTGGGTGTTAATTAATTTCCATTTCCAAAATAATTTCCATGATTTTGAGCTGTTTAATATTTGTCAGTGGACAAAGACAGCAGGTACTTCAAGGATGATCTGATACCTTTATAATCTGAAGGTGCTAGTCCACTGTGAAAAGACAGCTCAGACAACTGTTCGAGCTAATAATTAGAGGCCAGATTATTCCAAAATGGACTGGAGAAATGACAGTAGTATAAATAGAATTTTTCATTCAAAAGTTAACTGTGTTATGACAACACTGGATTCATTAGTCCCTGTTTGGCATGGCCATGGCTCCAGACACAAAATTGTCCTCATATACATTGTTCAGAAGGAAAAGGAACACAAGATATTCTGTATGGCCTTATAATGAGCAATAAAAATTACAGTGACTAAAGACATGTTGTCTAAGAAATAAGTTTCATTACTCACTTTTTGCATTTACAGAGTTAGTGATCAAAATAAGTAATTCCACATCCATGAAGGCAAATGCTGGTTATATTAAGAAATGTATAGAAGACTAAAAGTGAAGGTAATTGAACCAATGCAGGTCACACGGTCTATTATTTTTTTCTCTTCTATAAATTTCACAGAATAACTGTGTCTTGATCTCACAGAGGCAGGAGATGGAAGCTTAAAGCAAAGTGACAAGATTTAGCTTATCAATTTGAGACAATTATTTTTAGTGACACAAGGATACCCTTGCCAGTTTTTATGGCTTGAAGAGAAGGGACTCCAGAAAGGTTTGAGAAAATGTTTTTAAAAATGACCCGTAGAAAATATAAAAGTAAGAGCAATCCTCCTTGAGTTCATTAACTTCATTTATTAAACAACAATTTTGTGTCAGTTTTGACTCATCAAGAGCTTATTTTGTGCATAAGAATGCCTTTCATGGTGTAAAAAGGTCTCTTCTCTCATGTATTCATTCTGAATACATGAATCATGATTCAATACCATCCAAGCATCATCAGATGTCTTAAAAAGGGATAAGTTCAAATTCCCTAAGTGTTCATGTGGATTTTGTATCCACTTATTTTTATTATCAAATGTTTATTTCATTCCTGAGATGACAATATTATGTCTTAGTGCTTTCATGACTGCTTCAATTCATCTAGTTTCTGCATATATTTCAGGACATTTCCTTTTTTAAATAACTCCCTTGAGAAGCAGCTTTGCATTGACTCATTTTCTTTCTTTTCCCTCTTCAAGAAAGTTTTATCTCTGTGGATTTTCTCTGAAGATGTTTTGACTGATGAGCTGTGATTTTAACACTGTTTCCCAGACTGACTATGCAGTGGAGCCTCATTCTCTTTGTGAGCGTGTTTGCTGAAGTTGCTACTGTGGTCCAGCTGAACACAGTTTTCAACTCTCAGTACTGTAGACCCAATGCATCTTCTGTTCTCTGTCTTCCTTTTGTTCCTTAAGATATTTCTTGAAGTATGAAGAATCCCTACTCCCCTTCTAACTCTGGAGGAAAAGTGTCCTATTAACCTTTGGGAATGCAGATTTCTGTTCTTAGTTTTCTAGGGCTTGAAAAAATCCTGACTTTGTTGACACAGTCATTTTTCTGGGACAGAATTTATGATTGAAGTATTTGTCCATTAATTACTGGTTTTATTTTTTATTTTGATGAAACTGAGTAAAATAACATGTAAATACGTCCACAAAGTTCAGTGAGGCCAAGAGCAAGATCCTGCACATGGGTCAGGGTGACCTCAAGCACAGGTACAGGCTGGTGGATGAAGGGATTGAGAACAGTCCTGCAGAGAAGGGCATGTGGATGCTCAACATGACCTGACAATGCAGCCTGGCAGCCCAGAAAGCCAACTGCATACTGGGCTGCATCAAAGCAGTGCAGGCAGCAGGTCCAGGGAGGTGACTGTCCCCCTCTACTCTGCTCTGGTGAGACCCCACCTGAGCTGTTGTGTCCAGCTCCAGGGCCCCCAACAAAGGAAGGACATTGATCTGCAGTAATGAGTCCACAGAAGGCCACAACAATGATCTCAGGGCTAGAGTACCTCTGTTTTATGAAGACAGGCTGAGAGAGTTGGGGTTGTTCATCCTGGAGAAAAGAAGGCTCCAGGGAGACCTTACAGAAGCCTTATGGATCTAAAGGGACCTACAACAGAGCTGGAGAGCAACTTTGTAAAAGGGCAGGTAGAGATAGGACAAGGGGTAGTGGCTTTAAACTGCAAGGGAGTAGGTTTAGATTAAATATTGGGAAAGAATTCTTTACTGTGAGAGTCGTGAGGCACTGGCACAGGTTGCCCAGAGAAGATGTGGATGTCCCATCCCTGGCAGTGTCCAAGGCCAGGCTGGATGGGGCTCTGAGCAACCTGGTCTAGTGGGAGGTGTCCCTGCCCATAGCAGAGGTTTGGAATTAGATGGTCTTTAAGGTCTCTTACAACAGAAACCATTCTATGATTCTATGTAAACAAAACAATGTATTTTTTACTTTCATTTAATATTTGCACCAAACTTTTGAGTAGATCTAAACCCATCTGTACTACCCAGCTCAGTTGCTGAATAGCCTCATTTTCTCTCTAACAGATCGGGATTTTCCAAATTGTTGTCTTAAAGAACATTTTCTACTCCATCTGGTCAATCATATCTGCCATACTGGTCCCTTTATGCATTTGGGCCCTGAAATTCATCTACACTCTGCAGTCCAGGTGCTCCAACTGCATGTATGGATTTTGACAACTCCAATACAGCCTTTCTTTCTCACCCCATTGAGAAGCTTCTCAGTGATATAAACCTACAAGGCAGTCACACTTAAGATAAAAGTTCTTGCTGTTTTATCACTATTATTATTATTATTATTGCTATTGCTATTATTATTACTATTATTATCATTATTGCCATTCTCTTAACCCTGAAAGCTAATAGGCACTGACAATGGACAAGGGAGATGTGAGTATTTATCTAAAATGTACTTGTCTCTATCTAAAATACTTTCATAGCGCAATTCTCCACAGTGAATCGTAAATTGAAATCCCTGATCATTTCACACTTATTCTGTCTCTGTTCTGGATCCTTCCAAGAGCATCTCCAAAAGAGTGCAATGGCCACGTAACAGATGGTTTCCTCCAGAAAGCATTGCCAAAAGGAACATGGGCAAGACTGCTCTGTATTATCTCACAACATTCAGCCCTTCAAGTATTCCCTGTGCCACATCCCTGAGCTCACAAAACTCTGCTCCATGCAACCAGCACCACAGGGGCTGCAGCTTCAGGGACACGTTGTTCCATGTACATCAAGCAAACACCACAAACCAAGAGTGTTCTCCATGGCCAAAGGCTCACTAGGCCGAGCCCAGAGCAAAACTTCCAAGCTTTGACTACATTTTTTTTTTCTCCCATCTGCTTAGTGGATGCCACACAAGCTAAATGACCACGAGTAAAAAAAAAATGTTTCAAGTAATGAGAATTCCCAAACCAGTGATTGTAATAAAAATACTCTATATTTGACTTAATTTTTAAATGCACTCTGGTACCTAATGCAGAGGTGGGAGAGCACCCCATTTGTGTATAAACACATCTGGAGGCCTTCCAGCTGCTGTTGGTGTGATACTTCTCACCACAGTGTCCCTCTACAAATATTTTGTACTCTGCTGGACCAGGTTTCATCTTACAAGACGTACCTATCATCTGATGATGGATGGTGGCTCTTGTCTCAGCAAAATCTTTGTGTTCTTTGCCTCTGCTCATGAAGAAAAGCAGGCACAGAAGGAAAAGAAGAAGAGGTGGTTGGCAGAGAGAACACTGACAATGTGGACACGAATTAGCCTGCTGAAAGATGGGCTCCTCAGTCAACAGGGAATCATACCCTGTAAGAGGGAGCCAGGACAGAAAGGGAAGAAGGCAAGAACAATATTAGTTACAGTTTTCCCTCCTTCCAGCTATTACTTCATTTTGTTGGAGAAGAGATTAGGAGGAGTAGTGGTCTGCAGCGAAAAGGAAGAAAAAGGAAAAATATGACACACAAGAAATTGAAGATTAAGATACCAGTATATCCAGCAAGGAAAAAAAAGGACAAAAAATAAAAGAATATGTGAAGTACATTATACACAGAAGAAGTCCCAGCAATGGAATTTTCCAGGAACTAGATGAAGGCAGCAAAATCATTAATAATGAAGAAAGCCATATTCAATAAATATGTCTCTCCTTGATTTGGAAAAAGCAGGATAACAGCAGTATCATATTGGGCAGCCAAAGCCTTTTTCAGTCCATTAGTAACCAAATAGGACATTAAATAGCTACTTGTGATAAAAACCTGTAATTCATCAGGCCCAGATAACTTGCACCTGAGGAGTCTCAAATAGTTGGTGGAGGAGATTCTTCCTTCCACATGTTAATTTTTAATGGGTCTTGAAATAACACAGACATTCCAGAAGACTGGAAGAAGACTGATGTTTTCCCAGTATTCAGCAAGGACGAACATGATGACCTTGGTAAATACACGCCAGCGAACCTAACTTCAAACTGGAGAGGAGGTGAGGGGGGAGCAAAATAATAGAATATGGGATTCAACTGATAAAGAATGAAAGGACAGCAAGTAATTAATGCCAGTCAGCATGGTTTTATGGAAAATAGGTCTTGTCAGACAAACCTGATTAGATTATAAATTTGGTTAAAAGGTAGCTGCCTCAGTGTGATATACTGAGACATTTGATTTAATTTTACAAAACATTCTGATTTAAAAAAAAAATATGGTACAGCCTCGGTGAAATACCCCCTGGCAGAACAATGCTTTTATTAAGCAGCAAATCTCAAAAATGTTTTATGTCTGGGAAGTCGTCTCTGAATATAGATCTTTTTAGCATGGCTGGGAAGGGTCAGTCTTCAGCATGGCATTTAAGCATTTTTGTAGCTGAGTTAAATATAAATTACTCTTGATTGTACTGCAAAAGCAATCTTTGCAGAAACAAATAGAAAAGTAACCAATATGTACATAGATGTGATGCTTGCTACATCTTTATACAGCATTGGTGTGGCTACTGAAATACTTCACAGTTTCAGTGATCGTATAGTTCACAATGCAGAAAAAAAACCCAGAGGTTTAAAGAATAGCTGCAAAACTCATTGTTAGAACTGAAGAAAATGCCTTACCATGAGAACTTGAGAGAATATGGAGAGATTGCTTGGCTACAGTGAGTAAATATCTCCATCAGCAGAAAAGCAGCTGACATACTTTCCTTTTTCAGCACCCCCAGTGTGCTCGGAAAAAAGAGTTAAGCAGTCTTAGGGTGCAGGTCACCCTGAAGGGTTTCTGTTTCCACATCAGTAGCAGGATAGGTTAAATACAGCCTGGTGGCAATGGGGTGTCCCTCATGTCAGGAGGGGTGCCTGACCTACTACACACGGCAGCACTCGTGTAGGTCGTCTGCATCTGTGAAGGCTCCAAGATTTTTCTCTTGCTTGTAATCCCTCTCCAAGTAAAAGGGCAGATAAAGTGACCCTGGATAACTCAGAAAGTGTCCTGGCCAATTATCCTAGGGAGCCTCAAGGAGTTATCACAGGATCAAAGACCCTTCTCTAGTCTTCACTCAGAAAAGTTGCAGCTAGACAACAAAAGGAGAGGCAGGGGAAGAATGTGCCAACTTAATGATGCTACAGTAGCACCGGGTAATATCCTCAACTTGCGCAAGCAGGAGCCACTCCTTCAAAGTCAGTGGAGAGATGCTAATTTACACCAATGGACATTCTGACATAATATGTTTTTTTATTTGCTTGAGTCCTGCCGTGGCTCCATAAGCAAAGGTTAATGCAGGTCTGCCAGGGGCAGGCTGGAGTTAACACAGAAAGGCAGTTGTGAGGTTGCTGATTCTGATAAAAGCAAATTGTGAACTGCAAGCATCTGAGTGTTGAGTGTCACATTCACACCTAACTGCTGCCCTTGCCTGTTCCCCACAGTCATCCAGCTCTGTCATCATGATATGTTCCTGAAACCACATTTGTGCTGCTGTCACTTTTTGTCTTTGGAAATTTGTGTACAGGCTTTTTGTAATGACATACTAAAAATGCTTGTAAACTTCAAATGAGTGGATTACAATATGTTTAACCCAGGCAAATCACTTCTATATATTAGGCAGAAACTTGAGTCTTTACTTCTAGTTCTGCACTTGCAGTAGGGATGTTAATATGGATAAAATTGTAGGAGGCACCTGATAGGTGAGGGCAATGAGAAGTTTGTTCCTTTCATGAAAAAAAAAAAGAATTAGGAACCTCCTTCTAGATCTCTGGGTCTTTCGTGTCACAATGTCTCTAAGAGAAGAATCAGACACCTCCATAGGGTTGCCCATCTTCTCCACTTCCACCAGTCCTCTTCGATTGGGAACTAAGTTATAACTATCAACAGAACCATGGCATCTCTAGAGTATTTTTGTCTGTGTTTCAGCAGTGGGCAATGTCAACACTGTCAACATGTCAACAATCAGTGGCACAGATGTAGAAGATAACATGAGGACAGATTTTGAATGTCATGCCCAAGCCCCTCCAGGGCTGGGAGCTGGAAGCACATCCGCCTAGAGATGCATGTGTGACACACCATCCTTGCACCCCCACTGAATTCTGAACACACTGCCATCCCTGAACTCCCTCCCACCTTCCAGGTTATTTCCTAAAAGCGATTAACTGCACTTTTCTTCTTTGAAAGGCAGCGTTTCCCAGCTCCTGCTGAGTTTTTACATTTGGGCCTAATCTCTGGTTCACAACAAATAATGCACGCACTTGCTGAAAAGGTGCAACTCTGAACCCAAACTACCCATAAATTGCAAAGATACCAGAAACAGCTGCCTAGATATGGCAGGACAGAGTTCAGGACAAGCTATGAAATCTACCCACAAAACCTATTAAACCAGTTTATGCTGAGTTTTTTGTTACTTACACTGCACTGTGGGATGTGCTTCCAGCTGCCCCAGCTCTGAGTACCTGTGCTAGTGAGCTGAAAGCAGCTGATGGTACCAAAAGGNTTACTATACCACATCTCTCTGGAAATAATTGCACTAAATACAGAAAAGGTTATATACCGTTTCCTTTGTCCTTTCTCTCCCCATAGGCTGCTGGCCTATGATTGTTTCTTGTACCTACCCTGTAGCTGATTTTATTGTTTATTCCTAGCTCCCCCTCCAGTTTGCTCGGGGCCCTGTGTCTTAGCGAGTGACTCCCTGCTCCCTTTCCAAGTTCAGAACCTTTCTGGCTAAAGTCTGCGGTGACACGTAACACAAAAAGACAGCTCTGGGCACAGGGCATGCAGCCGTTCCTGGAGAGTGCAGGCTGCGGTTCGGCGGTACCGTTTCTGGAAGATTAAGTGATTAAGCCTAACTAAAAGTGACTTACAGGGATGGATCTTTTCCTGTCAAACACACAAGGTTTTCCATAGAGCGGCTCCAAGGTTGTGAGTGAAGGTGAATAGCTCTGCTTCTAAAGACTCCTTAATTTTAAGAAATTCAAAGAGCTGGCACGACACTTTGTTCTGTGACTTTCTTAAACCTATACCCTACTTCACATCCCTTTCATGAGTCGTCATCTTTCTTATTTAAAGCAGACAGAACGGAAGTTAAAAAAAGACAGAAGAGATGAGAAGTACAAGTCTCTGCAGATGTAAGGTATAATTTAGTAAAGTATTTTATCACCAATCCTGCCAGGTCCTCAACATGTTCTGCAGGCACAGACTCCTCCGCTCATCTTGTGAACGCTGGGGAGAGAGAGCACTTCAGTCTTTTTCTGGTTGCAGGAAGCTCCCTGGTGTTTACTGTTCATTCAGCTTCTGCATGCATATTTATAGGGCTAAAGCCTTAAGAGTCTTCATGAATTGATTACTAGGTCTGTATTTTGCAATAAACCATTATTTATTTAGGCATTCATGCCGATTCATAAAAACCCGCATTCAGATTTTCTGATGAACATGGTATGAAAACACAGATAAAATAGGGAGATCCAAAAGAATATGTTTTATTTACAGGTTTTGTATAAATACAGAAGCAAGGGATGGGATAAATACTCTAACAAAGTAGTCACCAAACTGTTTTCATTAATAACTTATCAAACCAGTTTTATTTCTGAAAACATCCAAAGGAAGCTAAAAGCCATGCAGGCAGCTGGTTGAATTTCTCCTGAAGGGTTTGAATGGGACTGCAGGCCGGTGCTGAATTTCACTCTTGTGAATAAATCCATGCATTATCTTTTGGAAAGCAGTATTTTTCAGGGTGGAATAAAGCCTATTTAGTAAATTATTATTTTTGTTTTTGAAACTAAATGATTTTTTATTAAAAAAAGAGACCTACTGAAATTTGAATTTTTCCTCATTACCTGAGGCATAATCAAATTGTCAGCTGTTTTACAAGGGTGATAATGGGGAATAGAAGTGTGATAACATTTGCCATCACTCCAGCTGGTTCCCTCCAAAAGACACCTTCTCACAACTTTTTCATCAGTGAACCCACACGAACTTAGAGAAGCACAAGTTATTGTTTAGAAGTGATATGAACATCATAGAATCATTAAGGTTGGGAAAGACCTCCAAGATAATTGATTTGATAGATATGAGTTGTTAGACTTGTTTTATTTGGACACAGTGTCATTTGAAACACAAATTAAATGCGGACTTCAGGAAAAAATGTAGGAATTTGTCACTGATTTCACACAGTCAGTGTGACCAGAATTTCATTACTGGAGTATATCATGCTGTTTTCAGATTTCAGAAGCAAACGCTCAACCATTTCATTTTACTGAAGTAGAGAGGAAAAAAGCTGAGAATATTTCAAAATAGTTTATAATGCTATAACAAGATACAGCAGCTGAAGAGACAGCTGGGCATTTAAAGGGTGAAAATAAAGCATGTGTTTACTAGGGTTTTTTTTTTGTAAAAACACTTATTAAGAGCATTTTAAAATCAAGACTAGTTATCAAGACTTTCCTAGAGGTTTTGCTCTACTTTGAGCAGGAATTAGTTCAAGGAATTTACTAGCCTGTGCAGTGTAAGGAGTCAGAGTAGATGGGTTTAGAAGCTGTGACTCTATTTGTTTAACTATAATGGATCTATAAATCAAACTCGATTGACCATAAGGGCAGTTTCCCAGTTAATGTTAATTCATTCTTAAAGTGAATACATTAGCAATCACTATTTTTAAATATACTTAGATATAGAATAGTCTATAATTAAGAGTCCAGACCTTGGAGCTTGACATCCTCAATCTAGACAGAACTGGGATGCAAAAGGCAATCCTCACAAACTAGGTGAGGTACTTGGTTAGATACTGCTCTTATTACTTTAACAGGATACCCTGATTCCATTCCTGCAGGTCCACAGTTGGTCATAATCAACATCTAGCTCAGTTGTTCAGGGCGATAGGATATTTTTCAAGGACTTGGACCTGTTTTCATTGCTCAGTCTTTCCTTGTGAAAATGGTGATGTTTTAACTAATTCAAATAATACTGGTCCAGAAAGATACATTATTTTTGCAGTGCATCCACTAATTTCATCACATTATGATGGAGGAGAATATCAGAGAAGTTAAAAGATATGCACCTGGATATAAATTAGTTATACGGAATAGTGTATTGTTCGGGCCCTGAGGGCACAACTATGCCTTAATCTTCCTGTCCAGCCTCCCCGGGGAATCCCACCCACCTTGTCTCCTGCTGCCCCTGGGACCTGGCTCACCCCTGACCGTGCTGTCAGTGAACCTGCAGGGCGAGGCTGGGCTTGCCACGTTCTCTCCCTGCCCTGGTTATCTATCCAGGAGGCCACAACACCTGAGCTCCCCGTGACCTGAACTGCAAACCTGCTCACGACTGAGGCGCCTTGACTTGAGAGGCCTTGCTGCTCCTCTCAGTGGCCCTTCACCGCCCTGGTGCGAAATAAGTTTCGGATTTCTCCACTAACTATTCTGCTACTGCAGTCAGTATGTTCCTTGCTCACTCTGCTCCTCTAGAGTTCAAAGGAGAAGCCTGCGTGGATAACAAGCAGCTGCTCCTGAAGGTATTTAAAAGCTGTTCCCTGAGATAACTATGATCCACACAATATTACTGCACAGCAATGGAGCATGGAAGTATTTCTTGGTCCTTCGGCACAAGGGAATCTCCCGAATGTGATAAAACAAAACCAGCCACTTTCTCTGGCACAAGAAAATTTGTGGTTGGGCACAAAGGAAAAAAAAAAAACCCAAAGAAACAAAAAAAACCCCAAACCTAAAAGCAAGAACAACAGCTCAACGCAAATCTAAGCGGCTAGAAAAAGCCACTGGTGTGAAGGAGAGCAAAATCACCTCAGTTGTACCTTTCTTCAAGCGAATAGGACTCGCTTCACCGGCTCCACAGTGAACGAGGGGGCTGTGAGGCCGGCGGGCGCGCCGCTGCCCGCGATGCGGCCGGGCCGGGCCGGGCCNACGTGGCCGTGCTGACCGTCAGCGAGCGCGGCAGCCACTGCGACCGCTGCTTCGCCAGGTAGGGCCCGGGCGGCGCCCGGCGGCCGCGGCTGCTGCGGGGCGGCGGAGCTCTCCCCCTCCTCGGCTCGCGGTCACGCTGTGCCAGCGTGGAAGGTTGAAGTCAAAGCTGGTTTCCCGTGCTCAGCAGCTCGGGAAAGAGAAAGGAAAAAAGAAAGAAAGAAAGAAAGAAAAAAAAGTTCTGCTCTTCCCGTGCTCTGGCGGTCACGTAGACACGTGCGTAACCAGCCTCTCGCAGGAAGTTTCATGGATCCGTCTAGTTTTGTAGTAACTTCGTGTTCGCTGGTTTTAATGAAGGTTAGATAAGGGAGAAAGGGTCTGCAATCGCCTAATTCACACTTCACATTCCATAGTGCGGATGGAGTGTCTGTGAATGAAATGTGTACATCGCGGTAACGAAATATACCGGCATACCTGTGTGTTACCTCTGTCTGAAACATTAGTCTGCAAATTCCTTCTACCGGGGCGGAGCGCGGGCGATGCAAGAGCTTGTTTGTCGCATGGCTGGGGGCGCTGGGACTGGGGTGCCGCCTGCTCCTGCGCGCTTCGGGATTCCCGCTGTTCGAGGGGTGCGGGGGGCTCCCCTTTGCCGGGGCCTCTGCAGCTCCTTCCTCACCTGTGTGAAGGGGAGGCATCCAAGTGTTGGCCTCAAGCCTCTCAGTATGAGCTGCTGCGGGGGTGCGGGGGGAAGCACGCATCTTAGGGTTAGCAAATTCAGCGTGGATATGACACTCTGGCGTGTCACACCACACCGTATTTTTAGAAGATGTAGTAGTTTCATGGCTTCTGATAGCTTGCTGAGGAATTAGGTGCTTACCTGGTTATAACTCAGAGCAAACATTAGTAGTTGCCTCAGTAAAGAAAAACAACTGTTGTAATTGTGCTATTTTTATCCATTCATCGTTTTCCTTTCCTCATTACCTGATCTACTTATGACTTGTACACTTGATTCACACCTCTCTTTGCATATGAGCACCTAGTATAGTTCCTAGTGAAGCCGGTGAAGCGAGTTCCATCAATTTGACTAAGGGTACAGCTGAGGTGATTTTCCTCACCTCCTTTACACCTTCTCCCAGCCTCTAAGGTTTGCGTCGAGGTGTTGTTTTTTTGGTATAGGATTATTTTTAACTCTTGTACCTAACCACAGATTTCCTTGTGCCAAAGAAACTGCCTGGTTTTGTTTACCATACTCAGATTTCTCTGCTGAAGGACCGGGGAATACTTCCATACTTCACTGCTATGAAGTAATACTTGTAAGGATAATAGTTGTCTCGTGGAATAGCTTTTAGTTATCTTCGGGAGCGGCTGCTTGTTATCCATGCAAGCTTCTCCTTTGGAGCTCTGGAGGAGCACAGTGATCAGGAACTGCAGCAGGACAGCAGTTAGTGGGGAAATCTGAAACTTATTTCACACCAGGGTGATGAAGTGCCGCTAAGGAACGATGTCTCGGTGGTGTAAGGTGATCTGCCAGTGCTCAGACATGTGTTCTGTGGCTGTGGCTGTTGCATTAGCACTGAACTAGCACGTACTAGATTCTGAACTCTGCTTGTTCAACTTGCAAAGAGCCCTAGCAGGAAGGTTGTGAGCTTGGCACCAGCCATGGGAAAACTTGGCGAAGTTGTGGTGAAAACTTCTGTGGTAACATGGGCAAAATGAGGTTGCAATATTTTATTTGCATGAGATAGTGGTTGTTACTTTAAATACAAGATTGTAGTGTCAGCTAGAGGAGTCGTGATGTTAGCCCGGCTCGCTCATGTTGCACCTTGTGTGCTTCGCAAATACAATCAGAGGATGCCAGACTTGCTGGGTTTTATGGATTCTGAATGCCAGTGACCACCAAAATGTTGTACACTATCACATCACATGAGGACCCTCACCCCTGATTTACTCCGGTGAGCTTACATCAGTTTAAGACAATTTTGTGGGGGTTTTTTTTGTTTTGTTTTTTTGCTACTATGCTAGGGAGGGTGTGCAGACATTTTAAAAGCATTCAGTACTGCTGAGAGATCCCTACTGCTGTCATACCAAAATGTCACTTGTTGGGTAACACATGTTCTATTTTTGATGGGATCCGTTGGAACACATGCACTTTAAAGCAGAAAAGGACCTTCCTCGTGGCAGTTCCCTCTGTTGGGAAATATACAAATATAAAAAAGGAGACTGTGAGCCTTAGGTCTGCCCAGAATACACAGATATCAGAGCAGACAGGATGGGACAGTAAGGAGCTCGCAGGTGACAGGAGATCAACAGTATATTTAATAACCCAGTATTTTTTCTTGGCTTTTTGAGGCACTTACTTAACAAAGGTCATGCATTCTATAACCAAAGAAGCAGTAGAATGGTCACAGCAGAACCAAAGGGTTAGTATTGTGGACAAGTACACAGAGCAGTTTCAAAGTTTGCAAAACACAATAAGTTTAGCTCATCATGCATCGTATAGTGGCAAAAAGCTGTCTGTCAAACAGCATGGTGTTACATGTTTCCAAAGCCAGCAATTTGTCAAGAAAGCAGAGTGCTTTTGCATAATGAGAGTTGCTTGGAAAAACGTGCTTTTGAAAATCTAATACAGATTTCATTGTGAAATGAAAAATGCTGTGCAAAAGGTGACCCAGCATACAGTTTATTTCATTCGGGTTTCTAAAACAGAATAACTTCTCTTTTGTTTTTAAGGAAAGAAGGATTGTCCAAGTGTGGAAGATGCAAACAGGCCTTTTACTGCAATGTGGAGTGTCAGGTACGGTCATGCCATTTGTGAGGGTGGGGGTTGCAGAACTCCGATTTTTGTTTGTGTGGCATTGCTATGCTCTCATTGTAGCTATGGCTAATAGCAGTCCAGGCAGTTCCAGCATCCCACAGATGATGACCATGGAGGTGTGCATTGGACAATTACAGGATTTCGACATGGTCTGCGTGATTCTTTCAAGATCAGTAGCTTCAGGGCTTTGTACCACTGAGACTTTGATTAGAGCTGCCTGTCAACCCATTAATTATGTCTGTATTACTTCTTCCTTTAAGGACAAACCATATCATTTAGCATTAGCTCACTAAACTGGTAAGAGATCCTGTGTCTAATGGAAAAAAAAATCAAATCACTAAATAGCCATATTAGGAGAGAGAGATATTTTTTAAGAATTATTTTTTTAGAATATTTTCAAATATTTTGAGTATCGAGACTACCACAGCTGATTGTAGTCAGCACTGTTTGAAACCTACCTGGCTCCTTTCTCCCTAACTTACTCATTGTGGCAACTTTTATTCTTTTTGTATACTTTGACTCGACTGAGTTGCTGGTTGAGTAACATGAGCTTACAATAACATAATAGCAAGGTCTGTGATGCTGGGCTCAGAGTGTGGGACAATGCTTATGAAGGATTTGAGTCAGCCAAGTCTGGCATGCAGCAGTGTGTTAGCTATAAACAATCCAGACCTTCTCCTACATGTTAACGTGCTGTTGGGTGCATGGGTACATGCCAAGTAGTCTCTCTTGTCATTAGCTGGACAGAGATATCATGGTTGGTGCTGCTCACTTCCCAGGCACTTTGGGCATGGCTGTTACTTTAATTTCAAGGATATATCTTATTCTCCGGTTGTAAAAGTTTCAAAAGAAGCCTGACCTCCCCTCAGTTTTCCTTCTATCACCTCTCCAGCTTCTTGCTTTGCCACAGAATCATAGTGAGTTGGGGTGAATCAAGTATCCTTTTGGTTTTGAGGCACCAGGAGAACTCAAAAGGATTAACAGAAATGAGTTTTTTACAAAATTTGCAGTAGTTTGTAGAATTTCCAAAGTGAAAGCTTACTGTATGAGCATCCTTAAGGGTCTTGAGAGGAATCTGGAGGAGCTTTAAAGACAGTGTAGAGANGGACAAACCATATCATTTAGCATTAGCTCACTAAACTGGTAAGAGATCCTGTGTCTAATGGAAAAAAAAATCAAATCACTAAATAGCCATATTAGGAGAGAGAGAGAGATTTTTTAGGAATTCTTTTTTTAGAATATTTGCAAATATTTTGAGTATTGAGACTACCACAGCAGATTGTAGTCAGCACTGTTTGAACCCTACTAGGTTCCTTTCTCCCTAACTTACTCATTGTGGCAACTTTTGTTCTTTTTGTATACTTTGACTCCACTGAGTTGCTGGTTGAATAACATGAGTTTGCAATAACATAATAGCAAGCTCTGTGATGCTGGGCACAGAGTGTGGGACAATGCTTATGAAGGATTTGAGTCAGCCAGGTCTGGCATGCAGCAGTGTGTTAGCTATAAACAATCCAGACCTTCTCCTACATGTTAACGTGCTGTTGGGTGCATGGGTACATGCCAAGTAGTCTCTCTTGTCATTAGCTG